>JAPSGF010000087.1:338860-595151 GCA_035772895.1 Perdix hodgsoniae
CTGGAGCACAGGCCTTATGAGGAGCAGCTGAGAGTACTGGTAGTGTTTAACCTGGAGAAGGCTCAGGGAGACCTTATCACTCTCCACAACTATCTGGAAGGAGATTAGGGTGAGGTGGTGGTTGGCCTCTTCTCCTGCGTAACTAGCAATTGGACTGGAGGGAATGGCCTCAAGCTGTGCTAAGGGAGATTCACGTTGGACATTAGGAAGAATTTCACAGAATGGCCAGGGTTGGAAGGGACCTCAAGGATCATGAATCTCCAACCCCCTGCCACATGCAGGGCCACCAACCTCCACATTCAATACCGACCAGGCTGCCCAGGGCCCCATCCAGTCTGGCCTTGAACACCTCCAGGGACGGGGCATCCACAACCTCTCTGGGCAGCCTGTTCCAGCACCTCACCACTCTCTCTGTAAAGAATTTCTCCCTGGCATCCAACCTAAATCTCCCCTCCCTCAACTTAAAACCATTTCCCCTCGTCCTGCAGTTATCAACCCTTTCAAAGAGTTGATTCCCCTCCTGTTTGTAGGCTCCCTTTAGGTATTGAAAGTCTGCAATGAGGTCACTGCGCAGCCTTCTTTTCTCCAGGCTGAACAAGCCCAGCTCCCTCAGCCTGTCTTCATAGGGGAGGTGCTCCAGTCCCCCGATCATCTTTGTGGCCCTCCTGTGGACCCTCTCCAACAGCTCCCTGTCTTCTTTTGTACTGGGGGCTCCACACTTGAACACAGAAATTTCTTCTAAAGAGTAGTCAGGCACTGAAACAGGCAGCAGGTGGTGGAGTCACCATCCTTGGAGGTGTACACGGAATGTTTAGGTGTTGTACTGAGGGACATGGTTTAGTGAGGAAATATTGGTGATAGGTGGACAGTTGGACTTGGATGACCTTGAAGGTTTTTTCAATCTTGGTGATTCTATGATTCTGTGATGCTCAGATGCTGCCAGTGTTTCTGCATTGTTCTGAACGTAGCAAAGACAATTTCTGGACGCCAAATGAGGACATAAAGGTTAAGACCTAATGGTAAACCTTCATTAAGGGAAGAACAATAACTTGACTTAATTATGTTTTTTTTACTTTTTCTTAGGTATTGCTTTAGGCCAGACAACCACTACCCAGGCCCCTGTTGCATCAACTCCGCTACTTCTGAGTGCAGCTACCACCCAAGTCCCTGTTCCACTGATCCCAATGTCTTCTGTTGCCACTGCAACCTCGGCTCCCACATCCCCATCTGCTGCTGGGATGCTCTCAGCAAGAACAGTGACAAATCTCACCACCCCTACAGTTGTGCCATCTGCTGTCTCAAGCACAAACCCTCCCACTCCAGCTCTGCCCACCACCCCACGCATCACCATGCTCACCTCTGGGATTGCAACCACCCCTCGTGCACCCACAGCACTAATGGCCACATCCAGCAGTGCCTGGACCAGCCCTCCAGATGTAACTGCATCTCCTGGGGTCCCATCAGTGGTCCCACCACTCAGCACCACTGAGCCCTCAAACTGCAGCAGAGTGAATGCGACTGCATGTACTCCTTGTTCCCCAGGGACCATTCCCAGCAATGGTAAGAGCCAGGATTCACCTAAGCTCTCCTATGCTAGATGGCAAAGGGAGTGACCAAGGGAGGCAAGACCAGCTTGTGGTGGATGCTCTAGGGTAACTCTGCAGAGGACAGGAGGTAATTTCTACCACACTGTGTACAGGACCTGCCCTAGTGAGACCTTCTCCTCTTGCTTGTGCTTTGCTCCTGCACGGCCAAGGACTGGTTTCTGCATAGAGGGGGGAGTGTGGATCTGCTCTGTGCCACCACTGTAAGTCTCACAGAATTGTTCTGTGCAGTTCAGATTTGTTTTGTGAAGCACAGACTGCCAGAGCTCATGTCTGGTGGGAATGCTGCATTGCCTGTGTGCAAAGGAAAGCTGTTTCTGCTTAAGGCAGATTCTCTGCTTTGGGGTTTTCTGCTTCCCACAGATGTAAATTTATCAGAAATCAAAGGAATACATTTATTTTAATTTTTGTGTGGTGGTGGGGAAGAAGGAAAACCCTCCTCTCTCCTCAAATTGGAAGAGGAAAGAGCAGTCTTGGTAATTACAAGAAGTCCATGTTGATAGAATTGGGATCAAAGGTTGCCTTACAGCTGTTCTCCCATCTGATGGCACACAGCAGCATCACTAGCATTAATATGATTTTCTACCCCCCAAAAACTGTCTTGCTGGGGGAGCTGGATCCAAATACCTGTGCCCATTGCTCCGTAGACAAGCCAAGGGGATGGGTGAGGGCTTGAAGTTAAACCTCACAGTACTGATCCTGCTCTCTCTGTCTCTATTCAGACACCTGGAGCTGCTCGTGCTGCACAGAGGGCTCGTGCGTGGACCCTGGTGCCTGTGCTCCTTGCCCGGCAGGGCACTACCAGCCTGTGAGGGGACAGCAGCAGTGCCTGCCGTGTCCAAAGGGACGTTACACCAAGTAGGTGATGGCCTCTGCTGGGTCTGGACTTGGCTGTGTTCTCTCTCACAATGCTTCCCCATTTTGTCAGCCCTTCGAGCCTCTAGGTGTCTCAGATCCCTGAGGTGTCAGCCATGCCTGAGGCCTGATCCTGCACCAAGATGGTCTAACCCAGCTTGTGGCCTTGGTGCCTCAGGGCACGGGTGGCCTGCAGGCCAGGCTTCAGTGCCAAACCTTTGAAAAGATCATGGAATCACAGAATGGCTGAGGTTGGTGGAAACCTCAAAGCCCACCCAGTTCCAACCCCGTGCCGTGGGCTGGTTGCCCCCCATCAAATCAGGCTGCCCAGAGCCCCATCAAACCCAGCCATGACCAAATCAGGATCTGTCCCAGGGCACTGCAGAAATGCTTCTGCTGGCACAGTGGAGAATGTGACATGGAGCTGGGGGCAGCTGGAAGGAAGAGAGAGGCAACAGAGAGGAGCCATGACAGCTGCCCAGGGCTCCATCAGCAGTGCTTCACATTTCTGTGATATCTGGAGAACCCAGAGTCCCTGGGCTGCGAGCAGCTCTGTAGCTGATGCAGTCTTGTGTTGGTTTGTTTTAAGCTAAGTATTTGCTTCTATTCCCGTGGTCTTAATTTTTTCCCTCTACAAATCTTGCTCAGCCCCGGGGTTTCCAAAGGAATAAAGAGCATGTCTTTGTTTTCCTCCAAAGGCTGGCTGCTAACAGATTCTTAAACCCACATGCTTTTGGCTGGGGATTTGGCTCTACTGGTGATGAATACACCAGATTTCCTCCTCCACTGCCTTCCCTGATGTCCTCCCTCTCCTCCCTCTCCTCCCAGAGGCCTGACATGGCACATCCCTATTCCCACAGTCCCTGTTATTTCAGGTCAGATCTCCCTCACAGAAGTGCCTGTGGCTCAGTTCCCTTTCCATAGAATCACAGAACTGTAGAGGTCGGATGGGAACTCTGGAGATCATCCAGCCCAACCCCCTGCTAAATCAGGTTCCCTACAATAGATTGAGTGGGGAAGTGTCCAGGAGGATCCTGACTATCTCCAGAGAAGGAGATTCCACAATCCCCCTGGGCAGCCTGTTCCCTATTTCTAGACTTGCTAATGAAACAGAGCTGTGCTCTGCTGTCTCGAGCACAGAGAAGCCTCAGTAAGATAAAACCATGCTAACCTCTGCTTCATTCCCCCAGCACTACCAACAGCACCGTGTGCTCACCCTGCCCACCTGGCCACTATGCCAACGAGTCGGGGGCCACAGCCTGCAGCGCGTGCCAGAAAGGTAGGGCTGTTTGTATGCAACCCCATGCGCTCCCACCACACACTGCACAGGCTTTTACCCATGGCCAGATGCAATTACTGGGTTACCTAAAAGCACCGATGAGTAAACAGGTTATTCTGTACAGGCCCAAAATAGAACAGCGTATCTCTTCCCACAGTTATGGATGTTCTTATTAAAAATGAAAGAACTGGTCTCACATGCAGCCACGCTCCTGTTTGCAGTGAGCTAATACCATAGGCAATACTAAATAGCACATGCAATGCAACAGCTACTCTGGATGCCAATTAAGAGCTCTTTACACATGCACAAGTTGTCCTTTGAAAATCTGTGCACAAAACTGCTCGTCTCGCACCCAAATCTTGGCTATCATTTGCTACGTTTGGGAGGAAAAACGTAAATAAGCAGCAGTTGGAGGCTGTCATGGGTGACAGCGTGTGGCACCTCACTGCCTTAACTCAGTGGATTTTTACATTGGACAACAGAGAAAAGTCTATGGGCACGGCCTCTAGATCATGCAATTATGAAAGTTAATAAGCTGCTTTTCTCTTGCAAGGTGAGGGAGGGGATTTTGCTTCCCTCCTGCCCAGCTGTAGCTCATGGCACATGTTTTTATGCCTCCTGCCCACACTGCAGGGAATGCGAGCCCATTTGTTTGCCTGCAGAACAGGAACAACTAACAACATGGGGACAGGGATGGCAGAGGAAAGATCCTGAGAACTTTCTCCTTTTTTTTTCTCCAGGTTATTTTAGCTCACAGCAAAATGCAGCTCTTTGTCTGCCTTGCCTGCCTGGATCGTTCTGCAAGTAAGAAATCCTCGTGTGACCTTAGCTGGGGTGGGGCGGCACATCTGGTAGCAGCCACTGAGCACCAGGAGCGGCCAGAGGGCTCTGCAGGCTTTAGGGATGGTGGTGCTGAGATTTGGATGAGATTTTACAAAAGGAGGAGGACTCTGCCAGCAGTGCTGCAGCAAAGTGAAGGACAACTGTTGGCCTGTGTGCTTTGGGGTCAGTCCTATCCCAACCCCCACCTCAGCTGAGCTGGGGGCTGGTGGAGATGGAGGCACCTCCTGTCCCCCGGAGGAGGAAGAAGGCACATGGGAGAGGTGAACTTTGAAGCCAAAATTCAGTTTAAATGCCACAAAAGCAGTTCTGGGGCTTTCACAGCTGTATGGCTGTTGCTTTTCTCAGCATCTACTGAGCAGTTCCAGTCAAGTGTGCTGGGGAACGGCCCCAGCTGGGAGATCAAGTTCCTACAAGTTCCATGCAAATAAGAGACCAAGGAAAGGATAGAAATGCCATCACATTCTCAACCCTAATTATACATGTGCGAGAAACTACACTGCAGATAGACACCACAGATGCCTACAACATGGTAAAAGTTGGTAGACAGTGGAGCATTCAGCCTTGGGCTGTGTGTGCATAAGGAAGCAGGCGGTGGGTTGGGTTGGGCTGTCTCAGTGCTGGGCTCATGGTGCTGTCTCACTGTTCTCCCTCCCAGCACCACCAGTTGCACGCTGTGTCTGGCCTGTCCTGCTGGGCATGAGGCTCCACATGAGGCTGCTGAAGGATGTACGCTGTGCCGGGCAGGTGGGTTGTGTGACAGGTTGTGATCGTGAGCACTGAGCAACCTCAGTGCACTGCATGGTTTAGAGTGATGATAGCGTGTGACCTCAGCCCCAGAACGGAGGGATTTCTTCCCAAAATTTGGTCCTTCAACCCAGAGGATGTTGCTTCCTACAACCACAAGTGGCCCAGCTGACAGCAGCTGAGCAAAGCATTGCTTCCTGAGCAATGGAAAAGTGCTGGTGGCTGCTCCAGTGTGGCAGGACACGTTGTGCCAAGCCCTCCTCCAGTGTGAGTACTGCTGGGCTGCACTGGAGCAATGCAGCCAGATGTATTTCATGCAAACCAGCATTAATGTCTTTCAGACCATGACTTCCGTGACCTGTCATTCTCACAAAGCATAGGAAGCAGCCTTGAGTTATACTGCACTCAGCAAGCTCCAAACAGCTGGGAAAGGTGCTTGAACCTGGAATTAGAGGGGATGAAACACTGCTGACCTCTGGCTCCCAACTTCCCTCTGCTTTAAAGCTGCCAGCTCATCACTAACCCAGCTCCCACCATACTCCCACTCCGTTTTCAGATTTGAAACCAGGTAGTGGTCAGATTCCTTCCCTACGCTTTTGTTCTTTCCTTCCTGCCCCTTTGCTACCCAGCTACTATCAAAGTTCACGCTCAGCTTTTGTCATGCACATGAAGCATTTCATGCATTTTCTCCTTGTGGCTTTGAAAGCAGACTCATCCATAGGCAATTACAAAGGCCCCTGGGTCCAGTCCCAGATGCTAATGTGCTCTTTTGCTATTTAGGTACGTTCAAAGGTCTGAGTGATGACGCCTGCAAGCCCTGTGAGCCAGGGGAATACCAACTGCAGTGGGGCCAGGAGAGCTGTGACCTGTGCCCAGAGAACCACTACTGTCCCGTGAGTCTGCTCTGGCTGCTTTGGCAGCTGGGATTAACGAGTACAGCTAATACACTTTTAATTAAGGCCAATTTTAGCTTAGCTTGTTTCCATTTCTTAAATACAGACAGAGCCCTTGTAGAGCAGTGGGGTTGCAATTAGAGCATCAGGAGGCTGGCTTTGTTCCACCCTTGGCATCAGGGCATGGTTAGGGGATGAGGTATCCATTAATGAGGTACAGAAGTGTTTAAAACACAACAAGACCTGAATTCAATGATAGCAGGTTCATTTATTAGTCCTTGGATATTGCAGGTCTTCAGGTGGCTGGCTGCTAGTTCCACCTCTGCCTCAGTCTGTCATTTCTAATATCTACTCTGAGACAGCGAGGCAGTGGGTACTTTGTAAGGCGGGTTTCACAGCATGCCCAAACTAAAGAAGGCATCATAGAATCGTTTGAGTTGGAAGGGATCCATAAAGGCCATCTAGTCCAACTCCTCTGCAGCGAACAGGAACACCTACAGCTCCATCAGGTGCTCAGAGCCCCATCCAGCCTGACCTTGAGTGTCTCCAAGGATGGGGCTCCACTACTTCTCTGGGTAACCCGTGCCAGTGCCTCACTGGAACATGCTACACTCATGCTATATACGTAGTACTGAGGCGACCCTTACCCTCCTGCCACCTTCTCTGTTGTTTGGCACTAAGAAATTTACCTTTCCTTTTGGTTAGAGTCCAGATGTGAACCCGATCAAGTGCCCTCCTGATGCCTTCTGCCCCGTGGGCAGCACTGCACCCCAGTACTGCATGGAGATCTTCCTGTACAAGGTGGGCAGCTCCTGCCAGCTGACGCCACTGGTGATCATCCTCCTGGCCCTCTTCTCAGCAGGTAAGCATTGTTCTTTGCTTATGTCTCCACACAGTGCACATTGTGTTGCCTTAAATTCAGGTTTCTAGTAAGTCTTTCTGGTTGCTCATCCCTTTAAAAGGGAGCAGAAAGCTGGCATCCCTTCCTTGTTTCTAGCAAAAGGGGCTGCAGAGCCGTAAGCTATCCTTATGCATGTTCTTCCTTAAGGCTTCCCCCATCCTGACAGCACAGTGACCTACAGTGTCGTAATATGAAGTCAGGAGTCAGGCTGCAATAATATGGTTAACAAGATAAAAGTGGTTTAAATGCACAAATTGCCTTTTAAAACGTGCCTCCTCCACATCACACAACTCGTCATTTTTATGCACTACTTTCTATGCAAATGACAGTCCTTTCCACATTTGCAGGTGGGGATATCAGTGAATATTAAATAGGGATATTATACCAGTAAGATAATAGATATCTGGTTGTTGTTCGTCCTTGGGAAGCAGCTGTGTGTACAGGCTCCAAAAGAGGCGTATCTTTGTCCAGAAGAAAGAAAATGGACAATTTCCCTACATGTGTGAGACTTCAGCCTTCCTGAAAGCATTCCCCCTGCCCTCAGTTAATACTTTTCCAGCTCAAAATGAGCCATTCGCGCAGTGATGGGGAAGCAGGCACTGGGCATGGGAAATGCAGGTACCTGCAACCTGCAGTAATTAGCTCGTTAGTGGATATGGCAGGAAGCCAGCAGCTGGGTGAGTCTTCAGCAAGGAAACTACACCAGGAACACTAATCCCAAAATGACAAATTGGCATTCATAGTCCTAACAAAGGAAAAAATAAGAATTGTGTAGTTTTAGGTCCAAGTTCTGGGGGATGTTGGATTCAGAAGTTATGATGCAAAGAGCAGCTCTTACTGTTAGGGATTGTAAAAAGAGCAGAAGAGTAAGCTGGAATAGTGTTCAAGCTGAGATTGATCAGTGCACAGGCACATAAAAAGAACTGCAGTGTTAAGTGCCAGTTGTGCAAACAGCTCTGCTGACAGGAGGCTTTCATCTCCTCCTGGTATTCTAAGGCATGAAAGCCACATGCCCACGAGTTTCTGTTTTAAGCTCAACAGTTTTGTGCCCCCCAAACGCTCATCCTCCAGTCCAGCTCACTGCTGTTAGAAGGCAGAGGGGAGATCAATCAGATCTTAATCCTTGCAGCAAACAGAAAGCAAAGCTTCTCCAACAACAAAGCAGCATTAGTGGTTCTTACCAAAGTCCTGTCTTAGCACCTGAGGACCCCACGGACATAAACAAGGACTAAATGCACTGCTGTGCTGGGCAGGTGCTGGAGTGATACCGCAGGGACCAGACAGGGCCCTGTCCCTGGGGATGTCCACAGGATGTAATCACGAACCAGGGACCATGCAGAAGCTCCTCCACCTCAGGTGCCCAGGTTCTGCAGTGTCAGGCCACAGTCCAAAAATCTGCCAGGAAAGATGCCAGCTAAAGCAAGTATTAATTAGAAAAAGTAGTTTTAAATGAAGCACATGAAGGGGGTCATCCATGCAGGAACAATGGCCAGTTCATCAGTGTTTCTGATAAACAAGTCTGAGAGTCACAGAACAGTGTTCCTCAGTGAAGCCCCGGGTGGCAAAGTTTGCTAAGAAGAGGAGCAAAAGAAGCAGCCCACACAGGAACCAGCCAGCATTTCACGGCTGGGTAACAGCTTAATTGTTTGCTGTGAGGTTGTCTGCTCACGCAATCCAAATTTGGATGCATTTGTCTGGACATATTGCATCACAGTGACAGATTCACGCTCTTCTGTTTAGATCAATTTTCCCTGATTATGCTTCTGCCAGAAACAGTCAAACAGAAATGTCACAGTACTTGATATTTTGCAATTATTTCCATGTCTATGCACAACCTAAAAGAAATTTTTTCTGACAGTCCTGATCCCAGTCTAGACTCAGAGTTGATCTAGGTCAGCTACTTCTTGAGCTTCATTATAAGCACTGTACAGAGCAAAAGCATTTCTCATTGTCTCACCCTTTCAGCAGGGTGGGACAAGTACAACGAATCTGCATTGATAAGATGCCAGGTGGGAAATGAGAGTTCTGTGGAACAGAGAGCAAACAGGAGCGAAAAAGGAAGTGACTGAGTTATTTCGTTGAAACCCACTGCTGTTCTTTACATCTTTCAGGGTAAAGCCGAAATGCCAAAGCTGAGTTGTTACAGTTAGCCAGTTAGTATTTTCTGCGCTCAAACCAAACGAGAAGAAAACACTGTTTAGAATCATAGAATTGAGTTGGAAGGGACCTTTAAAGGTCATATGGTCCAACTCCACTGCAATGAACAGGGACACATTCAGCTCCATCAGGTGCTGTCCAGCCTGACCTTGGGTGCCTCCAGGGATGTGGCACCCACCACCTCTGGACAACCCGTGCCAATGCCTCACCACCCTTATTGTAAAAAACTTTTTCCTTGTAGATTAACCAGAAGATAACACAGCAGTCAGAAAGCACTAGAACAAACACTTGATGCTTTACCTTCCTCTTTGAATGTTAGCTACCATTGTTTACATTCCTTACAGGTGCAATTCTTATAATCTTTGTACTAATTCTGAGAAGAAGGCAAGAATATAGCACAAAGTCTCTGAAGTCCCTGTTGCTGCCACGAGGATCAGAGCAGCACACAACGTATGGAGTGATGGAGCACACAGAGCCGGTGTATGCGGGCTGGTAGTGGAGGAAATGCTATCTGCAAGCAAGCACTGTGTTCCCTTTTCTGTAGGGCAATGCACTCGTGTGCATATATGAAAAATGCTTGACCATCACCAACCTATTTCTGTATAGCTAAAATAACTACAGAGAAATGAGATGCAAATCATTTTTCAGCTGTGACTTTTTGTGCTAACCAACCTCGCTGGATGCTGTTCTACATGAAATGGACCGAACAGCAGAAACTTTCCCTTTAATTCCTAGCTCCGCTCGCAATAAATGTTTTTTTTCCTTTCCTTAAGAAATTTCAGCAGTCAGCTCAACAGCTGGAGTAAAGAGCAGCTGCTGCAGATACTGGGATTCCCACAACACAACTGTTTCTACTTGAGCAGGAACTAACACAAATATTCTTCCTTTAAGGAATATGCACGTTTACTTATTTATTTGCCATTCTCAAAACTTTATCTATACTTGACATTGAAGGTCAAATGAAAAAAAAAGGAATCCCAAACTTTCCCCTTCCTCTCAACTGTGGGAAAACATGTGCAGCTGAACTTATGGTTGATTCCTGGACAAATGTGTCCCTTCTGTTTCCTGCTGCGGGCTCTAACGCAGTGCTTCATAGTACTCCACAGAGCTACAGAAGCAACACCTTCCTCCTGCTTCTCCAGTGAAATTCATTCACATACCAGGCAGGCTGCAAAGCCCTGCTCAGATCATCCAGCTGTGACCCTTCCACAGCGCTGTGCTTCATCAGCTCTGAGAGCCCTGGTAAAAATAGTACTTACTATTATGAGAGCTTTCAAGTGAGTGTGCATGGAGGTAGAAGCAGGTGTTACTTCTCATGGAGTCCTTTCCCTGAGCTAAAGCAGCAGCAGCCAGCTGAAGGAACCCAGCTGGTAGGGGTTAAGTGGCTGCTGCCCTCCACTGCTCATTCTTCTCATCCCCGGGGAGCTTACTATGCTTTTCAAGAAAAAGGAAATAAACAGCAACTGAAAAAAGCAGTTCTGTGATCTGTTTCAGATCTGTCAGATGAGTAAAGGGACAGAAAGAGAGGTGCATTATCCTCCGTGGTAAGCAATAATGCAGCTGGTAACTCTGCCACCTGCAGCAGCAGCAGCATGGACCAACCACACACCAAGCTCAGTCCCAGCCCAAGACCCTTTCTGCCCTCAAGTCTCCATTTTCCCACTGAAAGCTGGTTACCTCCTGTCCTCATGCTTTATTCTCTTCTTCCCACCTTCTCCTCACTCCCAGCTACTTCCTTGAAACGTGCTGGCTCTCAGAATCCCCCATTCTAAGAAGAAATGGGTCCTTTGCAGCAGAGACCACCTGGGGACAGGACAGGGCCCTCTCCTTGTGGCTTGTGTGGCTGCAGGAAATGATGCCCAACATCCTCTTCTGTTCTTCAGTCCTGAGAGCTGGGGGACAGGGTGTGCACGGCCCTCTGCTGGGCTCTCCGATGCTGTCCATAGCACACATAGCAGGCACTAAGTTTCTCAGTAGGCAGTCAGGGCTTTCGGCAGGAACAGCAAAAGGATGGAGCCCTGATAACACAGCACCAGGTTATCAAACAAACAGTGCCAAAGCGTATTTCTGATTTGCTCTTAAAGAAGCACAGCTGCAGACAGGCACAGAGATTCCACCCATGAAGGAAACCGGCACTGACCTAAAACCTGGCTGAGAAAGAAAAATGTGGTTGAATTAAAACCTGACCGGACAGGAACAGCAGCAGTGACAGCTGAATGGAGCTTGTAGGACTGCATGATCGCAGCTCAAAATACTTGAAGTCTGTGAAATTCTGAGTAACAGAAAACAGCACTGTAACAGGAGAAAGTGACTGCAAAAAATGTCAATTTTTTATGGTAAGCAACACTGTGAAAACAAGCCAAAATACAATCATTATCACCTCCACCTGAGCCTTAAGTATTATTTCCAGCAGGTCTCTTAGGAAATTGCAGATTGCAAGTTTTCACTATGAAAACATCCAGTTCTTTCACTTCCAAGCCATGCTCAAACAGTGTGCATTTGACTAAAAAATAAATTAAGAAAAAAAATATTAAAAAATTAAAAATATCTATATAATGTTTTTTCTTTAATAAAAAAAAAAGAATTAGCAACTTCTTAAATAACTAGGAATAAATTTTAATATTTAATAAGACACTGAAGTTTCTCAAACAGTCAGACATGGAATGTGATTCAACACTGTGGAAAAATTGCATTAATCTTTCAAGGTATTTTGCTTTTCAAAGTAATTTCAAATAAAAGAGCCCCTAAAAACTGACCGTAAACATAAAGCTATAGAACAAAACAGACATTTTAATTTGATTTTTCTTCCTAGACCATCAGCAAATTCTTCTAACACATTCAACTGAAAATGGTTTCTAGGCTTGCTCACATGATAAAGGAACAACAAATTCTGAATTTACCTATCATGTACCAGCTTTGATGAGTTTGCTGGAAAAGGAAATACAAACTTCTACTACTATGGGCAAGACACTAAGTACGTAACTTAACGTCACGTAACATGCCATACTTAGATGCTATTTTGTTGAATTTATAACAGAAAATCTTTAAGTTGTTGATGCTAAGAAGTATTGAGCTGCATCATGAGAAAGCTCATTTTTTCCAAGGGTGTTTTTCCTCATATTTGAATAGTGGGAGAAGGAATTTGGAAAAAACTTACTTTGTTGTCTTTTATAAACGATACTTCAGTCTCTTTTCCCGGTGCCATAGAATAAGGTAGAGAAGTCTTCACTAAAAACCACTTTTTCTGAATTGGAAGTAAAACTTCTACCAGGTCAGTTCTGATGACTGAGGTGAGGCTCGTGAGGTCAGTACATGTATAAGGAAGCACACTGTCCACACTTCTTTTAAGGATCAACCTCCAAAGCGTGTAATCAGCGTAAGAAACGATTCCCTGCCAAGTCAAAAGCAAACTTCTAGTTTGCAGCTTTTTTGTCTGTGATGCGAGCTTCCATTGACCGAGCAGCTTAGTAGCAAAGAACAGAGAAGAGGTAGAAGGAAGCAGAAAGTCAAAAGCCACTGCTAAGGTCTGTTTGTGTCAATTTATGTTATGAAAAGAGCTCTGAGAGGAATTTCTTTCAACACTGAAGTCTTTATTTACCCACAGACAGATACAAAAGGGGTGGCTGTCCTGCATCCTGCCGTACTAAAAGTGTTTGTGGCCCCACTTAGGAGGAGGGCAGAGAGCTGTAGGCTCCACGACCGATCTGAAAACCGATGGTGTTTCTGCAACAGTGACAATCACTAACTATTGGAGCTGGTGGCTTCTAGGAGGGGGGATCTGCCTATTAGGACATTGGGAATAACTGTTCCAGGGTGCCAGGGTCTATGTACGAAGAGAAAAAACAATGAAACAACTACAGGTTTAACAAATTATAAAAACAGTGGAATGTAAAGGTAAGATTTTATAATAACTTATTTAAAGGTATTCTTATAAAGTCTTCCTTACATGGTATAGTATTCAAACAAATAATGGTCCCAATGACATAAAATTCCTTCATTTTGTTTCAAAGTGATGAGGATAATCTTTCTACTTTACTACCTGATCTCACTTTCCTGAAGACACGATAGAAATGTACATAACACATTTTTTTGGTTTTCATTTTAGGCACAGGCCTATGCTTCAGTCCTGGTATAACAAATATCTATAGAAGAGGGTAAATTTCCCTCCAACTCAACTAAGAAATCTTCATTGTTTCTTTGAGTGCAAGGCTTGGCATACCAGTTTAAAGACACAAACATGGAATACGTTCTCCCCATTCTGAACCGAGCTGTTCTATCCATCATTATTATTATATAATTATTTTGGGGAAAAAAACCCAACACTTTCCAACAGTGTTTACAGAATGGATTAAAAGAAAAAAACCCATCTGTTTGCTTACAAAATAGAAATCAGTGAGTTCAGGACAAGGACAAGGCTACATTTAAAATCTGTTTCAGTTAAGAACTCCTAATAACACCAAAGTTTTAAGTGTTGGAAACAAGCGGGGATTTCAGTAATTCCAAAAACTAAATCTGTAATCAAATTCTGAAGAAAAAAAACATTTGGAAAGAAACTTACATTTTATGATATAGCAAGGCTTCACTTTCAAAATGGCTACACAGAGTTTCTGCACTATCAAAGGCAAACTAAGCTAGAACATGCACAAATTCTTCAATGAAGGCACACATTCTGTTTACATAGGCTGGATAACATGGCACAAGTCAAAACTTAAACACTGCCTAATCAGTCACACACCAATGACACGCACTGGGGAGAAACAGGTAAAGGCATTTTTCTCTACCATTTTTTCCTAGTTCTAGTATTTTTTCCATTAAAACTAAATCTTGTGTATTTATCTCACTGCAAGAGTAGGAGCCCCACGGGAGCAAAGAACTCAAAACAGCTTTGCTGACACAACACAGTGGTCATCAGCTAGTCAAGAGCACAGCTCCTAAAAAACCTCAAGAATGATTTTGAGCAGTCTGCCAAGTCGAGTAGCCAGTTCTATATAATTTGTACAAAAAGGAATGGAGTCAGCCTAAACTTCGTGTTAAAACTGTTCCTCATATGCTTTTTTTTTTTTTTTTTCCAAAAATTGCCTTCGCTTTTAATTAGTTGTTTGGATAAATTAGATTTAGCACTTGGGCAGCTAGTCAAGCTTCACCTTCTGTTCCACTGTCTCATCCATGGTTTTCTTTTTTGTTCCTCATTGGGCCTTTTTTGCCTTGCCATAAAGTTGCAATGCCCGGAATCCAAGAATTCCAAAGAAATGTCTGCCTCTGCATTGTTTGGCATTGAGAAATAAAACATTTTTTCTTCAAACATTAGGCTTGGTATTATTTATTCTTATTAAAATAAATAAAAAGAAAGGCCTAGGGCACTGGGCCTAGATTGCAAGACCCTTTAAATCCAGACCTGTACAGCTCTGCAAGATCAAATCAATTCTGTTTTGCTGGAATGAAATACAGGAAAAAATAGTATAGAAAAAGGTCTCTTACAGTGCAAGATTTCCCATCTCTGGTACAGGGAGTGCCTTTCCCACCACGTACCATAAATCTTAGTGGGAAGATACTGAAAAATATGGTTTAAGAATCGTTGGAGAGTTATTTTATAAGAGCACAAACAAATTGTTCTGTGTGTGGTTATTGTCAGTATATGCACCTGGATCATGAATGGCATTCAAGCACTTGCTCAAAAACACACAAGGCAAGCAAATCTCATTGGGACCACAGACCAAGCCATTCCTCACTTAAAAGGACTCAAGAACTAATATCTTCTTTCAAGGATATACTATTTTAAACATCTGTTGATTGACAAATACTATCTCAAAATCTATGTTTACGCCTACCTGCTTTGATATTAACCTACCTCCAACCTGGGAGAAGATCGGAGGGAACCTTATACATTCGTAACAATTCAAGTGTAACTGTAATGCTGAGTAATAAGTTTGGTTTGTCCTGAAATTTTCTGAACTATGTAGTTCGTTATCAGTGCAGAAGCAGCAGAAGACTGCTGTGGTTGGCTCAGTGGATTTATAAAACAAAACAAAAACAAAATAAAACAAAACAAAAAATCCCCCCCCACCCCCGTAACCTTTACAGAATATATGTAAAATTGTGTCCTTCCCTGGTAATATTCACAACTTATCTACAAGATAGTGTTGGCAGTACTAACTGCAGTCCATGACTATTTGCATTCAGCTCTCATCCATCTGTTCCTCTCCTTTCTCTTAGGCTTCAACTTGTTCAGTTTTTTGCGGGGTTTCTCAGTCTTCTGAGTTTCAACAGAATCCACCCCGAGAACATGTTCAGAGCAGCATAACTGTCCATTCAAGGTAGAATTTAGTACTGTCCCATCTTGGTGTTCCTTGCAAAAAGAATTTGGGCAGAAGTGGCAGAATGAAACGGAAGGTTTGCCACAAACATCACAGTGGTGCCAAGGACACTCCCACTTCCCTATGACCAGAAACAAAGAACAAATTAGAAGGGAGTAAAAAATGTCATTGGCTTTTAAAAATGTTTGCCTTTTAACATCTGAACAACATACAATATCCTTCAGAAAACGAGATGAGACAGCAAATACCACAGCCAATCTCAAAAATCAAAATGCTACATCATACTTCTGAAGCTCCTCTGACATTATTAAGTAGCAGACTTGACATCCTTTCATTTAGATACAGCAGTGAATCCAAGTAGAAGAAATTACTCAAGTTTTATTCAGTAACATTTTACAGAATTTGCAGGCTGGCAGAATAGTCAAGAAGGCCAATGGCATCTTGGCTTGTATTAGAAATAGTGTTGTCAGCAGGAGCATGGAAGTGATGGTCCCCCTGTACTCAGCTCTGGTGAGGCTGCACCTCAAGTACTGTGTTCAGTTTTGGGCCCAAGAAACACATTTGGGCCTACAAGAAAGAAATTGAGACCCTGGAGCGTGTCCAGAGAATGGCAACGAGGGGTCTGGAGCATAAGTCTTATGAGGAGCAGCCAAAGGAGCTGGGATTGTTTAGTGTGGAGAAGAGGAGGATCAGGGGTGACCTTATCTCTACAACTCCTTGAAGGGAGGTTGTGGTGAGATGGGAGCAGGCCCTTTCTCCCATGTAACCAGCAATAGGACTAGAAGGAATGGCCTCAAGTTGCACCAGGAGAGATTCAGGTTGGGTGTCAGGAAATACTCCAAGAAGGTGGCCAGGTGCTGGAATGGGCTGCCCAGGGAGGTGATAGAGTCACTGTCCCTGGAGGTGTTCAAGAAGTGTTTAGATGTTGTACTGAGGGATGTGGTTTAGTGGGAAATATTGGTGATAGGTGGACAGCTGAACTGGTTGATCTTGGAGGTCTTTTCCAACCTTGGAGATTCTATGATTCTATACACTGTGCACAAGTGCAGTTCTCACTATAAAGTGAGTTCTCACTCACAAAAAGAATGTTTTCAAAGAGATACTTGGAGGTTTCTGTGCAATAAATGAGTTATTTAGTCAAGGTAGGCAAGGTGACTCACCAAAAGGACGTTTCACCAAACCAAGACAGGAGAGATGATAGGCTTTAGTACAAGATTTCCTGTCACACAACACCAGCTGGCCTCCATCGCCACAACGAAAACAATCATCTTCAGATTCTTTCTTCCCTTCGTTTTTCGTTCTACGCCTCCGTGTTCTCTTTTTGGTCTTTTTGCCTTTTTCTTCTGAGGCATTAGTGGAAGAATTCTAAAAGATTAAGTTGGAAATATGTAAATATCAGTTTTGCAAAAGAAAAAATTTACACAAATAAGCAAAACTGTTGGCATTTCTGGTAGACAATGCATACAGGCAAAAATTTGACTGGGTGCAGACCAGCATCCACTTCTCTTCTTTAAGGAATAGACAGAAGAATTTCAGGAACTATAACTGTGTCCAAAGGGCTACTAAGAATACCCCAAACCATATCCTTATTTTAATCTGACATTTTCTGCTTACATTTTATACTATTCTATCCACCAATGCAGAAAGTCCTGCTGAATGGAACATTTCACTTCTTCGTGGCTGTCTGCATAAACTGATCACGAGCTTATATGAAACCCTGCTTAAGACTCTCCCTTAAGAAAAAACAGCAATGCAAATTCTGGAGATTTTAAGCCCACACTCTGAAGCTGCTGATGCTGAGCAGTGTGAACAAGAAGGCTTTTATATCCACAGCTGATAATTTTTTTTTCACATGAACACACTGGTGCCTTCCCTTGCACTCCTTCACCAGCTCTGGATAACAGGTTTTAAATTAACGTGACCTAAATCACACATGAATTGTGACACAATTTTAAATCTATTTCCCACCCCCATTACATTTATTTTTTAAAACTCCAATTTTTTATTTAGTTAAACGTCAATTGAAAGATCTGTAATGAACTTAGCACACATTCTCGATTTTAGACAGAGGAAATACAAGCTGAGAAGTCAGAATAACTTCACTGGCTGTAGCCAGTGCAGGATAGGATTTGCTCAATAACATTCAATTTTGTGCTACCATCTCTCCCTGAATTCAGTCTAGTCAGCACCTGAGTATCTTTGGTCACTTTCTTCTAGTGTCTAGCTCCTACATTCTCCCAAGGGGACTGGGACCAACTGAAGGCTATTCCAGTCAGTGCCAGTACCTAGCCATGTTTCCCATTCAGGTCCTGACGTGAATAACTTTTACCACAACATAAAACTGGTTCACCTATGCATACCTCAGCAGGAAAAAACAAGGCTAATAGTTAGACAAGACATTGTCAAATTGTTATGACATATTACTTGCCTTTGGTCTGTCCCCAAGAAATCCACTGCAGTTTGGGGCACCACATTTGCAGACTGTTTTTTCATTGCCCAGACAGTCAAGGTTGTAATTGAAAGTCAGCTCTGTCCCTGAGTGAGATAAGATGTACTGTTTCATTACAAAGGACGAGGTAATGAAATCTATCAAAATTATTACAACAAATAAAGGTTTTATTATCTGTCTTCTGGCTTTGTACTTGCTTGCTGATCTATTCTTGTAAGTCTTTTTTTCCCTTCTTTACTGATCACAACCACTGACCACATAGGCCACATCTATACATAGCTGTAGATGTGGGTGATACAACTTTATCTGTTGCTATACGTACACGTGTGTGTACGTGTTTGTGTATACAAACCATATTTTCAAACATCCTTTTAAGATTCACTTAAGTTTATCTTCAGTTGAAGAAAAGATGCAGAAATACTGTTTGAGATTTCTAAAACAAAAACTGCTCTACTCTTCTGACAGACAACACAAAACGAGTGCATAGATACTAAGGGCTCTTCAGTGAAACCTTAGAAGTAAGCAATAAAAAGCAGCTGTAGGATTCAATGTTAAGAAGCAATATGTTAAAAGGAAGACCAAAAGCATCTCCTCCATGTGCTGAGTTCTCTACAAAATTACTTTTACTGAATCAGTTAAACCATGAGCTCCCATGATTTAATATAGCCACAGACAATGTTTAGTTTAGTGAATTAAAATAAAGCCAACATAAACTGCAATACCTGCAGGAATATCACACACAGCAAACAGGCCCACACGAGTATCTCCATTTACTGTCCATTTTAGAGTTTCACAATTTGGTTGGCAGCTGTGATTCATAAAACGAGAATAGTTCCCTTTGGGGCCAGCATCAATAATACGGTCCTGGAGATCAAATCAGCAACAGAATGAATGTTTTTACTTTCAAAACAGACATAGTTTGGCTACCCAGAAAAGCCAAAGTAAATCAATGTTACATGTTGTATTGAAAACTGTAGTGTCCCACGGGGACTGAAATGAGACACTCCCAAAGCAATACTCTTGATCTAGCTCACTTTGTCCCAGAACCCATCTCAGCCACGTGGCAGGATATGTGTTCTTGTGAGCACTCTGGTGGTCCTTCCAAAAAGCCTCACAACTCAATTCATTTACCTTCTGCTTTGCATTCAAAAAGCTGTTATGCATTTACAAGTACTATGCTTTATATTATTCACCAAGTCACCAGCTTTCTCTCTCCAAAGCAGCCTATTTAAGAAGCTGCTGATGTATGCCAGTTTAGTAGAGGAGTGAGAAACCCAAGCATTCAGACAAACATGGTTTCATCTTTCTTAGGCAATAATGCCTGTGCAGTAACTCCTAGGTTACAGAGCTAACAAAAACCAGTAGTGGCAGAAATACAGAGCAGCACAGTCCTGGGGAAAAGTGATTAGGACTGCAAAAATATGCAGGACTGGCATCCAACTCTTCTTTCCTTGGGGATACTTTTTTTCTCCTAAATAGCTGTCTGGAGACTAAAGCAATGTAAAAAGCACGTGTTTATAATAAGTCTGCCCTGGTCTACTGGTTTCCCATTTCTTCCTCTCAGGAACAAAACACTCAGAGAGCTGCAGAGAAAACTGCAGATGCTGAATTAATTTGCTGCACTGGCCAGAATCAATTTGTGCTGTGCTAACTGGCTACTAATGAAGATGGTGCACTCAGGAGAAAGCTGCTACAAAGGCCATGAGCTTATTTTTACTGTAAGCAAAGGAAGGGATAGATAGATAAAATTGTAAGTACAAATGCCCAATATAGGATGCAGCCTTAATATTATGTTCCACACTTCACACAAACTATTTTTTTTTACTTGAAATTTTAGTAAAATTATCGTTAACAGTAATTCTTTCGACTGCAACATTTCCCAAAAATTCACACTTCCTCTTGAGATTGGGCAGATAATTAGTTCTGCTGTAGTTGATTTCAAGCAGCAAAGCATAAAATGTATGGATCTTAACATATATGATATTATATTACCTATTTTGAGCCAATAAGACAGATATATTATGTACTGAGAAGGGAGGAAGCAGGCATAGAAATACAAACTTGTGAATATTTGAAACAGCAGAGCATCACAGACAGCTGAGTGACCTACCAGGGTGATCAAAAGAAGGAAGAGGAGAGAAATCAAAGTACTGTTACAACTAAACACAGGGAATAATTTTTTAAATACTCTACCTTATCAATAGTAAGCATATAGAAGTGAGTAATGTCATTTTCATGTGCATATTTGATTCTTGCCATACATTCCTCTTCATCAATGAGCTCACCAACATACTCATTCACAAACTCTCCCTGAAAGATACCGAATATCACTAGTGAAGTATATACCAAACCCACAAACAACATCACAAGTTAACAATTCTTTGCAAGGCAAAAATGATTCATACCTTTTTAATGTCCCTCTTAGCAACCAAACCCCACCCTTTCCCATCTGTTTTGATGATCTCTGTCTCAGGGTATTCACGTTTTGTAAAGCACTGGTTTTGGCACCGTTCTCCTGCTGGACAAACTTGTGGATGACATTCATACATCAACATCCGATTGAGGCACTCAGAATCAGAGCCACAAGGGTTTTCATCTGTGGGTTTGCAGTTGCACTTGGGAATCTCAGAAATGTCAGCAGTATATATCTGCACTTTACCACAAGGTTTATTCACCTGAATAATACATTAAAATAGTTCAAACATCACTTTAAAACATTTGTATTTTTGGTAAGAGTTATTACAGTTGTTAACAAGTTGGTTTTGCAATACTAGATGTTCCAACAGTAATGAAATTTCCTGATTACATAACTCTAAAGGTAAAGTACAGTTACAACATTACAACCTTTGCTCCCCATCTATCCAGCTCTTCCTCCCCAGTGCTCCCCTAGATCTGAGTATCCACTGTCATGTCCTCACACTTTACCTTAATATGCTTGTATGGTGGAGGTTTACGTTCACTTTCTTGGGTTTCTTTGGCTTCTCGCTGCAGCTTTATTTCTCGAAATCGAGCTTCAGCTTCTTGCAAAGCTTAAAAAAAAAGAAAGGACTGTTGTATCAACAAAAACACTAGAAAGAAAATGACTCTCCTCAAGTTGACCTGCTTAGTCCCCTGTGTGTTA
Organism: Perdix hodgsoniae; assembly: GCA_035772895.1. Classification (NCBI taxonomy): domain Eukaryota; kingdom Metazoa; phylum Chordata; class Aves; order Galliformes; family Phasianidae; genus Perdix; species Perdix hodgsoniae. Next base: position 360,021 of record JAPSGF010000087.1, read on the forward strand.
AAGAAGCATTTCTATTTCCTAGTTAAACCATTAATTTTCTTGCAAACAATGCTTCTAGAGTGTTAACACTCTTAACAAGTTTATCAGTTCTACTCTGCTTTCCAGTTCTATTCAAGCTTTGCTTCCCAAAAAGCCAAAGTCATCAGAAAGAATTTCAGTTAGGTGCTAGTCTTTTACATGCATATAAGCAGCCTGTATATAACAAGATTATTTTTCCTTTACTTCTAAATATGTACCATTTTTGAAGACTTTTCCAATTCCTTTAATCCCCCGGTATCTACTCCCTCTGTCTCCCTCCATATAAGGGAACACCCGTGCTTGGTGCGTCCAAAAGTAATCCTTAGAACCAAAGAAAAACACAGGAAATTCTCCAATTTCATGCTTCATTTTCTGGATATTTGGGGGAACGTTTTTTGGATGGCAAACTTCTGCAGGCCACCATCTAGCACAGAAATACAAACAGAAAAATACAAAATTTATGTAAGCTTAACGAAATCACCTTGAAAAGCAGTAACTGATTATTATTTCCAAGTATAAGATGAAAAAAAACCAAAGCACCTCAAAATAAAATACAAAACACCCCAAAGGAGATATGTTCCTCCCCATACTCCAGCTCACTGGGCACAGGAAGAAGACTGGGTAGAAAAGGAAAGCCCGACGCTCAGATCTGTGGGACTTTTGCCTACTTGCAAGATACACATAAATCTCCTTGCAAAAATAGCATATTTAACAAAGTCTGCAATCTCTACATTTGTTAAAGATCAAGTGGCAGCGTATAACAGCTAGTAATGCTTTCTAGGATAAACCCCACCCATCTCTATCACACTCAAATCTCAATGTAAGTGTAAAACTCTAACAGCCCGAGCGACTTATCTCCCAGCCAAGGAAGACAGTAATTCAGGCTATTACAAGTTATACACACTCAATTATTTGAAAAGAACTCTGAAACAAGGAGCAGAAGGCCAGAATGGCAAAAGCACAGAAGTCTGCATGGAGTCCTGTATGGGCACTGCTGTGGCAGAGAGCAACAGCAAAGCTTTCAAGTCTTGGAACAGGGGTGTTAAGCACAGGCAAAGCTCTAAGGGAGATATGGTTCCCAGCTTAGAGACATGGGAAATCTGTGTGCAGCAAGGCACAGAAAAGCCAGCTGTATGATCCTTAATTGAAACATGCCAATATCACTGTAAAAGAGAACAAATTTTTCATCAGACCTGTAATTTCCCAGTTTAACCCAAATAATATCCTGGAAATGGAGTTTCTTCCCTGCCCTGCAGTCGTTGCAGTACCAGCTCCCATCTGGCATTTCGATGTTTAAACAGTCCGGGTGAAATGCTGCAGGACACGACTCACAGCACAACAAGCTTCCTCCTTCCAAGAGAAAAAAAAGGATTGAAAAACATCAAGACAAAAAAAGAAAGATTTGCATTCTAACCAGATTCAAAGCAGTGAGGTTTGTGGTAGGGTCTGCCAGAAAAAAATAGTTAAAACATGCCAGCTTGCAACAAACACACATCATTTAGCTGTGCACAGAAACCAAATGGTCTTAACTGATTTGAATGCCTGGCAGACTCCAGTTAGTAAATACATACAAATTAAAAAGCAAGCTAATGATATAAAAGCCAGAATAATGCACCACAGGAAAATCAGTTTTTTTTTACATTAATGACTACAATATATTTAACACAGCTTAATAGATGTTAGTAATTCACCATAGGTAACATTTTAACAACAAAAATTAAGTCTAATTAAATTTCTCTTTTTTCCCCTCTGGAGGAGAGGTAGGGATGAGATTGTTTGTTCCATGAATTGCCACTAGAAAGTTAGCTGCTGCTTAGTAAGCTGCTATGCTGCATGTTAATTCGTTAACAAATCAGGTAAATTCTCATTGCCACGGTTTAATCAGCACGATGCATTTTGTGCTTCTCAATACGAAATAAATTTATTACTCAGCATAAAGCAAAATGCCCTTCATTAGTGGCACTCCAGACACTAATATGGGTTCAATTTGCTGTCTGCTTCTAAAGTAAAAACTCTTAAAATATTTATGTTTTAATATTACGTATGAGCAATAAGGAAACACAAAAAGCTTCTGTACATTGAACACAGGGGAAAGAACAAAGAAGGATTTATCATTATGCATCTCTGGTAAAGAATTAAATCAGGTTTCTGGTTGCTGGACAAGGTCTGAGTGAAAATATTCTTTAATAAATTATATCTGCAAAGAAAGGACGCTCAAAAACTAAAAGCAGCACAAGCCAACTTGAATGTATTTCAATACCTAAGGGAGATGAACTTAGCACGCCCCATTTCTAATAGCTTTCTGTAAAGAGATTAGTAAAATAAAATTTAAATTGAAGAATAAAACATTTCGATGCTGCACCTACGTAAGAGCTTTGCATCAGTTTACCTTTGGAACACACAAAGCACCAGCTCACATTGACATGCGCGTGATGACTTTTTCCTTTCATGGCAGTGAAATGATTCGTACAAACAATGCTGTTGGAAGCGATGACTGCACATCCCGCAGCAATGCACACGTCTCCAGCATGGTATGCAACAGGACAGCGAACACAGCGCATCATCTTTCCTAGCAAAGCAGAACACTGCCATATTTATTTCTGAACAAAACCCGGTCGGTACTTGATCTTCACAAATAGCGTTCCTGCTGGAAATAGCTCATTAACACAAGAAGTGTTTCGATCACGTTTTCAAGGTCTGCATGTTTACTTTCAGTGACAACACCGAATTAAAGGTTTTTAGAGAACATTACACTGAGCTTAAAGCACTACCACACTTAAATACAAAGGCTTCGGCTATGACCAGAGCAGACAGTCCTCTCTCAGTCACGCAGTTGTGTTTACAAATGTTTCCCAAGCCTAAAAATATGCACGGAATCATACAAAATCATGGCATGCTTTGGGTTGGAAGGGACCTTAAAGCCCACCCAGTCCCAACCCCCTGCTGTGGGCCGGTTGCCCCCCACCAAATCAGGCTGCCCAGGGCCCATCCAACCCGGCCTTCAGTGCCTCCAGGGATGGGGCACCCACTGCTCTCTGGGCTGCCTGTGCCAGGGCATCGCTGAGTGAAGAACTCACTCCTAACTCTATGTTCACATTCAGCAAGTCTTGCTGCAATACTTGAGTCAATCAGTAGTACCTGTGTGCCTGTACTAGTGAGGAACTACTACATGAGCAGATTCCTTACCTTAATATACAATAAACAGACTTATTTATCAGACATAAACATGTAAAAATGAAACTACCTTTTGATATTCGTGGATGGGAGGGGTTACTAACATGACAACTGAGGCAGCTGTGCAGAGGACATCGAAAACCCCTGTTCTCAAACACTGTAAGATGGAATTTTTTCACACAGGCTTCATGGTAGAATTTTCCACAGTGAGACACAACACAGCGCTTCAGATCTGCCTTTCTCTCTTTGCACACAAAGCAGGTATGCACACCTAGTGGCAAGAATAATAAAAATCATGTAACTAATTTTTCATTCAGACCTCTGTATTTAAAACACTTCTGGGAGTCCTTGGGGGGGGGGGGGGGGGGGGTTGTTTTGTTTCTTTAAAAATTCCATTACTTGAAGCAGCAATTTAGCTGCTTTGACTCTTCAGTGTTCAATACTGATTTGTTTAGATACAGATAACTAAAACACAACAAAAATAAAGTTATATATGTTATAATGCCCAAAGCCCCACTGATCTGCTTTTGTGTTCTTATTCAGAAGTCTCAGTATGCCAGGACAACTCTGCATTTTGTTAGAGCAATGGAATAGGATCCTACATTGTCTGCAATCCTGTAAAATCTGGCTTGTAAATCCACAAACTGAGAACAAGTATTCTCCAATCCTCTCTTTGGACTGCTTGGAACAACCTTATTTAGAAGCAGTCTTTTTTTTTCCAACAAGGTTCACCACCTGCACTGAACTGACTTTATGAGCAAGAACACAAATCTTTATGTAACATTTTGAGATTAAGAGCTTTCAAGCAGTTATTGCAGGATTAAAAGCAAATTAAATTAATAGCAGCAGGGTGGTCTTTTAATGGGAAAAGCAAAAGACATATGCAGACACAAAAAAGAACTGAGAAAAGACTTAAAATGTTTCACTTGCTGCTTTTTTCCCCTCAGATTTCTTAGGCCTCTGTGGCAGACCTTAAATCGACTCTGCAATTGCATACAGACAGATACAACCTGCAGTTATTAAGGCAGTGGAATTCTGAGCAAATCAACCAATTTGCAAGAGATTTCTCACTGAAAACAGAGCAAGCATCCTAAATCATGGCACAGTTAATGGTAATACATGAATTTGCACACCATCAGGCACCAAGAGGGAAGTACAGTTTGTACACAGATACGTAATCTGCATGAGATGATTTCCTGTAACCATGTATGGGAAATTGATATTTAATAGAAAGGGACAAACTTGCCTGATGTACATTCACTGCAAATGAATTTTCCTGCTGGTCTTCCAGAGAGCCCAAGGCAGCTCACGTGAAAAGCTCGATAGCAAAGTCCTTCGCACAGTAGGAGATCACCTGTTTTTTCACATAGCTTTTACAACACAAAGGCATTTAATGTTAAAGAAAAATTCATATGCAGAAAAAATAGTATTCACTATTCCTTTCCATAAATTGCTCCTCAAAATCTCTTTTCCCATGGGCGAAATCACATCTAACAAGCAAAAGACAACACTGCAAGTATCATCACGTGCCCTTGCTTCCTGTTGCAACAAATACTAGTTGTTAAACTGTGAGAAATACCACTGATAGAAACATGGTACATGACAACATACCCAGAAAAAAAGAAACGAAAACAGCTTTAAGAATTTTCCCTGAGCAAACTGATGGCATCTGAGCAGGTTTAAAAGAAACCTTATTTTCCTTTTCTTTGGCAAAAGGAAAATAATCTAGGAGACAATTATACCTCTGTATCCACGCTGTTAGCAGTGACATCAAACTAAAAATGAACTCAACAACAACGCTGGCAGAATTGATTAGACAACATTTAAGGACAGATAACCGAATCATCATCATTATATGCAGGAAGAAATAGAAATATAACTGCTTTTCCAGTCTGCTGGAAACAACTTTAATCTGCCCAGAGCTACTGTATTATTCTTTCATAACCTAAGTACTCTGTAAGCTTAGATCCAGAAAGTGTTCTGCTTGCAGTGAGCAGGCTGGAAGTGCAGTGCAGCCACCTCTGCTGTGCTCACACCGAAGCACAAACCATGTCAGATTTCCTTCTCTGTATTAGCAGACAAACAAGCAGCTCTCTGTCATTTAACCCAGTGACCTGGCTTACTTCATGCGCTGTCCTTGAGGTAGAAATCACATTTATTTTACTGATCTGGAAACTAAACCAGAAAGGCTAAAAGTCACTTATTTTAGATCAAGGGAAAAAAAAGAATGAGGAAGAATTCCATTTACTGATACGGCGACCTGTTCACTGATGCGACGGGCACAATAAACCCGCGTCTGCCCTAAGACTGTCATTTTCAAATTCAAAAATACCTTTTCCAGGATCCCTCAGAAAACACAGCTCCCTGCCCAGCTACCGTCTCTCACCTGACACACATATTCTTTTTTTGTTCCCGTTCCTCGCTCAGATTTTTTGGATGATATAGACACTTCAGTCTGAGTTTCATCAGCACTTTCATAGGGAGACTCTGAGCGCTCATCTCCTGGGCCATCGAAGATCTGAAGATTAAACACACACGTTAGAGAAAGCAGCCACCTATGTGGATCTCTTTCAGAATGTCAACCAAAGGAAGCAAACAGACTGCAATTCAGGCTAACAGATCGAGGTTAAGTTCTTTTGTTTGGTTTTTTTTCCCCCCCCACCTTTAAAAAGAAAGTTTGATTAAATTCGGAGTATGCACTTGTGGAAGTCTCATCAACAGGACAGTATAACAGCTATTTTCACAAACTCAACAACTGCCAAAACAAAACACCAAGACTTTGTAACATGGCATTTTATTTGTACTCAGTCCTATAACCCAGTCAGTCAGTGCCTAGCCAGTTACACAGGGACATCGTAAAAACCCACCATTACAGCTTGAATACATGCTTTACATGGTATTAACAGTGCATTTTAGAAAGAAACTCAGTAGAACTTCAAGCTGCATACCAAAGTCTCTGACTCAAATATCCTTCAAGAGAGTTGGTAACGTTATACAGAAGAGAGAAAAACTATGCATAAGGAATGTCACACTTAACAATGCATTCAAAATAGTCCAAAAGATGACCTTGTCATGCATAAATCTTACATAAGAAGTCTTACCCAATGTGTTAAAGTTAGAAGATTTCTAAGAAACATGTTCATAATTAACTTTAAGGACAAAAATCCTAACATTTAAGAAGAAACACCGTGCTGTTTTCAGTCCAACAGAATTCAGGGATGGGATGCACATATGAGTCATATGTCCTCTCCCTTGTTACAGCAGAAAATCCAGAATTTCGTATTGCTGCCCCCAGTCTGAACTCAAAAGAACTGTTATGGCTACAGACATTCTCTAGGAGAGCATCACGATTTGCAACTGCAAAACAAACCTGTCACTTCTCTTGATACTTGTTCTAACGGCTATTCACACCTACCATCAAAAGTAAAGCCTCGAGTTCCTTCCCAGTTGTCTAACTGCTGCCCACAGCTGATGATGCTTTCTTGAAGTATTTCACTTACAACAAAAGCTCTGTGGAATTTTTTCTCCTGTGGATGTGCACTGCAATTAAACCCATGTCAATCTATTTTGGTAAGCCAGAATGCATTCTAAATTTCTCACTACAGATCTTTTTCCAGCCTCAGGAGAATTTTGGTGAGTTTTCTCTGGCTGGAGACAGTATTCCCCAAGTCTCCAAGTACAACATCCAAAGCCAATGAGCATGTGACTTCTCCTCTGCACTGCCTCTGTTCACTGCCTAAGGACCTGCCCTAACCTTTTCAATAAAACATTGAAACTCAGTGCTCAGGAGATGACTTTGCCGAGCGCTGTCTGTCAGGACACAAACACCCCACTCCATATGAAGAATCTGCTTTCTGTTTTCATACGTACAATCTCAGATGTATCCATATTAAACTACACTTGATTAAAAATGGTCTGGCTCAGCAAGTAATTCAGACAGCTAAGTGCACACTCCCTATCAGCCCATCTCCACATCATGTGCAAATGTATTAGAAGTGATATATTTTGAAATCAGAGATAAAAACATAAAGACGTTGGGCCCAGTATTAGTCTCTATAAAATCCCTTGTGAAATGCTGACTTTGACTGATTACTTCCTACTGTTGCTGCCAGCTAACTTGCATTCCTCCATTTAATGTTTGCTCTCTTTGATTGTGTCTAAAATTATTTCACAAATTGGATCTGATTTATTTTGAGATTACTTTCAAGTCTCATATTACAAATTCATTTTCTCTGTGCAAATGCAAGCTATTGAAGTGATTCCTACCTACATTTTGTCTACAATACTTCTACAACTGGATTCATCTCAAGATTCTCCCCAGTGGTTTTATAAGCGCTATCCTTCAGCGGGTTAAAAGAACTTGAATGTAAAGCCATTACTTTGTTCAGATACCAGGAAATCTGATCACTGGAAGGAGATGGAAAAGAGCAAACTGCAAATGCACACTGTCTGCATGGCCAGGAGTAGCCAGGTTTTGCTGAGAAATGCTGGATTAAGAAGGGTAGTACTGGAGTTCAGCAGAAATCCAGAAGTGTTTTCCCTTAGGGTTTAAGTAAACTTACACAACACTCTTTATTTCTGTTTAAACTCTTCCCATAGAAACACTACTCAGTACAAGCAGTGCACTCCTCTAACCTTTTATAGTACGTCATTATGTTCCTGTTAGAACTAGCCAAAATTAGTCACATACACTAATTTAATGCTACTGGTGTCCTCTGTATTTCCCCTACAGTGAAAACTTTTTCTTAAATCCTAAGTTAAAACTTCTGTACGCTGATCTGAAGAGTTAAGAGAACTGTTTTCCTGCCATGCACCCCCTGGAGAAGAGCACCCTGCTGCCCCAGCTCCCTGCTCTGAAGGCAGAGCACAGAAACAGAACAAACCCTATGACACGTATGCCAAGACAAAGGAGAATAAGGTTTGCTTTACAGCAACTGTTTATTGGCTTGTCTTTGGTTTATGTAGTAGTAAATAGTCAAATGAAGGATGCATATGAAAAGGTAATCCTATGGACAAATGGAAACCTTTCACAAACCCCTTAGACATGGGCTACAGAATCACAGCCATGCACGAACCATACATTGAAAACCATTTCCTTACAGACCTGGAATTTTACTGCCCTACTTAGGGTTAATGCAATAGCCCATCATTTACACTGAACGGTTACTGTGCTAAAGCTGTGCTGGCAAGAACTGAATGCTACCATCACAGCCACAAAACCCGAATTCTTGCAAAATTTTAAGACAGAACTTGGCAATTCACAGCAGCCTATAGATTCCTGATGGATCTCACGCATGAATACGCATCACATGAACAAAATATCTGTAGACAATCAGCTACAAGGCTACCAGGCTGTGAGTATCTTGCAGGAAAATACCACCTCTGCTTTGCAATCACCAGGAACCCTGAGCAAATCACACATCAGACCGGCATTCAGCACCAACACTGCACTAAGCAGCCGAGCAGGGACACGCTGCTGCAATGTCAAAAGATCACTGAATCTCTAAGCTTAACATTGGACTTAAATTGCTTTGTGCAGGGTGCTACAATCCCAAAGGTGCATCCCATCCAACAGAGCTACTATCGTCAACACCTGAGTTTTCATGGTAGCTAATTTTTGGGAGCAAACAAAGGGCATGGTGAGCAGATTTCCTCTTGTAAGAGAGGGATGCCTTTCTGGAGGAGAATTCTGAGTTTAAATTCATGTTCTCAATCACACTTTCTACTAGTCACCTCCTTCAGTATAGAACTCTATTCCGTACACTCATTCTTTGGGTCTGCTCCCTGTGATCAAAGCCAGAATGTGGGGGCTCAGCTCCCGAGGCCATGCAGGAAAAGCTGATGGAGATATAAAGAAGCCAAACGTATCCCTGTCCCCTGAAGGCCTGTGAGAGGCCGAGACAATCTGTCGAAAACATTTCTTGGAGGACCTACAACAAAATGGCACGCAGAACAGGGGCGACCGCCTGCAGCCTGAGCATGCTGCGACAGCACAGCCGGGGCTCCCAGCCACCGGGGAACCAGTTCCACAATAAAAATACCTTCTGATTAAAAACACTAACTTAAGCGGATTTATAAGACTGCTGGAAATCGCTTTCTAGAGTAGAACAGTGCCACCTCTAAAATTAAACATTAACGCTCGTGGGATTTGTTAATGCAGCTAATACGTCACATCGCGACAGATGTGATGGATGGATACGCATTCAGCAAAAAGCAATGCAAGTTTTTGTGGTCTTTTTTTTCTGAAATTGTTAAGTCAAACGTGAATCTGCCTTGTGATCATGCCAGAGCTCGCCCTTTCCTTATTTTTGTAACATAATCTCCCTAGAAAAGTAAATTGCGCATAATTACCTCGTCTGATATTTAGGCAAAGGTTCAAAGGAAGCCAAGCTTAGATTAGTGGCAAAACCTGTTAATTAGTAATTCACAGCAGTCGCTGGTTTGCTGTGTTATTCTGTTGCACGTGTTGAGTAATACCTTATTTTTCATAAAAGAAAAGTAAAACTTCTAAGAAAGTGTAAATTTAGGGAGAGCAAAGGCAAAGCTGTTCACTTCATCTGTGCGACTGACAAGTTGCAGCAATGAGATCACTGCCAGTCTTATAATCACGGGTGTTTTCCATTAGCAATTAACAGTGCTGTAGCACATAAACCAGCATCCTCACAAACACCAGCACACTCCACATTCTGCACACCAGACAGGCTTTCCTCTCATCTCAACTACAAAACAACTCAGTTTCAGAGTAGTTGCTGTTAGAGGCTTTCACACCGCGCTGGCTGAACACAGAGCAACCGGCTGATATTTGAGAACTCAAATCCAGGTCTTTTCAGTGAGAACTGTGCCATCTGTGAGCACATAGGAGAGATAGGAGAGAAAGGGAAAAATCCGAGTTGAAAACAAGGACTAATTGAAGTCATCAGGAGCTTTACTTCCTATTCCCATCAGATTCTCACGGCTACCTTTCCTTTTGGAAGTACCTTATGCACTGCTCACACACGTGAGACTCAAAGAGAGCACAGAAGTACACGACTACCTTTTTTTTAAACAACTTTCTACAGCTTTGTTATTGGGAAAATATTCATTACTGAGTCGAACTGGAACAGAATTTTTGGCACCTCTGTACATTCTTTGGTTTTAGTAAGGTATTTTTACCGTGTTTTAGCAACTGAAAGATACAAATTCTGGCAACAGATCACAATATTAAGAATTGGGTCTACTGATGTCAACGTACATTGATCATACATTTGGGTAATAGTTATTCAGATCTATGACAGTACAACAATCAGGGCATCAAGACTTCACATCTCCAACGTTGTTGTAATTTTCTTTGGAACTAAGCCTTTTGCATATGCTAAAACTCCCTATTCACAATAATCAAAAGAAGCATTTAATGGATTCTTTCAGACAAACACTGACCTACTTCTAGAAAGACTGTGGAAGAATGGCTATAAAGCAACCTCCAGCATTAATTCTTCACTGAATGAAGATGCTTTGCATACCACAATATTTGATGTATAAAGGCACATTACACCAACAACCAACACGGTGGGCAACTGTTTAATTGCTAAATATAAGATTTTCTACTGATTAATTACTTTATCTAAAAGGTTGTGCAAAAGTGACATTCAGTGTGCACAGAGATGTGAGGACAGACCGTAGAATAATGTACTTTCCTTCTCAAGGTTATGCTGAGTAAGAATTCAATTCTGATGGAGGCTGTTGGTCAGACTAAGAAAGGAGGGAGGAATGTGTGTGTATTTACATTTAAAATAATAAACCAGAGTACGAAAAGGAAGTAAACTGAGTCAGCAATGTATATAATGTGATTTTATATGTTTATATTCTTAATTTTATCTTTTTATTGAAGCTGTCTAGAAACATATGCGAGAAGAGGGCAGGAAAAGGATTCAACAGAAGCGCGATGTAAAAATCGCTTTTAGAATGTTTTTCTTGTAATACTTTCCTCAGCTACACCACTGAGAGTTTCAGCTCACTGCACCATCAACCAAGGCATTCAACGGTGAAAGGACTAACGTATGGAAACATCTTTCACTCTCACATCATTCAGTACATCTAAATGTTAAGCTCAACTCTGCCACAATTTTTAAAGTATTCTTTGCAACCAGATTCCCGATTCAAGTTTCAGCCAGAAATTTCAGCAGAAATGTGAGCCAATTCCTTATTCCCTCTGGCTTTTCTTTTTTTTTCTTCTTAAATGACATGCAAGTTGGCACGTAAGCTCAGCTTGCAAATTTCTAGAATGATGTGGATGAACTCTGCAAGTGGCACCATTAGTTCCACATCTGAATGGTCGAAATGTCATGCATTTAGAACATAGATATATAGATGTATACACACATATATGGTGCTGACACATATTGGATGATGGGATGCCAACTGAGTATAACGCAAGAAAGGATGATGTGGAATTTAAGAAGTCAAATGATCCTGCGTTTCAAAGAACTGAGTGAGAATGAAGTGAAATGCTTTGTGGATATTTACTCCGTCCACCCTTTTTTTTTTCTATTCAAAATTTTCTACTCCATTAACAATTTTCCACTTCCTTTCTGACAGCTCCCAAATCAAACAGTGCCAGCAAAACCACTACATCATAATTTCAAGGAAAAAGATGTTCAGAAATCCCAGATCTGAGAACAAATGGCTGTACTCATCCATCTGCAGCCTAAGAATTCAAAGAAAAAAAAAATTGCCAGAGGATGAACGTAAAATGCAACTGTTCTGACCTTCAAGGCTGGCTCTCAGCCAGATGTTGATGTGGCCATTAAATGTGCTTTTTGATTTAACCTTAGGATTAAGCCTTCATTTTTAAAAGCTGATATCTAAAAACCATTTTGTTGGCTCATATCATCTTAGAGGTGGGGAAGGGGGTGTAGGTGATGACTTTTTTTCTTCCCTGTCTTTAAAGGATGAGAACATCAATATTTGCTGAGGCAAAAGCACACACCTCATGAAAATGTAAGGTTTTCAAATACTATCCGCTGTACATTAGCAATTGCAAAGTGTAAAAGGTTCAAGTACACTTCAGTGCTTATTGGCTTCACCAGGAATTTTCATTTCCTACAGCCAATTCAGACACGCTTTCCCTGCCCAGCGTATCAAGGTTCAAAATGAAACTGGAAATTGCAGTGAGAAAGTTGCTAGCATTTATGTATCCATGGTGTGCACACAGGAATGGGCTCCGATAGTCATCACTCCACCAGCTGCAAACCCCTTCAGATTTTTTCTAGCTACCAAACTGCAATTTTCATTAAAATGTACAGAGCACCTCAGAGCACTTACTTTATAAACACATTCAGTCTCATGAAAGCAGCTCTTCTATTACTCAAACGTGCTTGTTAAACAGCATACATTAAGAACACAAGCTGTGGTCTTAGTCATATTAAGATCAGGTTGCTCTTCTGTCATGTTGTGCTTAATCAGTTAGAAAATCAACTGAAGGGCAAATACATTCAGACAGGAAAGTTAACCCCCCTGCTTTCCTTCGTTTGACTCAAACATCTTTTGTTTTATAATCCCAGCTGTAGAACATAAAATCCACAACGCAGATTTCCTTTAAAGTTAGGGGTATAGAAAATAAAAAGAGCATGGCAGAAGCCAAATCACCTCTGCTGCAGGTTCATCAGGACCCACAAAAAAAAGAAACCTATGGCTTTCAGGTCACCCACTACCTCTAACAGCTACTTTGCATCTTCTTGTAAGCATTTTATATCATGTTTCCATGACTTCTGAATGCTGTTGGCTATTAAGCTCCACCGTGCTTAAAACTAAGGACACTGCTACAAACTCAGACTTCCTGCAGTGACTTCAGCGTCAGTGATGTCCATACCACAATCAGCCAGGAGGAAGTGGACTAGTTTGACTAAGAGCTTCCTATTGAAAGACTGGAGTATGGATCTTCTGATAAGGAAACTTGTTAGTCCTTCCACAGAGATTTACCAACTGCCTTTTCTTCTTAACAAAAGTCTTAATGACTAGTTGTGTAGTTGTTGTTTTTTTTTTTTAAATCTAAGCACAAGATATATAAAAATATATAAACAACATGCAGATCAGACTGTATCCAAAAGACAATCTATTGTGCACCCACACGCAGACAGAAAAACTGACAGAGCCAATTGAGTTACAGTTAACATTTCCTTTATTTCAGTATAAGAATTCCTGAACTGAAGAATGGTATTTTGGCCCATACTGCTAGACTAGATAAATTCTTTAAGTATGCGGTGCCACAAGTGTACACAGTACTACCATAGCAAAAAGACGGCCTGGGACACGTTTCATTTTTATTATTAGCAGTAGTTAGACGTTTCAGGTAAGGATATTATGCATTTCTGAATTTGCCTGGAAAGTTAATTAGAATTTTGAGAACATTTTAAAACATTATAAAATTGCCTACTGACACCCATGATACTTTGGTACGAGATGTGAAATAAAAACCTACATTTGATAAACATTCAGTAAACAGATTCTCTGCACTCTGAAGCCTAAGTAATACACAAGCTGAGAGTAATTACATAAGAAACTTAATTTTCTACACAAAACGTGCTGCCAAAGAACAAGATTCAAACCTAGAACTTTTTTTTTCCAGGTGAAAGTGAAAGCATCGTCACAAAGCAGTATGGCCTGGTAGGCAATGCAAGTCATTTCCACTGTTAGAGGCTTTGGCAAAGGTTTAGCATGAAAGAAGTCCAATTACTTGCAGCGTTCCACAAAACCATACCCCTGACTGCTTATTAGGACTTTGAAACAGAGAAGCGAGATCTATAGGCATACAAACAGGAAATAACTGTCTGCTAGGTCATGAAGGATGTAAAGAGAATCTAAATATTGTTATTCTTAAGCCTTGTTTTGAAGAGAAAATTATCATTGAAGGAAGCTAGGAATAAAATGCTAGAAACACACTGATGCATATGTTTTTTAAACAATCTGCAAGGATATCTTCAACTATTTTTTCTTCAGGGCAGTAGTTTCTTAAAAATAATGTGAATTTCCTTCTTCCTTTCTGTTCTTAGGATCACAAAGGCAGTTATTTTTACCTTTATTAAGCATGCCTGGAGTATTTTAGTTGTATAATGTAGGACAGCTAGACTCCAGGGTTGATAAATGGAGCTGACGTACTTAGTTGCAAGTTGTACATGTCTCATGACTGCCTTCTGGTTCAAACAGCTTACCTTTTAAGTTCTGTATGTATTCTTTCCATTCTGTATAGATACTAATACCCATTAAACAAAAACCAAAAACACAGAAAAATGAAATCTGCCTGAAATTAATAATAAAAAAAAAATGCACTGTTTAATAAGCACAAAAAAAGCAAAACTTAAGGCTACTGTCTTACATTATTAGGCATTGGAAATACAAGAAGTTGAAGCTATAACCAGCAGCTGAGCATGTTTTGACACTGGATGTTATACAAAGAATTCCCTCTAGGGAAGATACAGAACTCACATTAAAAACAACACTTTCAAGATCTTTCACAGGCTTCTTTCAACTGCCATCTGCTGGTCAGCTCCTACCTCATAAGGGTACGAAGAATAACAAACTAGCTAAGAATTTAGAGTATTACATGTTCTTTATTTTGTCCTCTTTAAAGATATTATGATTCTCTGACAAAGTTCAGAGGTAGTATCTACATCCTACAGGACACTATGACATTAATCTACTGTGAACAAATCCATTCAATTTAATGAAGCCAGCCAATAACGACAAAAATGGATTGAAAAGCTAGAACAGGTATGTCTTGTGCAAATACACAAAATGTACTAATAATCCAACAACAATGGTAATGCAAAGCCTTTTTTTATTTATTAAAAAATACTGGTTACACTCTACTGGCACCTACTACATTATTGAGGGGTAGAAGGAAAAGGCAAAAGACAGCACTTGCATCTCTTTTCAAAAATACCAGGTTTTGGATGGTTACATCGAATCTTATACCATCGGTAAAGTACTACTCTGAACTCATGTAGACTTGGAAATGTTGATTATCTTTCTCACACTATGCCCCACAGCTACTCATTAAGAAACAGATTTCAAGGAAATTACTGCTATGCCAAGTGCCTAGAAGTAAAACTAGTAATTTTTTTTCCCCAAGATTAAATGCAGGTATGACATTTATTCATTCATGTATAAATATCAAATAAAAACAAAGGCATTGCTATTTTTTTGTCCATAGACTTACAGAAAATCCTTATTGGCCCTGTCCATCATATTAAAATAATTAAAACCCCAATTTTTTGAAAGGAGCAAAGGCCTACCTTTTACCCTCTGGTAAGTTAAGTCTTCTTTTTAAGGGAGAAGCCCACTCCATGGTTCTCTCTCCCTTCTAAATTAGGCACCTAAAATGACTTATGGATTAGAAATTTGGGCTTCCGTTCATTTTGTAATATTTCAAGTATTCTCATTAAAAGATACCCCAAATAGCAATAAAAACCATCCAAAATCTTTGTAAATAGTCAAAATAAGATGATCTTTCAAAGAAAAAAAACAAAAGAAAACAACTGTGCACACCCCTCTTTACTAAACACACTTCTACTAAACTTTAGTTGCAATGAGTGACATTTAAGAAGTCTGCAACTAGCTACAGTCCTTGACAAATAACACTTATATGCAGGTGTTCCCTTCTAGAACAAGCTGACCACAAGTAGCGGGGGAAAAACAGAAGGAAAAAACCAAAACAAACACAAAACCAAACAGCCAGAATCCACTTAATATTGCTTGGTGAAGGTGTATGTGCTTGTGGAATATGCGGTATCTTTTTTCACCTTTGTCAGAAGATCGTTTAAGTCAACACTTGGAAGTGTAATAGTGAACACAAATATAAAAGTTAGTCAGCAAATGCATTTAATGTTGAAAAGAATGACATCCTATTCAGTTAGCAGAGCAAGGCTTTCAGCATTGCATGATTGTGTTTATTTTTTAAAACTCTTTCCCTCGTCTTTCTGGAGAAGCTTTCTCTCTGGATGAACACTCTCAGGACATACATGTATTTGGCTGTTTAGACAAGTGCTAAATCACAGTACAAAAGGGAAAAAGGTTTTTAAAGCCACCCACAACATCCAAGGTTTATATCTTTCCTTGTTTTGTGAGCTCAGAAATACATGCCTGTCATATATATATATTTTTAATATTTATTTAAAGGCAAAATAAATCTATTATCATAGGAAACAAATTGGGTCCAAGCCTTAGCTGGTAAAACTTTGTGTCAGTGCAGCTTTAAACCATTTAAGGATCCAGCCCACTGTTATCTACTCCTCAATCCACCCAGCTCCCCTCAAGTCTATGTTTTTTTGATAGGGTACATTTTTGTTATGTTGACTGCAGGAGGGTTGAAACTAGATGTTCTTGGAGGTCCTTTTCAACCCAGGCCATTCTATGATTCTATGATTCAACTGTTTTGGAACATCAGGAAAATGTGAATTCACTTTCTAATCTGTATATCTACTTTATGAGCACTGTATGATGTTAATTTTACTCATACCTTTTGCTGTTCAGCAGTAGCTGAGTAAATTGAGAGCGAAGTTTTAAGATATTCATCTCAGCCTAAACAATCATTTCAATTTTTACATGTAAACTGCTAAGACACAACCCAAAATCCTACAAAAATGAGACTTTATAGAGAAAGATTTCTGTAGACGTCATTCTTTTTTTTTCTTTTCTTTTTTTAATAACACTATAAACAGAAATAGAAGGATCTTTCTCCTGAGATTACAAAATTTAGAGATCGTATTTTGAATGAAAAATATAGTATGATCCTTAAATGGGTCTGGCTTAATAGCTGGTCCCAAATACAAACAGCTTAGATTGCAAGTCCCGATAGTAAAGTCAAAACAGAAGAGAGTGTTATGCCAATAATAACTGGGAGTTTCTCAATTGCAAGAACAAAATGAGAACAGGTATTACTTTTCTTGACCACTGCCCTGGATGTTTTTTTCTGGTGGGACTTCTTCACTTTATTTTATTAGGGTACAGGAGGGAGAATGCAAGGTGTTGTTTTTTTTTTGTTTGTTTGTTTTTTATAAAAGGTATTTTCAAGTTACAGTAAGATAAACAGCCATTAGCATGCAACCTTCCCCACCCCCCAAAGGTAAACCATTTATGAACATAGTCTAGATATTTTAACTGCATTCATTATAGTGTCTAAGCGCCTCATGCTTTTTGTTTAGGGAGACTAAAGAGTCTCTAGGATATTTGGAAGCCCTACTCCCTCATTAGCAGGCAAGTATTTTCTCTACGACTTCTGTAATACAAACTTCTTGAAGGTGTTTGTCCATGGATAGTTTAATAAATCCTACCAACTACATTTCTGAATCCACCTGCAACACAGCATGCATACTTGACCCTCATGCTGCTACTCTTTGGCTGATTTGTTTTAATAGTGTAGATAACTCGGGGAACGGTTCAAGGGACTGTATGAATACAATTCTGGTACATACATTTCATTTATTGTATGTCAATTGAAAAGATACAGTTCCAAATATGCAGAGCTAAGGCTATGATTAGTAAGTATCGAAAAGATACATCCTTCACTGCCTGCTTAACTCTTCTGACAATGAAGCTATTTGCATCACAGAGAAATAGCACTTAAACAGCCTGAAAACTAATCTGAGCTTAAGGGGGCTCTGCTCAGAAAACTGTCCAGTTCT
This sequence comes from Perdix hodgsoniae, assembly GCA_035772895.1. Classification (NCBI taxonomy): domain Eukaryota; kingdom Metazoa; phylum Chordata; class Aves; order Galliformes; family Phasianidae; genus Perdix; species Perdix hodgsoniae. The sequence goes on from JAPSGF010000087.1 coordinate 377,870, forward strand.
ACATTGGAGGATTAGGAAACTTGCTTCAATATAAAAGCTATGGCAACATGACAATATTGAGTTACATAATGTAACTAATGTAGTACGCTTACATAAAGTCTGTAGAAGAAAATACAGAACACACTGGCATTTTACTTTGCCTCTAACAGAAGGTTACAATTCTAAAACTTTGTTGGTAAATACATTAAAAACCACAATAATATTTTGACGTCCCCAAATCAGACGTTCTTGTTACAATAAATGAATTTGCAATGCACACATTAACAGGTTTCACAGAGGCCAGAACTGTAACTTGTCTAGAGCACCAACGTTAGAGAATTCGCCTTTGTTTTTTGCTTTTAAACAAAAAGATTCACACCTGAAAATTTCTGTAATTAAATGGCTGTGTGCAAACACCATTTTTTTTTTACCTCATTCTCAGTTAAGGAAGCTGAAGGAGATGAACTTTTGCTAAAAGCAAGAGTTGAAGATTCTGCTGCTGAAGCCCGATTTCGCTTCTTCAGAGGTTTACATGCATCAGACAGATTTTTCGTTGCTGTAAAATAATTTTGGTTTACAAAGTGAAGTTTGGAACTTTAAAACGTTATCTCCCTGAAGCCATTCAAAATATTCCTTCAGATAAAAGAAGGAATGATTTAAGTAGGTCTTCTGGGCATTTATGTAAGGCTGAGAAAACAAGAAGTTTCTGAAACCACGTGTTTGTGCTTGATTTTAAAAACAAGGTTTCTATTAAGCAAATACATTCTACAGATGGCTAAAAGATGTTTTCTCCAAGCACTTATGTCTGTTAAAAGCAAAACATCTTGTGACTTATGACCTCTTTAAAGCAGAGGTAACAGGTATGTCCTCAAATAAGCACTAGAAGGTCTATGTTATGTCATCAGAATCTGCGTGCCACTAATACTTTGTTAAGAGAAAGCTTATATACAGGGACAAGGTACCAGACATATCACCACTTCTATGTTGTGCAGAACTTCCTGAAGCTTATTCATCTTTGGAATTTCATTATAATATCTAAAGAGACACGCTCTTACAGAAGTTATCTTAACCTTGAACATCTGGTTTTTGGCACAAGGTTATTTAGAATTGCCTCTCATGCACCACACTGCCTCCCATAAAGCACCATTTAAAAGGTCTAAAATTACATAGTAACTGATTGCAATGATGGCCACTGCACTTGTTTTATTGGGCAATTGAAGAACAAATTGGAGCAGTAGGATTTTTATCGCTGCTCTCCAGGATCACAGGGAAATAGCTTTAATTTGGTGCCATCAAATGGTGAACTTGTGAACTGCTGCTCTAAATCAGCAATGCACAATTTCAAGCAAGTACAATGCTGCAAAATGGTGGGAGTGAAGGAAGAGGGCACAGTCCCCCCCATCTGTGGCACAGTGGCTGTATCTTGCTATGGCATCAGCAAATTTAGCTGACTACCTCAGACAACCTGTTTATTTTTATATTATTTAATTGAAAAAGTTACATTAAAACTTATTCTGACCACATTACCTGACTGGTTCTTTTGTGAAGAGGAGGTTTCTGTGACCTTAGTAGAGTTTGTTTTTGGTGTTTTGTCATTGCTTGTCTCCCTCTGTCACAAAAAAAAAAAAAAATAAAAAAAGAAAAAATAAAAAAACTCCTAATTTATGAGTGGTTGGACAAAACTAGCAATTACTTCTGGATTTATGCTATTAAAGTGTCTTTACAAATACCTGCATGGTAATGTCGTTAAGCTACCCCCATTTAAGTAATTTTTTTAAAGCTGATGTACAAAACAGGGTACAAACCCATAAACAAATGAGTAAAATTAAAGAACACAGTTTTCCAGCATCCCACTTATCCATCCCAAACTCAGCACTTCAGAAAGGGGAGCTCTATATGAAAACAAAACATGTAAGTTACCCTTACTATCTTGGTCTGAACTGGTCAAATAGAAGTTTTAATTATTCAGGGTAAATTGCAGAAGAACTATATAAATTTGAGAATAAATGCAGAATTTAAGTTTCAGAGGCTTGTTTTCAGCTCCACAACTTGCAGCAGTGCCATTTTAAAAATTACTATGGTTAAGATTGTTCCAGCATTTCCAAAATATAAACACTGTTATCAAGGGAGCATATACAATGAATAAAGTTGCTCCTGGCTGAGAATTTATCATTAAGGTTTAGGCCAAAAACTGGGGAAATTGTTGTCAAAGCTGTGTCAAAATTGGACACTGTTCCTTACAGGAGATCACTGTTATTTTCTTTGCATCTCACAAACTTATTCAAATAGTAAGACCATAAAATTGTAGCCAAGAATGCTCAACCTTATAAAATGCTCAAATGAGCAATAAGAAAAAACTCTACAGAACAAATATTATGTACTTTTTCATATTCTTTATCTGACTGTTCTATAAAAGATGTCCAGGTGAGAAGGTACTGAGAAGGTGAGACTGTACTACAAATGTGTTGCACTACACTTCTACTGATATCTAAATAGACCAAGGCACCCTAACACTGATGCTGCTGTGTACAATGAATAACAATGTACAGGATAATTCACGCAATTTAAAGCAGGCTGTAGAGAAACCCCTCTGTTAATGTGCATTTGACATACATCTTGAAAGCATCGATGAACGAAAAGACTTCAAGACTTTCATATACTTATTATAATCTAGTCACTTGTGAAACAACATTCAGATTCTGTCAGTAAGAGCTCAGGACAAAAAGAAAAGGGTAATGCACAGCAAGTGCTCATGAAAAATCAGTAAGCTTTCACCTATCCCAAAAGATTGTAATGTAAGTCTACACACAATCTGGGAATAGTGGAAGGAAGTGTATAGCTAGTGTTTGTTTTTTTCAATCATTGTGTAAATACCGTTGCTGCCATTCACTAAATTTTCTACTAAGCAGCAGCACATACAGCTACGATGCTGGGCTGGTGGAAGCAGGGAGATGACTAAAAGACTATCCAGTAAAAAAACAAAACAAAAGCAGAAAGCAGCCATTCTACAATAACTGATCCTTCTGTGGGCAGAAGCACAGAAGTACTGCCTTATGCATTTGTAGTTTCCAAATCACACAGTATTTATACGCACCAGACTCCTTACAGCTAATTCTGATAAATTAAACAAAGGACACCACTTTATGTATGTAGCACGTTACCTAAGTCAGTATTATTAGTGGTGTGCATCTCATTAGAATAACTTATCTCAATTATTTTATTTATCTTTCTGTTAATAGTCACATCTGCATCATGGTATCAAAGATATCAGAATCTCCTCTTCGTGAGCTATATTGTAACCACCCTTCATTCTACTTGTCATCGTCAAGGCCAGTTGCAAACAGAAACTGGTCAGGTAATAGAGAAGAAACTATTATTTCATTCAAAACAGGGACCTGGTAACAAAGGTTAATTTCAATAAATGAACTTAATTATTTCCCTCTATCTAGTGCATTATAGTAATTCAAATCAATTAGACATATATCTGAAGTTTCTATAAATTTTCTCCTAGAAATGGATATAAAGTGGATAAATAAAATAAAATAAAATGGATACTCAATCACTGGCCTCTTAGAGGGGAAAGTGCAAAAAACACTTTTGTCCCTCCCCAAAACTTCTCTAAGAACTCTCTGTGTTCCTTACTACTAAGTTATTTAAGTCTGGTTATCTGAAATTCTACTTACTGTTTTCAGTGAGCTTTAACCAGTAGTCTGGATATCTGCAGTATCAAGGCAAGCTACTAAAATAACAAGTCTATGAGACTGACATCTCTAAATGTGAACTCCAGAATTCATTTAAAAATAAATCTATCACCTTTCCATACATAACCTTGCTTCATTTAACCAATGTGACACTGAAGTCCTCAGGCAAGGTCTGCAATACCCACACCACAGTATGGTACTCTAGTAACACATGTGAAAACATCTATGAGCTAAACTCTTCGGAGAATTATAACCCAAGAAGTTCACTGATCTAAGATCACAATTAAATAAACCTATACTTGAGCATCTACAGGATTTGGGCTGACATTTTATGTACGTAATTTAGTGACTTAGGTAAGGAAAATTCTCATTCTCACAAGCACGTTAAACTAAAAAGAAGCTTGTGATCTGCATGATAAATATGCTGTATTTACCACAGTTTCCAATCTTAAGCAATTAGACAAGATGTCACTAAAATGTCCTGTAGGATTCAATCCAGTTCTTGAAAATTAGTTTTCCTGTTCTGCTTAACTTGCATTCCTCTCTTCCCCAACTTTTGTCTAAAAGAAGTATCACTAACACATTAGAGAATCTTGTACACATTCTTGTATACACGCCTGAAATCTGATTCACAGGGAAAGGAAAAGTACTATACGGCTTGGCAATACTGAGATGTCATGCCTCTGCATATTCCTTTGGGAAACAGATTTTCTCAGCACGCATTTTCACCACAGTCTAAGTAGCAAAAGCAACTTCACATCTTTTTGCTTGAAACCAAAGAAGAAAATCCATGGCAATAAGCTCACATTTCTCTGAATATTTACAGCAGTTTAATTTGATTCAAAGACATTACTTTTTTAGTCCTGGAAATGGAAATGCTGACAAACTTAACTACAGCAATGTGATTGGTGCTGCTATAAATCCACCCAAACAAACCAACAACATAATTACCTTCCGATTATTCTGTTTATCCATCCTGAGTCTTTTCCTAGGTGCCTCCTGAACTTCAAAATCTTCTGTAGGTTCCTTTGTCCTCTTTTTTTGGTTTCTTTTATTTCCATGTAAGTTACCTTGGGATGGGGGATGGGGGAAACTTACATGAAAAATAATCTAAAACCCACTTTCAAATTATTTTGAACTGATCTAGTTATTTAAGTTACTTTGCTTTCAGTCATTATTTCTAAACATGGTTAAACATTAACACAGTTTGATGACCTCTTAATGCCTAAGGTCTGGTTTCTGTTGCTGAAGGCAAGCTCTAAACACATCCAAATCAACTGCTCAATAGTCATTTTAGAAAGATGAGTCTCTCTACATAAGCACTAGTATAAGATCTAAATATCACTGCCCAACATTAGTTTCATATTGACAGACTGTACATGATTTTAACTCTTCTGCCACTTTCTAATAGTGTCTTATCATGGAATCTAATTTTTACACCTCCGCCAGGAGTTCTCCAATTGGTACTGGTGAAGGCTTAAGGGGCTTCTGGAAAAAACATCTATCATCAACCGTACAGATTAATTCTCTCTTTTTGGCATAGCAATTCCAGATTCTTTCCAACAAGCTTACTTACGTTTTACAAGAGACCATAAGATCCCCTTCGTTTGTGAACCAAAATTCTTAAGAACAGATTCACTTTGGTCAATTTAAAGCAAAACAGACTTATTCACACATCTATATGATCATTCACTGTAAAGTTCAAAAGCAGCTAACTAAATAACAAAAGGTCACCGACTAACCTACGTATTCTTTCCCTAGGTTCAGCAATTGTTTACACTTGCTCTATCACAAAAAGATAGATGAAGGTTTAAGAAGTATACTGGTTCATCAGGATGAAATGACAACATCATTACACTCTCCAGTACTCTCTAGTTTATGAAGCTACAGAGTATTATTATTAGTATTATTATTTCAAAGACTGCAAGCTCCAGGGGCACAAATATGTAAACTGAAAATTGCCCTACAGCTACAAGTATTCCATTCCAGTGGGAACAAATAGTTGTAAATATTAAAAATATAGTAACTTGAAAATACGAATAATTTTCAAATTAATGTTCCTATCTAAAAAAACTAGGACTCTGATTTCATAAAGCAGACTGAAGTGGCTCCAGGAGAACCTGCAAAAAGCCAGTAAAACAAATCCCACAGTATTCTTCCAAGTTTAAGATAAGAGGATTTGGGTAGGGAAATGATTCAATTGACGTGTTTTCATCTGTAGATAACTATAAATGTACACAATATATGTACTAGAAACACCTGGTACAGGTACAATTTCAATTACATTTCTTGCAATATGACACTGAGGAAGTTGAACAAAATTCAGCACTACAGCATTTAGATATTTAATTTGGGATCCATTAAAATTCTATCGTCAAGGAAGACAACATCTGAGATAAAATAAAGAGATTATGATACGTGGGCGATTACATAAAAAAATACACTCAATAGCTACTTATAATGAACTATTTGCACACAACACAAATTTCAATTACTTCTGGATCTTGATCTCCTTTTAGGTGAGTCTTGAAACACTTTACGTTTGGCCTCTCCAATATTCTTCAATGATGAACCTTGAGAGATACAGAATGTGTTTTTTTTTTAAACTGATATCCAAATATTTGACACTTAAATTTTAAAGTTAAAAACTTTTCAGTTTTCCACAAAATTATGTTATTTCACACACACACACATAGTTAACAAAACTGACTGCCATTTTTATACAAGTTTTTCCAAGTCTCACAAACTTTCAAACACTCACTCTCATTCTTGTCATTGCCCAAAGCAGCACCTGTTCATTTCTTATACTTCCACATTGTCTTCTTACAGTGCTGAGAAACTATTTAAATTTGAAACGTGATAACTACTAAAAAATTGCTAAAATCCATGTAAATGCCAAACTACCTTCCTCCTTTCTCAAATACATGACTCCATGACCCTCAAATGCTTTGCAAAATAATTGAGACTGATCATTAAATGCAAATGCTAGACAACAGCAACAAGAAAAAGGAGAAAAAAACGTACTTGAAATCTTGGACAATGTCCTAAAAAATTTGCATACTACAATAAAATGCCAAGTGAATGAAGGATACAGAATAAAGATCAGAATACTTTTTCCTGAGTTGATGATGATGAGGTAATACACTACAGGTATTCATATGAAGAAGAGGTGTAGCACTGATCACTCTTCTGAAGCCATTTACTATCTCCTCTATTTTAAAAAAAGGCAACTCTAATTTTACTAGTATTAATTAACACTTCATTTTCCCTTTCCAGCATCCACCTATAACAGGCAGTGGGTGCAATGGCAGCTGCTTATGGGCAAAAGAAGAATGAGAAATCAGCAATCTCTAAACAGTAGAAGGTTTACATATAACAACTTTTCAGAACAACGAGCAAGAAATGTAGACTTCATGGGTTGCTTTTATTGTAACCATTGGCATTCCTTTGCTATTGGCACAAACACCAAGAATTAAAACTTGGAAAACAGTGAAAGCTGTTTTCCCTACAGGTCTGAAATATGTGCTTAGTTTAACACCACTATGTTTATCAAATTTAGTTAGAGTACACTAGCACAGTTTTACGTTTACCAGAGTCTTCTTCAGATTTGGGAGAGGTCACTATGGCAAACTTTGTGTTATAGCGAGCTTTCTGTTTTTCACTAAGCATGTTCCACTGCGATTCAAGCAACTCTTCAATCTCCTCACTTGATGCATCGGGATGTTCAGCAACCACCTATACATGCAGAAATAGGGTTTTATTAAAAAAAAAAAAAAAAAAAAAAAAAAGAAGACCACCGAAAAGAACAGAGAATGTTCTTCTATAGCTCCAGAGAACTGGATACAAACAAGTTATCTAATGTTTCTGCTACAGATGGAACTACACTTGAGCATTTTGTACCCAGTTTTGTTGTTGGCTTTTTATTTTTAATTATAATTTCTCTCTCTAAAAAGAATCTTTTAGCAGATTCAGAACCATTTTGGAACCATTTCCCTTTTAACATACAGAAAATTAAGTACATATCAATCCTGTGGCATGGTGATTCAAAAAGGTCCTATTATTACTGAATGAAATAAAAATCTATCCACAGAAAACAGGCATATGATATTGGAATATGTGCTTGCCTTTTAAGACATCCACCAATTTATAGCAGAACTCACTATTCACAGGGAATCTCCTACCGTAGCAGAGGGATCTACTCAAACTAGCATCTGAGGTAACATTTTCTTGTATTATTTTCTCATTTTATACCATTTATACAAATGCTAGGAATTCAAAACGCTGTGCATCTTTTCCTAATATAAACTCAATGCACCACAGCCATCATCACTGAAATTAACCGATCAGTGCAAACAAAAAAGCCAGAAACCCCTTCAGTATTTCCATATATTCTCTTAAGGAAAGACAGATTCGATAAAGAAATCAGAAAACTCTAAGATTTTGCATTCTACCAAAACGAAACAACACCCTGAAACACAGCCCTTGGTCACTCTCACTAACCAGCATTCTCCAATTCTAAACAGCAGTCCCACCATTTATTACTGCTGTGATGTAACCAATACCCCAAAATCACAGAGCAAAATAAAAAGTAGGCTAAGAAAGCCAAGTGTTTTAACCATTCAACAGTAAGACGTTTTTTTTCCTATGGAATTAATTAACCCTAACTTCTTACAACTGAGTATTTTTACATTAAACATTCTGGTGTCAAGCAAGGTACAAGTGTGACTAAAGCTTCTCCAGGGGTTGGAATGGTTGTAATACCTTCCTTCCATTGAGATTAATTAGAGTCTAGTAAGAAAACACACGTAATCTTTCCCCTAGTTGAGTACTAAGATGCTTCTTGCTTTTACCTCATATAATTTACTTGCTAATAGGATATTGACCTCTGGGGGCCCCTATTCAAAGCCCAATTAAAACTGAGAAGTGTCCAAAAAGTTACTGAGAGGAGACAACACAGACAGATGTACAAGAAACCTCTTCCACACTTCTCACTTCCTAAAGCAAATTAGGTAGTATCAGTTTTGACCCTGGCTGCTGACCGTATATAGTTTATCGTGCGCAAATAGGGCACAGAATTATTTAACTTTCTAAGGAATATTGCACAAACAACCTTAGTGATGCCTCCAGCTTCAATAAGATACAAATAAAAATAACTGTCAATCAAATAGGAAAGCAGTGAAATGACAGGCAGAAAAAAAACCACGTTTCTTAATTATTAGGGAACATGCAAAGTTGGACACCACCATCTTTGTACTGTAACATTCCTCTCATACGTAGCTGAAACAGTATATGTGAAAGTAATTGCTTCTTCAAAGTATTTTTCTAAATATGGACAAAATTATGAAAAGTCCTGGATCTAGCTATTCATATCACTATCGGTGTATAAAACGTGGTGCTTAGATCAGGCATGTACTAGCCCATCCAAGTAAAGCAAATTACCTCTACTCTCACTTGTCTCGATACTCAACAATTCCTTATGCTTGCTGAAAGCTTAAATTGTACACCCTACTAATGACTAATACTAATACTAATACTACTTACTTCAAAGAAGACTCAAGGCCCAAATCAAGTCATTAACATAAACAATATGGCTTTGTCTCTCACTGAAAATACCTTTATCACAGGACGCCTTTCTTCTAACAATTATGATGGTTGTATTTCACACAGGGAGTACAAAGAAAGCCAACAGTATAAAATATATTGGAACTTCTTTGGTAACTGCACAAAATACTTCAGTGAATCACTGGAACTATGAAAGTGTTCCAAGTTTAAATGCCTCCTTCCCTTATGGAAGCATTCCTGCTAAATCACTAAAAACATTCTCAGGCAGTTCATAGAATTATAGAATGGCCCAGGTTGAAGGGAACCTTAAAGACCATCAAGATCCAACCCCGTGCTGTGGGCTGTTTGCCAACCACTAGATCAGGCTGCCCAGGGCCCATCCAACCTGGCCTTGAGCACCTCCAGGGATGGGGCATCCACCACTCTCTGAGTAAGAAATCTGTTCCTAACGTCTAACCTAAATTTCTCCTCTTTCAGTTTAAATCCATTTATCCTTGTCCTATCACTGTCAGATCGTGTAAAATGTCTTTGTCCCCCTCATGTCTGTAAGCTCCTTTTAGGTACTGAAATACTGCTATGAGGTGTCCCCAGTGCCTTCTCTTCTTCAAGCCAAGCAAGCCCAACTCCCTCAACTTTTCTATATAGCAGAGGTGCTTCAGCCCTTTGACAATCTTCATAGCCTTCCTCTGGACCCACTCAAACAAGCAGCCACTATTAATTTCTGAAAACTTCAACTATTCCTATCCCATTCTCAGAAAATCAATACAGAAAGTAGTGATTAATAATAACGAAGCTGATATAAGAATCCTAACACAAGACTCCAAACAAGACACAGAAGGAATGTATACTTTTAAGATACCCTCAGATTATTAGAAGCCCCAAATGAGTAGTTTTTAGTCCTTAGTCCTCCCTTTCCATTGACTGGAGTCTCCTCCCCAAGTTTGGGAGAACCTCTTGTAAATCCAGTTTTCCTTTTTCCTAAGTATCTATCTGCAAATATTTAAGGAACCATATTCTACTCTTTCAGGTGACACCAACAAAAGTGGCTTAGAAAGTGGTCTGAATTTTAAGCTAATGTTACCACTCCATAAAAAATAACAGCATCTACAATGGAAATAAAAACAAAACCAACCAACCAAAAAATCTTATATGGACAGCAAGCTATTCAAGTTGAAACAGATAAGCCAGAAGGGAACAGAACAGAAGGGAAAACACAACATTATTTGGATACAGTCTCCACAGTCCACTGAAGACACAAAACTGCCTTTTTAGAAGCAAGTTAACAAGCTTGAAGTGTTAACCAAACTTAGGTAGCAGGTATCTAAAATGCCAGTCATCTTCATATCAAGAGAAAGGAAAAATTAGGCCCTAACAATCTTAATTTGATACAGGGACTGGTAGCTGCTGCTATCTGTTATCTGTTACTTTCGTAATCTTGTTGTGTTCTATGCACAGAAGTGATTCAGTATCAACTAGAATGAATTGCATGATTACATGTATTTGGGTTGTCAAGACTGATTAAAAGGAATTCTAGGCAGAAAAGACAAGATGCCCTCTCCACACATGTAATATTTTGAAAGTCTACTTTAAACTCTATGGAATATTAACCATTATAATCAGTGTAAATTTTCAAGTTTATAGAAGTTTCTCAGTGTCTCAAAGTGACACGGAAGATGAAGTAATTCCTCAATGTTAAATGGTGCAATATCCTTTGTGTTTTCCATCTATTCAACAGTATCATCACAGAAAGGAATGACACATGTTAATTGGTGCAGAAAATGAAAGTATAACATCAGAGACACAGCGTGTCTCTTCTGTGGTAAGATGTGTGCGGGTAAAACCGATCATAATAATCTTATTTATTCCAGAGTAGTAATTTTATGTGCCTCAGTGTTGCACAAGGCTTCTTGTTGCATACCTAACAGGCCAACGAAATACTCTCTTGGCATTACACAAGATGCGAGGTTATTTACAGAAGTGGAAATAGAACTCTCTCAAACATGAGACAGATGTTTCACACGTACAGCTTTTTGTAATGAATATATCAAAATCCATATTTAATAGTCTAGCTACAAAATGCTCTTGTTTCCAGAGCCAGCAAATTGATCTGCCAGTGTTCTTCTCAAGTAAACCAAACCCACTAGAAGCTTATGCACACTGTATTCATTTTCACTCTTATCAGTATCATGAGTTGTAATGATCTAAAAAGATCCTTAAATTGAACTACAACTAATTTATCCCCATACAATATAATCTGGTTTTAGGTTTTACTTTACAATGTTCAGATTTGTTAATATTTTCTAACACAAATATCTTCAACTGAAATTAAACATTTAACAGCTGAAGTCTCTGACCAAGTCATCTGTAACTTTCTGCCTTTGTGGGTATTACAGAAAAGCACAGCTAATATAAAGCATCAGAACTCATGGTTCCACCAGTGCATGGAATTGTGCTGCAAATGCAGCAGAAGGTTGTAAGGAAGAAAAATGACAATCATGATTTTAAAATAGTGAGTTAGAACAATGATACTGCTTTTATACCTCTAACAGTCTTCCTATGAAATGTTGATATTATGGTAGTTATTTAATCTACCTTGCCCTGGAGTGTAGTCCTCTCAAGAAGGCCTAGTTTCTGTCCCAAGATACTGCACACTGACTGTGATTTTCATACACTTTGGTAACTGTTGAAGCTTTTTCTGAAGCTCAGCAAAGGACTCTAGGTAGGGAAATTGAGTTTTTGAGGAGTTAAGACACGGGAACACACTGTATAATTTGAGCCATGTTATCAAAATGAATGCACAAGCTAACTGCAAGTAGATGACTATAAGCAGCACAACCTTGCTTATATTTGCCTGAGCGTATGTATAGCATATCTATATTTTACATATATTAAGAAAATTAAGATAATAAAAAGGACTTTTAAATTATGTAGGAAGATACTAATGTGACATGCTTGAAGTGAACAGCATTATCACTATTTTGTACATATTATTTATATACATTCTTTTCTTTCTTTGTTACTGTCTGGACCAAGATTTGATGCAGGCATAATCTGACAAACTCAGAATACTACAGATTCTAAAGTAACAGTTAGTTATCAACTAAAGTGAAGAATTTCCTTTAAGTACAGAAATGAGCAGAGGCAATCATCCATAGTAACAGCTAAAAAAGACTAACCTCATCTCTGTGCTTCTGACAAAAGACCAAAAACTGAGATACTGTATCGCCCTTTCTGCTTCGTGGAGTAGATGCTGGAGTTTTCTTTCTACTGAGAGGGGAGCCTATCCCTCTTTTGGATTCAGCCTGTTCAGATGACTTTTGAGGAGTAGTATTCTTAGTCTCCAACTGACTGCTTTCTTGTGCATCATCAGTGGCAGACAATTTTGATGTCCTTCTCCTCCTCTTGTTAGGAATGCCAGACTCCTTCATTGATTTCAGATTTTCAGTGGTTTCTTCATTTGAGTAAGATGACTCATCTACCTCCTCCTCTAAAAGCTCCACAGCAATGCCAACTTCCTTTGCCACTTGGGGATTAAGATGAGGTCTGTCCCTAATGTAGATGAAGGTGTATTTGGCCTTCCGTTCTTCCACTGTCATGCCTATTGCTTCACTTGCTTGCTTAACACCCATCTCCCACTGCGGTCGCAGCTTCCCTGGAACAGGCTTTAACATCTGCAAGATAAGAAAATACTGTGAGAAATCTGCTTGTTTTTCATTCCAAGATACTAACATCAAGAAGAAACAATTCCAAGAGACTAAGTGTAATGTACATTTACAATTCAGTTATTCAAATGGAATTGTGCTTGAGAAATAATACCAAGCATTAATCATTGACAAAGTAGAACAGAAATGACTTTTAATAAGTAACAGTAATGTGTCACCCCTGCTTCTCATCTAGACATAAAATATAAGATTACATGCCAGCTTAAAAGCTTACCAGAATATCTATTTACATCTATACATACCTATAACAGTAAAATATAAGTCTGAAAATCTTGCCTGTCTCGGTAGCCTCTTACCTTTATTTTCTCTGCTTTAGTGAGGGCTTGTTTTGCACTTTCCTGGCATAATTGTTCAAACTGATCTTTTCCTTTGAAAGGCACAAGGCTCTTCTCAAATATCCAGGCTCGTTCTGGAGCATCTCCAAAAAACTGAACATGATACTGCCGAAAACTCTTTTTCTGTCCTGAAAAATAAAAACAAATGTATTTAAGATCCAGCTGACGTTGTTCTCTAAGTTTTACAAGCTGCTACATTTATTACAATGACCAAAGCACAGTACAAACAGTTGACCTTTGAAGCACCCACTTGTGGGTCTTAAAGTCTCCAAGTTAAGTGATGAAGTTTGATATAAAAGGCCACTAGTTTAACATAAACAAGAATATGCTTTGCTAAATTAACTTATAATCATCTGTCAGTGCTTTCTGTGTATATTAATTTATATGTAAGCCTGCATTTTTCTGAAAATGCTACATATGAAAATGGATTAAAAATCAAAGATTTCAAAGCTGGAATAGCCTGTGCACTCAGCCTGATCTCCAATCTGCCTAAACTTTATCTTTTTAGTATTCTTGAATAGAAGCACACACATAGCTGATTTGGAACACTTCATCCTAACCAAGCTTTTAAGGAATCACAGCAAGAGTGGTAAAGGAATTGTGTGGTGGATGGGAGAGTGGGAAGATGAGAGAACAATTCTGAAATCTAGACAAGAAATATTCTTCTAAATCATAAAGAGGAATACTCTCCTTCTCTAAGAAACAGGCATATAATCCTTCCTTTCTAAAGATACCAGGTATTCTAACAAGAAAGGGGAACAGAACACTTTGAAAAGTCATGGAGGAATTCCAAGTTAACAATGAATTTCTAAATGGCAAATGGTAGAGGTAAGGGAATCAGACTTAAAATATCTTCTAGCATCTCCTTCATATGTTTTAACATGCGGATTTGTTGTCTGCCAAGTATTTAGATTTAGGGTATCCTTGAAAGAAAAGTTTCAACTGTAATAAGTTACACTTCTGTGCTTGTCAATCCTGCTAGAAAGGATCAGTTGCCCACTCTGGTCATTTGGTGTTCTATGGTTTTTCAAGGTGCCAACATATTTGCATGTGTAAGATGTAGTCTGTGAGAAAGAAGAAATCGGGGAAGGGTTTCTGTAGAGTAAGAATAAGTAAGGCTCACAGTTGTTGGCAACAGATGTCTTTAAACTATGTCTCAATTTTGTTTTTTTTCATAGGATACCTTCTGCTTTAGTCAGCAAATGCTTCTAGTTGATTACCTGATACACTGTATTATTACTGTCTTTTTTCTTTGTACGCCTAAAAACACTCTTTTTGTAATTACTCAGACAGTTGTTACTTTTCAAGGCATTTGATCTTGCCTCAAGATGTGGCATCTGGAACAATAATAATATGAAATCAACCTAATTAATGGCATGAGCGGACGTTTTATTCACCATTACAACCATATGTACTACATACATGAGATCTACAAGAATGATGATGATTCAGTTGAGATCAGGTACAAGGCTCTAGAGGAATGACACTGGAAAAGCTCTTGGTCTTTCTGCATCATACATGCAATCCAGTATCCTAACACACATCCCAGTAAATTCAGTAAAGCTTGTCCTCATCAAGAAAATTCTTAACCAGAGACTACTGAGCTCCAATAAATTATCTCTGATGAAATAAAGGATAATTTTTGTATTTAACCAGGATGCTTAAGCTGCTGATCGTGAGATGGTCCATGCTACATTTACAACCACTCGTTAAGATCTGCCTTTGATTATCCAGCAGCCCAGTACCAAGGCAATCTACCTTTTGCAATGTAATACAGAGTATCTGTACCTGCCTACTTAATTAGTGTAAGTAATAGTGTCTGCTGATAAAATAACTGAAGCTATTTTTCAATCTGCAGCTGTCTCCTGTGGACAGAATCCATAACAATGCTCCTGAATAAAATAAGGGACATTACTAAGAATTACTACGAATAAAAACACCAGTTTTGGCTCAAAGAATCCTGGAACCACCAGGTATTAAAGGGTTAGGAGAGTACTCTGTAGGGCTTACCACTATTCTTCTTCTACTGTACCCTTGTCATGGTTACCTACTGTATCCTTGTCTAGTTAACTCCGTGACAACCCTAGCATCTGTTCTTGACCAGGCAGAGACAGGATACTGAATGAAATGGGAGCTCTACTCTGAATCAATACGAGCTTTCTTATTTGCAAGCATGCATCCTGCAAGCTGAAAGTTACAAACTTCTCAAGCCAAAGCAGCTGGAATGATGAAATCAAGTATAAACAGCAAGAAATTCAGATTATTTATACATACTGTTGATCCTAATCCTAGAAATGAGAAATACAAAGACCTAACTGGGGATTTCTACAACTCCCACATAAAAGAACTCTGCTGCTTGGAACAGAAGACTTTTGATGGTGTCTCTACAGTAAACAGTAGTGGAAGATAAGACAACACTGGGAATACATACTGATGTTTTGAAAATCATTAGTGTGCATTTATTAATTACGAAGGCTGCCCAAGAGCTACTCAAACTTTCTGGAGGAAAAGGAAAGCCCCAGAGCAACTCCAGAGTAGATATCAGAAAAGCCTCCTCCCCCCCCCCAATATACTTCTTCAAAGAGATTGAATTTAATAGCTGAAAATATATGGTCTCCTCTTTCTGTTAACACTCCACAAGTTGGACTCAGAAACATGACACTTTATTTGCTACATCTGTTTTTATAGTTTCTTTTAAAAAGCTAATATAGAGATTCTTGATAATGAGGGAACAATCTCGCTCCTTTCAATGAGCAGAGTTATTTAGCCAGGAACAGAAACCAGCTTTGTTTCTCTCAAAATCCAACTGTTCTACGTCATAAGAGATCAAAGAGTCAAAAGACTAAAATCACAGAGGTTACCTGATCAGAACTCTGAAAGACTGCTACAAGAAAAATTTGTCCAAAGAATCTATAATGGCCACTTTAGCAATCACATGAATGCTTGAAAGGGATCCCAAGAAGCCACTTAGTTTACTATCAACATGGAGTCTACCTACAATTCTAGAGATCCTCTTTTGTTTTAAAAACCTACAGTTCATTCCAACGCTTCACTGCCTTTTAAACTTCCAAGTTGATTTTCATATGCAGTCTAAATATTTTGTGTAACTAAGCTCGCCTCTTTCCAGAACAAGAAGCATTTATGCTTTTTCTCCTTTGCATGTTATGTAAGGGCAGTTAATGGGTTTTCCTCATCAGCTTAAACAACTCCAGTTCCTTTAGTTCATTCTCACACTATGTTGCTGTTTATGTTCTCTCAGTACCTTCTCCATTTGGTCCACAACTCTTGAAATAAGATGGCTCAAATTGGATGAAATGAACATGGTGCAGCCACTGAAAAATGAAATGACCTATTTCATGTATTTTATGAACAGCATTATTTATGACAGTATAATTTTGGTCCTACAGCTGACACAACTGTATGGAGCTATTACGACACTCAGATTTTTCTCTGCAGTAACACAGCTTTTCACTCATTTTCCAGCTTGGTCTTCTACCACTGTAAAACACACCCACAAAGCATCAAGATCACTCTTATTTCCAATCCTACATGTTTACAGTCTCTCTACATTGGAAATTTGTAACTCTAATACAAATTTTACATGTATAGTTTGTTTTCCAAGTTCTCAATGCAACCCCTGATAACAACCAAACAGTGAAGGAAGAGTCAGTCCTTTTCCTCCCCAACTAAAAAAGCACCACTCTTCCCTTCTTTTTCACATACATACAAAAAAAAAAAACAACCACCATGGAAATACATAATTAAAAATTTTGTAGTAACAAATGTCTTACTCTGTTCCTTGCAAAGGAAAGTTATACCTTTTCTTGACCTAGTAAAACATAATATTTAGGAGTATAAATAAAAAAGCAAAGTTATATGCTCCTATTGTGGTTTGATACTCCTATTAACTTGTTTTTCCCCTTACTCTCCAACTTTTTTGGATTTCCATTAGCAGCATTTCCAAACTTTCAGTAAAACTTGAAATAAACATAGTAAATATACTTTACAGTGTTCAGATGGAGCTAAAACTAGGGAGGGACACAATGTGCCTGCAAAAACACTTTCTGTAAGTGCAACAGTAGCAAATGAAAGCCTAAGGGATGTTCACAGTTTTAAGTACCAGAGGACACTGAATAGGCTGAAACACTCTATGCCTTCTTTCCCTCCATTTTTTTTTTTCTTTTTAATTTGGTAATGCCTACCTCAAGATCCCTTAGTCTAGTGACCAGGACTATAAGAATGAAGAACCACCCTGAGAATACTGAAGAAGCACTTAAGCAAACTGGACATATATTACATTATGGAACCAGATGGGATGCTTTAGAAGGAGCTGAAGGTGTTGGGCAATGCAATTGCAAGTTGATCTCTGTAATTTTTGAAAGGCCACACTAGGGATTATGACTGATCCCTGATGACTGGAAGAAGACAAACATTGCAAACTTCACACCTATCTTCAAGAAAAATAACAATCTGGGGAACTACCAGCTCAGCCAAATAATTCAATGCATGCAAGATAATAAAGTAATTCCTCTTTGAAGAGATGTGCAAGCACTTGAAGGAAAAGAAGGTGCCTGGGAACAGCCAACAGAGATTCGCCAAGGACAAATCATGCCTAATCTGTTTATTTCTTATGAGGGGATAAAGGAAGGGCAGTGTTGTTTAACTTGACAACTAAAATGGTTTCCATAGTGTTCTTAAAGCACTGCATGAGAGATGATTATGAAAGAGAGAGAGGAAACTGGCTTAGCCACTGAGCTTTAGAGTGCTGTGAAGAGAGAGAGAGTCCAACCTGTGGCCTTTACTAGCTGAGTCCATCTATACTAAGGCAGATACTGACTGACATCTTAACAACAATCTGGACAAGAGCAGAGCACACTTTTATCATATTGCGGGGTGATTCTAGTCAATAAAATACTGCTGTGCAGAAGAACTTATAACACTGGAGAAACAGGGTGATGGGAACCTCATTAAATTCAACTAAGTCATACACAAAGTCCTGCACTGAGATCGGATAACCTGATATAGTAGTAACCAGATGGACGCTGTCCAACTAGACCGCAAAAAAAGGTGCAGGGTCCTTGTAGACATCAAATTAAACTTGAAACAACAGTGCAACCTTGTAGTGAAGAAGGACAGGTACTTGCATTAGCAAGAATAAAGCCTGTCAAATATGCTTACTGCCTTTTATTTAGCCACCGTGAGACCTCTGAAATACTCTACCTAGTTTTGGGTTCCCCAGAACAATGAAGACAGGGGCCAACAAGAAGCTACAGTACATGATGTACAGTAAGACGTTCAGAGAGCTTTCACTTCTTAAGCCTCAATAAAAACCCCAACAACCAAATAAAGGAAACATGCCACATCAAACCCACTGACATTTGGAGAGATCTTACTGCTGTCTTCAACAACTTAGCAGGAAGGATATGGAGGAGAATGAGACAGACTCTGGATTAACGTGGTAATAATATAAAAGGCTGTACAGTCTCCATCTTTGAAGACATCAAACACTGTGCTGGAGCAGGCACTATGCACCCTGGTCTAGCTTAGAGACCATACAACTCCCAGGGATCCTTCCTAGCTTTTATTACTTTATCATTCTACATCCAGCACAAATAAGCCTTTACAGTTTAAGGCATAAGAACTGAGTAAGAAACTACAAATGAGATGATGAATAAATGGGTACAGATTCCTACACGAGAATTTCACTCAGTAGTGCCTGCGTTTAGAATCAACTAATGCTGTCTGCAGATAACTATTAATCCCAGGAATCAAAGAAAATTAAGATGAATTAGAGATTGCTTTTAGTAAAGCATAACCATTGGGATTATTTAACTCCTTTGAGTTTTCAATAAAATATTCAGCCCATATCTCTGTTCTGAACATCTCCATAAAACAATGGAAAGCATGTATCATCAGGTAATTTTTTAACAGGACTTCAACCAGTTTCACAGATCAAAACTTTGATCTCTTTTGGATAATGTTCAAGTTAAAAAAACAAAAAAAAAAACACCAATACAGTAGAAAAAACAAACTCAGGCTGGCGTATGCTGAAAAATAGTGCTTGCATGATTTTAACATTCCTCTTGACAGTGATGAACTGGTTCAGTTACTGATGCAAACAAACAGATAAAATGAACAGAACTTTCTCAAAATAATGTTTACATTCTGAAAGAAATCCAGATGTTTGCAACATCAGGGACATACCTTTTAGTTTAGTGTAGGAATGAAGAATAGGATCAGCAGAAACCATACATGGCCACCAAGGAAAACCTGATACTTTTGACCATACTAGATCTCCTATATTATACTTCAACAGATGGACTTTGTCATCTTTGATGGTACTTTGTGTTGAATCTCTCTTAGCAGGTGCCTTAAAAAAGAAAAAAAGGGAAAAATATTATCACAATTTCTCCTTCAGATATACACTAGAATTACTAAACATCACACAAAAATAAACAACAAACTAACATTTGTATTCTGTTTAAACATTCAAGTAAAATGTAAAATCATAGTGATAATGAAAAAAAGTAAGAAATAGCACACTAAAGTAAAGGGCTATAGCATTTGCTAGCAAACAATAATTATATTTCATACATAACAAAAACTAAGTCACATTTTTTTTTCTTTCACAGCAAAAAACTCCCAGTTCCATTTGTTCTTCTTTTTAGTTTGAAATATTAGCATGTAAGCTGTGGCCTGCCTTTATTGTTCTGAGTAACTGCTGAGAGACCATCAGGAAGGCTTGCTTTAATGTCAAACACATTCACTGAGCACCAACTGAAGACACAGAAGAGTCAATCTCAGTTTTTACTGAACATTATCAATCAAGTTAAGTGCTATATAAGCAAAAAATCTGTTCTGGATTAGAATCTAGAATAGACTCAAATCCCTGTATGTCTATACAGAAACGCCATACATAACTAGTAAAGAAAAAAAAGAACCCCAATTTTGCATTTTTTAGCTCTCTTTCTACATTGTAAGGAAAGCATGACACAAACCCTACACTCTCACACCCTTTTGCATTGTCTTTTTTTTCCATTCCAGTGTTAGTAGCAGAAGTTGGTGAATGTGTAGTTCATGCTCTAAAGGTAGTTCAGTTGCTGGAAAACTATCACAAATCTCTTTTCATTTCAATGGATTGATGGAAATAGTACAAGGGAGTTTTATGTTTCCCACTGGCAGGTACATATTTTTTATTATTTATAATGCAATTCACCAATGCAGACATTCAGAAAATAAAACTATGTCACATTCTATGAAGTGAGTGACATTCTTTTTATCTTCATTTGTTCTGTTTGATGTAAATAATAAATGCCCTTATCTAGGTAAACTTGAACACTGGATGTGAGAAAGCACAGAACATTTCTCATTGCAGGTATCTGTAAAAATAATTACTTATTTTGCTTTTCTGTTATTCTGTTTATGTGTAATGCATTATATTGTTCATCTTCTCTAGTACCAGCTCAACAAACAGAAGGCAGAACAGAGCTTCAGGCTTTCAGTGGATTTAAAGTTAGAGTTGGAACAAAATTCTGTTTTAATTAAAACAAGTGGCAAGAGGAAAGAGGAAATACTGTTAAGAACCTGAAAATCTACAATGTGGAAGCATGTAGTATTTGAAACATCATGTTGAATCAAAACAGACAAGGTTATCTTATAAATAGACTTTTAAACCCAGAAAACACTATTAAGATAATGTTACTTTCCAAAACCAAACAACAAATCTTTGACACACTGCAATAGCATTGAGAGTTTTTAATACTCAAACACAGAAGTACATCCTGCTAGAAAACAAACTTAAAGCTCACTGAACTGAGAAACTCCTTTCCTCAAAGCTTTTAAAGCTTCTCCTGGTAAACACACATGATACTATGTCATCTGATTGTGAGGAGCAGTTACTCATCCAGTGATTCAGCTTTTCTGACGAATTTAGACTTGGTTCATGTGCCTGCAGCAAGAGCTGTGTTCCCATGTCTCAAGGTTCTTGGCTCTCTAAGGAATCTACAAGACTGTCAGAAAACCCCTGCTGCTGAGCCTGCCTCAAGTCCAGCACTCTCAGAAGACCTAAAAGATTCCAAGCAGATGTGAAAAACCAAATGCTCCTTCAAGCAGTTAAACATGACATAAAAAGCTAAACTTAAAAGCTGCGAATTAAGAAACACATGTGCTAAGAACAGATCCAGAAAAATGTTAATCTTAAGATACAAAAACCAACTTTAACATTTCAACAAAATAGATGGGATGAAAATATTTTCAGAAAAATCTAACTAATTGAAAATGTGAAAGTTATTCCGGATTCTCAATCTCATTTTTAATTTACAAGCCCCAGTATTTTTCAGAATGTGCAACTAAGCTGAAAAGATTTATGACTACAATCTGAGAGGGATCTGGGTGGAATAATGAAAAGGCTCAAGCAGTGCTTCTTAATGCTGCGTAATCTAAAAGGGATGGCACTACGGGGGTGAATATTGCATTTCAACACATCTACAGGCGTGTCATGAATTTTAACTTCTTTGATGGATCATGATTAAAAAAACTGGGAAAACGACAGCCCTCTGATAAAAACTGCAAGGCTGATCTATGTAATACTTTCTGTATTTATGCTTTCTTTTAGTGATAAAATGTACATACTTCAAAGGATGGCAAAATGCAGCACGGAATTCTACAAGCGTAATTTTTTTGAGGAGGTCTTTTATGAGGTTATTTAAAAATCTATAGACTGTACTATTGTGAGCTCATTCTTATCCATCTTCCTTTCCCACATCATCCTGATTTCATTTGATTTCCTCACTCCTGCAGTTACTCTGATCCATTTCATAGGTATCTCAACTATAAACGGTGAAGTGAAATGCCTGGCACGTACTTCTGAAACAAGCAGCCCTCTGACACTAACAGCCTCCTCAATATTTCCTCTGTAAAGTATTTTTGCACACTGCCAGCATAGCATTAGCAATCTTAAGTATTAAAGTTACTTAAAAATCATCAAGAAATGACAGACACTAGCAGGCAGTCACCTACATAGATTTTAGTCCAGCTTCCAGGTTGTTTTGTTTGTTTATAGATTACTGCTGAGATGGGACGGAGAGAGCATCTCTCCACAAATCTGTGTTATTGCATGGATAGGGCTGGAGCTTTTTCAGGAGACACTTGTATTCACTGTACAGAAATAAGCAATGTGGCTAGCAGTATTTTTTCTCTGGAGAAAATTGGAATTGCTGTTAGGACAATTTTTTTAAGCAATAATTGAGTATCCCTAACAATACGCAGTTAATAACACAGCAATTACTGTGCATCTGTAGAGCATGGAGAGGCAGGGCTGGAAGCATTCCTGTGGTGGTCTGTGATGAGCAATTCATACTGCTTCAACAGTAGGTCGGTTCTTCCTGCGATGATACTTAAACAGGCGAAATAAGATGAAAAACTCCTTGTTTAAGAACACAACTGGAAAGTGAGGGAAGCTCAAATGAGTCAAACTATTTTAAAATACTTTTCCCTCAATTCTTGCCTAAAGCGGAAAAGATACAGCCTTCCTTAAAACAGTTCAAATTTCTAGTGAGATAACCTACCCACAAATGCAAACAAATAGAAGTCTGTAGGACTTTCCATGCCGCAGAGGAGCACAGATCACTCTGAGCTTACTGTAATTGCTAAAGTAAGTCAGGTCTGCTGTTTTGCCCTGTCCTATTACCTTCTTCCGTCCTTTTGACAGAAGCAAACACATTTAGTTTCAGAATTTCTCCTACTTCTCCCATGTTAATTATAAGCAAGCTCTGCAGCCTGTGAGATAGATACCTTTGCTGCCACCTCCCCCCAAACTTTAAGCCAACTGCACCCAACAGGAAGGCAGATACAGTTCAGGAGCTTCTATCTTTTCTACTTCTACCAATAATTTCAGCAGCTTTTTTTCCTTTTTCAAACACTGAGTTGCAGAGATGTTTCATAAATAGGATGGCTAAAGCCCAGGAGGGCAGGTGATGACTGAGGACACACGGCAGTCCCAATGCTGAACACACAGGCCATTTGACAGGCTCCACATTCCTTAGCATTGCAGCCATTGGTTTCAACAGAAATCTCTGGCTTTCTGGATTTGAACCCTAACGAAAGCCTCGCTCTGAAAGGCAGCTAGACAGATTCCAAGTTTATTTTGTCTGGGGGACTGTGGAGTGTGGAACAGAGTAATTCAATTACCATAACTGAGTTTTTCTGCAAGAAATTATGCCTTGAAGAATACCAGCATTCTTAAAAATTCATCCAAGACAGCAATTGCAATAGGCTGAGATATACCAAAGAAGAAAAGAATATTTAACATGTTTTTCCTCTTCTCTCAAGATTTCCAAGATTTGTTTGCCATTTCTCTCAGCACTTTCATAAGTGATGAGTGACAGGCAGATTGACAGGAATTCCTGACAATCCTGTCAGCGTTCTACCAGACCAAAGAAGTGAAATGTGATGGCTTGGTCACAGAAAACATTTGCATTTAATTATGTTTACAACCTATCAAAAGAATTCATCCAGTTTTCATTTAATTCTGGTCTGACTTTGAATATGAGGAGACAAGAACATATTGTATGTGATGGGTAATTCCAAAGTTTAAAATTATTTTAAAGCAACCACAAAGCAGGATGCGTTTAAGAACAACGTCGTTACTGTACTGAATGCAGAGCTTTCACATTTGTCTGCAGACTTTGTTATGAAAGTACTATGATCAGTTTTAAGCTGGCAAAGGACTCTTTTAAAAAATGCCAACAAAGCTTACAAGGTGATGTCAGATTGAGCTAAGTTATGAGTGGAAAAGAATAAAGATGTTAATATAATAGTAGATATTAATAAAATAGCAATTATCTATTTAGTGCATATGTGCATGTGGAAGGAATTAATCCCTCAAATTTATTGTGAATTAACTGAAATGTCAAAAAGAATAGTATTTCACTGAACAAACTTTGGAAGCTACAGAAATCCTCAACTTCATCTAACTGTAAATTGTCACCGGGGGATTAGACAAAGAACACAGTCCAGAAGTGGTGGAGAATGTACCACCAGAAAAGAGAACACTTAAGACAGATGAAGGCAAACACATTTTATTCTGTAACATAACAGGGAAGCACGTACTGAACAACTTGCAGGCATCTTCCCTCCTGTTTTCATTTTCAATTCAATTTGTATGAAAGTAATATCAGTTTGTAATCCTGCACCAAGAACTTCTAGGCCATGCTATACATACAGACTGCTGGAGGTCCACTTGCACTCTGGAATAAAAATTTGCTAGCATTACAAAGGATCTAGGACAAAATAATCAAGGTCCCCAAACAGAATATATGCAGTTGAAATGTACTTCAAATCAAAATTAGAACACAGATACACAGTCTAACTTTGTTCTTCAATATGAAATAGTGCTCATTGACCAAGACCACGTATTCTTCCAGTCTTGCTATCTATTAGTGAGTATTAGTAGATGAAATGCAGTGTATATTTTAGCCTGGATTTGTGTAATAAAAATAAAAATGAGATGTTTTGTCTTGCCTCTCTAGCAGGAAAGATAGTGAACTAAGGAGGTGGCTACAGAACTCCATTCCTTTGAGAGGTTCAGGAGAGACAGGAACTTGTCTGAAGAAAAAGGGCAGAACAAAGCAGAGAAGACTCACGTTTTGTCACCCAGATTGATCAATGACTAGGTTCAATTTTAACAAACAGGCAAAGACACCCCTTATAAAAAGACAAAGATTCCAAGCTTATGTTCCTTGAGAACTAACCATCCCAATTAGCTTCTTAGGAAAGCTCTTGCTTCCTGAAAAATTCAAGACTCTAATTTGACAAAGGGCAAATCACTGTTCAGCCTTCAGGCAATAGAATGGAAGGATGCAGCTACTTTCCTAATGAGTTATGTTCTATCATTCAGGACACAGAAGTGGCTTCTCACTCTCATTAAATGCAAAAAATCTCATTAAGTCACTTCAAAACCAAAAATCAGAACCTAAGCTTGATTAAAATCAGTGCAAATCCCTCAATATATACTATTGCTTCAAATGAAAAGGTTAACAACCCAAGACTCATTCTGAAGTGAGGCCAATATTTATTCTAAATGATTCTATTAAAAATGGTATCTTCATAGAAATAACCACCTTAGTGATGTTTTTTTTGAAAAAGCTCAATTATTACTAGAAAATGAGGAATGATGAGGAAACATGAAGAAAGAAGCAATGAACTGTTGAAATCTTGTGTTTCATCTTCAGCACAACAGAAAAGGACACTATAAAGTATCCAGAGACTGCAGTTCTCAAAAGACCACTGCACCCATGTCTGCAAACATGTGCCTTGCTCCAAACATCTGCAGTACTTCTGCAAAATATGCATCACGTTTGTGGTGAGCTGTTTGTGGTGAGCCTGTCTGTAGACAGGCTACAGGGGAAGTTTTTATGCAGGGACATAAAAAGCTCAAATCAAAACACAATGAACAAACTATACTGGGGCTTCCCTTATTAGCTCTTCAGATTTCTAACTGTTTTATACCAATTCAGATACTTTACTAAAACCATTCGTATTCAGTTTTTACAACAACTACCTTTAAGTTATCTTTTCTTCTGTTACTCAGCACCTGAAAAAAGGGGGTGTCACGATCACGACACTGTGAAGAATTACCTCTGAAGAGACTAAATTTGATTCTTCCCAGTTGTTTTTTTCTTTCTTTGTGACCATATGCTGAAGCTATCAAATAGGAAAATCAAAAAAGAATAGAAATAAATAAATAAATCTCTGCTCTACTTGTAAATCCCCTAAACCCCTTTGCTGGGGTGGCTGAGGCTCTTCTAAAATCAAATGCAAGTTTAATTGCAGTAGCTTTCTTTCCTCCGTTTCTTTCCACAAACTCATCTAGAGCAGCTCATGACACCACGCAGGATCCTCCCTTCTGAGATGAAAGAAAGCAGAAAACAAAAAAAGTTTAGATGGGGACTCATAATTTAGATTATGGATTTTAAAATAAAAGATCAAATTTGTATTTCAAATCAATGACATTTCAATTATTTTTTCTGGCTTTGCTTCCCTCATTATCGAGTTCCAAGCCGATGGCATGTTTTCTAGATGCTTTTAAAGTTAAAAACAAATCTGTCTATCCAAGTCAGCAATATTCCCTTACACAAACACTATATGAGCAAGCAGTTTAGAAATAATCTTCACATGGCATTTCCCTAACTAGGACGCTATCTTTTTTTCACAGTATAGAGTTGAAAAGAAACAGATTCAATCATTCACAGATACACCCAGTAAGATAGAAGTTCTGGAACACTTCCCAACCCTCAATCCTTCTGCAAATGTGGAGAGCAGCTTCATTCAGCAGCTTTACTGAATTTCTACATTTACATTTAGATGACCTCTTAAATCACAAGCTACTGGCTTACTGCTGAAAGGTTCCATGTTCCAAAAAGTCAGTATTTAAATTAGATACGGCGCGATCAGAACAAATGAAACTTTCTTTTATAGCAAGTATTATAAAAAGATGTCTGCCTTCACTCAACTTTTCCAACATTTGCCCATCCTCAAAAGTTATAACTCTGGTATCTCAGTACATAAGACACTGTGGGTATAAGATGCTGTAGAAGTCTGGAAAAGCACCATGACAGAGCCTGGAGGAAGTTTAGAACAGGAGTTTTTTTCTGAAGAATTCCCCTTAAAGTTTCACACAGCATAACAGAAACAAACCCGAATCATCTCAGCACACCTTTCAGAACAATACATCCACATGTGTTCTGTTACCTGCTTGCACAATGTTTTCACGCGTTCCGGATTAGAACCTGTATAAGGGCCCCCAATCTTAGCTCTCTTCTAACACCTTTACAGGGTTGAGTGGCTAAGAGATTTCCTGAAGCACTCTGTTAAACAGATATGCCCTTGGTAGCTCACAAAGATCCAAGGTAGCACAGGTAGAAGTTCAGAATCCTAATGCTCTTAGTGGAAAAACCCAAGCCCAGATAACACCACCAAATCCCAGACCTCCCAAACATTGTCTTCTAGTGGAGACAGATACTTGTCTCTACACTTTCTTGCCATAAGAACACTTCTGAAATAAATAGTTTAGGTCAAAGGAAAACAAATGCTGATTTGGTGTAAAGGGAGTGGCAGAGCAACAGTGGGTTAATCACCTCAGAGACAAGTGGGAAAAAAACAAACGTAACCTTGATTTGGCAATGATAAAACATATTTCAGAAACATTTCTTGTTTTCAGCAATAAAGATGTGCTGAAAAGGCCAACCAGGAATACCCCGATCCCATATAAATAAGTTGGTCATTGCAGTAAAACACAGTAAAGCACAAACTTGAAGTTCTATCATTTCCATAAGATTAAGATCCCAAATTATTCTAGTTTGTTGCAACTATCCTTACCATACATTCAAATTTACAATTATTTATCCACTTCCTCCCTCCTTTAAAAAAAGAAATATGAAGCTTTTCTATCATTAGGTGCCTCGAGGCCGCAGATTCATCATGTAAAGGTAGCTGGGCTTGCTCAGCAATGGTCTGTACAAGATCCAGTTTTCCCTCCTCTGCTATATTTCTAAACCAGAGTATTTTTATGAGCTCTTTATGTGAAAAAGGAATTTATTCCTTACTATTGACAAATTACATTTTTAGCGGCTGCCCATTTTATGATGCTCAATAAAGCAATTCCTTTAAGCGCTCTCACGAAAAGCAGTCACAGAAATGTTAGCTAAATTGGGTCTATTTACTCAAAATAAAATGATAACTAAACAGTGGTAATAGGCAAACTGACAATTAGTGCCAGTGAACAAAGAACTCCTGAGTTCCTGAAGTCCACGTGCCTTATCTGAAATCCACTCCACAAGGAAACTCGCAAAGAAGGCTGAACTACTACTCCAAGACTGATCAAAATGCTTTGCTTTTGTTACTTTCTTTAACAGTTACTACAAAGCATCTTTCTTTCCTGACAAAAGGAGGCTTTAAGGGCCAGAAATGACATCTGGTACATACCACTAACATTTCCCAAAAATCTGTCTGTAAATCCATCCAAGTAGCATAGCACTGAACTAGAGATATAACTCTCAGCTATATGCAAAAGTTAGACATGCATTATTTTGGTTAAGCAGAAAACTGAGTAAAGCAACAGAAAGGCTTCACCTATGATGGAGAGAAAAGCAATGAAAACAAGCAAATCGCCTTGTCATTTCAACTAACAGCCAGCGCAGCGTGAGGACAAGATGTTGAGATGACAGTGTTCACGTTGAGTGTCAGCATCACTACTGAGTGACAGTACTGGTGCAATGACTGAAAATAAGTCTAGTCAAAGCAAACAAATGAAAAATGTCATTAACTTCAGTTGTGTTATGGCACACCATTCATTGTTGAGATGGAATGGGAAGTTAGTTGTTCCAGAAGAACTCTGCCTGCTCCACCATTTCCCTACACAAACGCCCAAAGAACAGAATGAATAAAAACAAATCCTGGAACACAAAAACCAATGACAAATATAAAACAATGCAGCATTTGGTAACACTCTTCAAATCAGTCAGATTTCTTTCTGTCTGGTCAGCTCTTTAGGATTGTTCCAACCTCCATGCAGCTGGTAGCTCAGAGATGCACAGACGTGATTGACAGGAAAATGTAAAGCTGAGCCCCACATCTTCAATGCTCACATCATAGTGGAGCAGTCTCCTGGGCAAGGAAGGTGGTTAAGGAAAAAGGGTTCAGCAAGTTCAGGATTCACAACTATTCTTGAAAGCAATGGGTAATTTCTGAAAACAACCCAATTCCTCCCTCAAAATGCACCTCTTTGGTTCACATTTCACTGAAAAACTGTAATATGACAGCACTGCTTCACAGCTAGCCTCTGCACTATTAGTCCGGGCTTAGAAGCAGTACATTCTCATTGCTCAGAGTCACTATCACTGGGTTCTGAGCAGAAAGCAAACTCTGGGGATCAAAACCATCTTGCTCAAGCTGGCTCCGTAATGATTACTAAAACACAAGTGTGGGTGTCTTCATTATCCTACGTGAGACCCAGGGGGTGAGGTGTGTGGGGGGGTGCAGAGGAAGAAACATACGACATCTGATCTGGAGTTTAAGAATCACAAATATATTAGAATACTTCTAGACATGTGGAAGACCTGGCTCAAGGACTTTTAGGTACTTCTGTGACAAGTGGCTCAGAAGCAGCCAAGAGACAACAGAATGTCATTGTATTTTTAAATATTAATATATACTATATAAAACACTACTTATAATATGGGCAACAATGTAGAGACATATCATGCCACTGTATGCATCCACAAGACAACTGTATCTTGAATGTCTTACACTGCTCTGGCTGATATTTCTCCAAAAAGACGACAGGGAGATGAAAGCATCAAGAGACACAGCAAAAAGAACCACCCCCTCACATCATACACATCTGTCTCTATTACAGAATGCCATGTATGTAACAAGTTTGCACTGATTCAAAAAGGAGCAGTTTTACTGCATGAGTTCAGACATCTACAGCTACTAAGCACAAAGTCATCACCGTGAGCTCCAGAAACCTGAGTCACAAATTGCCAGGGGCTGAGTGCCTTGCTCCATGCTTTGCCCCTCTTTTGCACCCTCTGCTGACCCTTGCCCTCCAAGCTCAGATGCTGAATTAGATGGTTCTTAGCTGGTAACTGACTTGTTACAGCTATTTTTAATAATCATTTTTGTCATCACATCAAGATACTACTTCCTATTTGATTTGGATTCTTCCACTCATGTGTTTATGAATAGATGTGAATGTAAAAACATTTTTTCCACCTGAGACACAAAAAATGTATTGAGACAACAGCTTGATGCAGAAAGCACACTTAATTTGACCACTTCTGTACACAACAACGAGAAGCCCGGTACAGAGGCAAGCCTTGAACAAATATTCAGCTTTCTGCAATTGATTTTGCATTCACTCTGAGACAGCCCATAGCTTCTAATCTCCTCTGAAACAAGTACACTCTGTATGCTTCTGCTGCCACATAACATACAAGTAGTTCTTTAAAATACTATTCTTAACGAGACATTAAGAATGAATGATTTGAAATGCCAAAGTAACAATTACTGCTGCACATTGTGAGCTGCTGAGAACAAACAAATTGTCAAGGTGTGGCTAAATGTTAGCTTTAGCCCTAAACTTTGGCCCTTTACTGAGGGCTAAAGAGTAAGAGCAGCTATGGAACCCTTCCAAAGAGCGTAAGAATTCAATTCTCTTGCTCCTGAAGGGATCACACGGAAAAGATTTTAAGGTAACTCCTATCCACTGGGATTCTAGTGGCAGCAGCCAAGAATCCTGCCTTATCATTTGCCTGAAGACGGGCTCTGAAAATCCAACAATAGCCTATTAAAAAAAAAAGTCTTAGAGTCCAACTGCAGACACCAATTCATGTGGCTGTTTAGCTGCACATTTTACAGCATGTTGACCATGATTTCCTAATGACTGACGGTGAAAACTAATTAAGTCCTCTTCCTGGAAAAGATCTATTTATTTGACATTTTTTATTCCTGTACTTAAAACAAAACAGGTCATCTCAGGATCTGGCTGTTTTCTCCACTCCTAGCAGCTATAAACAGGATAATAAACAGGATAATCAATTATTTGATGAGATCAGCTCTCCAATCTTACAGAAGGAACTTGCTGGTTTCTGCCCAGCTCTACTAATTAGATGCAAGCTGTGGCCAGAGCAACAGCAACACCTCCAGTGATGCCCATCTTCCAGGATGAAGCACAGAAGCGTAAAAACCAGCAGATAATCCTCAGACCGCTTCTGTTCTACCCTTGCTTGGTTTCTAAATCATTACCATTCGCTGGCAAAGGCACTATAACATTATGTAGTCATCAGATATAATGAAGTTGGCCAGAACAGTTTTTCCTCTGTGAACACAAAACAGCAACACAAACACAAGACACAGACTGGTGGCATTTCTCCAGCAACTTGCAGCTGCCCCCCAGGTAGCCGCTGCAAAATCATTATAGACTGTGCTGAGTAGAAAGAAGAATGAACTGCCAAGTTTCTGGTACAATACTACATGAAGTCAGCAAGAAAACACGATAGGAAGCTTTGTGAAAGGTACAGCTTTTAGATCACATCCATCGTGCACAGCTAGAATCTCTATGCTAGCAAGTATAGCAGTGTGGACCTTCCAGGTTTGTTATGGACACAGCGTTGCTACTTTTCTGAGCTACTGAACCCATGCTAGGTAGTTACGCCAGTAAGCTATGCCAAATGGGCAAGCTGCCACTTCCAGGCTCAAACTGGCTTATGTAGAGTAGGCTCAAATGTGACAGTATAGTACACTGAACTCTTACTAGGGCTGCAAAGCACTGCAGGCCAACATTGGGATCATCACCATAAGACCTGGAAATATATGTACCCTCTCTATCTCCTGTACAAAAACTCTTCATTACTTTAGGGATTAATCTGGATTACTTTGTGTGACTGCATTAAGTAAATCTCTGCCATCCTCCTCCAACAAGGAGGAAAATCATTTCACCTCTAACAAAAGCAGTGAGTGAGAAAAATCTAGCAAGTCCCCATCCATAACTGCTAGCACTGTGAGAATGCAGCCATGACAAGATCTAGAACATAAGCATCCTGCCACTTAACACGAGCAGCACCACAAAGTGGGCATCTATCAGACTCCATGGGTTTGGCATTGACTCAAACATCCAACATGTAACACTTCACACGTAATACCTTCAGTCAGAGGTGTTCTTAGCCCAGCGTCAACATAGTTCCTGAGAGCAGAAGCTGCTAATTGCTAAATCCACCATTAAATCCACCATTAAAACAGGCCTGGATTTTAAAGAGAACTCCTTAGAAGGAGAGATAAGGGAGTAGAGGGAAAGTGGTGAAATGCGGGAGGGCAGGGAAGGAAGAGCCACGATTTGTCTTACTTCCCCTCCTTCAAACTGGGAAAGTGAAAGCACTACAGCTGTCCCTCAGAGGCCTGGGAAAAGCTGTGGTATCAGCAGAAATCTAATTCACATCAGAGCTGAGTAGATCGCATTTATTCCCAACTGAAAACAGATTTGCAGATAGATTTTTAAACAACTTTCCTTTATGTTAATGAAAAATGTCCAAACAAGACAGCCCAACAACAGAGCGGTAGAACATTTGTTAAATGATATGCCTCTCACCTCAGCAAGATAGTAATCTGGTATGTCCATCAAACAGAGATATAATTACCTTACATAAAAGGCAGTATTTGAACCACGGCAATCTTTGCTGAATAAAAGAATGAGAGCTTGGACAAGAAGAAATCAAGGGAGAAAAACAGTCCAGAAACAAAACCAGACAAACAGGTTCTATATTAACTTGTAACCTACAATAAACAGGTATCTAAAACCAAAATTCATCAGCTTTCACTCCATGAACATTTTTCCAACTTCTGCCTTGCGATCAAAACCAAGAACATAAAAGCACAGTACAACACACTAATTAAGCCTTGGGAAAATGGCAATGAAACAACACTTGGAGCAGGAGCTCGGAACTTAAGTACAACTGATAATGAAGATATTACAGATGTTGTCACAGAGAATACATTTTTATCACTAGTCCACATGTGGACAAACATGCTCCCTGGTAAGGCTTTTCTTCCTTTAAACCTGTAGGGTTGTAAGCTATCCTTGAAAAAGAAAGAAGAGCCCTGGACTTCTTACAATTAAGGTGTTTTATCATAAAACATCCAGCGATCTTCAAATCTGTTTGCCCTTTGTGCTTTAAAGGGCAAAAAAAAGAGCCAGAGGCCTGATCTGCTATTTCAAGTGTTCTGAAAAGAACAGGGCTATCACACCGTGAAGGCGCTGATCAAGCAGTGGGTTGCCCTGCTCTGGCAGTTTGGCAGCCCACTGCTTCAGCACTGCTCTCCAGCCATCATGTCCCTGGTATTTTGGGGAATGTATTTCCACAGTTTTCCCTGGCAATTTCTTATCACAGAACAACTCAGAGAACACAGATCAATTTTTTAATCTTAAACAAGCTGCTCATCACAAAACATTACAGGTCAGCCTTAACTGACAACCAATATGAAAAGATGATCAGGCTGAACTACTGAGATGGGCAAACTAAATATTGCCTTCAATTTAATAAACAAATAGTGTAATAATAGAGTTGTTAATGCTAACAATTATACCAGTTTTTATTTCAATTTATGTTCACTCATTAACAGTGAGCAGAAAGAAGAAATAAAACTATTGACTGTACCCATAATTTTTACCTCTGAGAAGTGATTTGGAAAAATCTAAGACAGTTAGTATTAAAACACTGCCTGTAATAAAATGAAAGAAAATAAACTCCTAAATAAAAATCCTGAAAATACCGTTACTGATCGTTCAAAGAATAATATATTGATATCATAAAAATAAAACATGTTGGATACTTGGAAGAGTGCTTATACAGATCTGTAAATTCATTTAAGTGGTTTTAATGCAAACAAAGGTAAATAATATGAGTAATCCAGCAGCAGCGTACATGGATCTTCTCTGCAGGTGAATAAAGACTAAGAGTCAACACTTATTAATAAACTTTCAGATGGCAGAAAAAATAGCTTTAACATTCGTTTTGCATTTAAAGTGTGTAAAAGCCTGCACACCTGCCAAAGCACCGACTGCCATTTACCATCGCCATTATACAGCACTATTGTGAATTACTCCCTAGGAAACTTAATATACACAAAAATATCCCTGCTGTGCAGGTTTGTACTGTGAGATGAAATGAGTGTAAGCTACCTTCCTTTAAATGAAGCCTATTAATTAAAACTGAAGAGGGAAAAGGTCTAA
Organism: Perdix hodgsoniae; assembly: GCA_035772895.1. Lineage (NCBI taxonomy): Eukaryota > Metazoa > Chordata > Aves > Galliformes > Phasianidae > Perdix > Perdix hodgsoniae. The sequence goes on from JAPSGF010000087.1 coordinate 411,954, forward strand.
CAGCATTCTTACTTTCAACTTGGTAAATTGGATTAAAAAAAAAAAAAATGAAGCTTACATTTCTGCCCATGTTTAAAAAAAATTCAAGAACAGACTAGCTGGATCACAGATGTTAATGACGTCATAGAAGTAACTAGCATTTTCAGCTAGTACTATTCACTAGGTTATAGCAAGCAAAGCTAGCTAGGCCACAAGTAAGCTTAAAAACTACAACTGAACTGCCAAAACCAGTTAAAGAGTACATGTGAATTTCAAGGCCTCCCAAGCTCCCTTACCCAGGTGCACATCCTGTCTATGCTTTGGCTGTGTCTCTGGATGAAGCTTCTCTTTTATTCACTACTACATGCCCTGATCTTTTATAAAGACTTTTTTATTTTATTTTATTTTATTTTATTTTATTTTATTTTATTTTATTTTTTTAACTTATTTGGAATTGATTTAGAAAGTCCTCCAATTCTAGACAAAAAACTTGGGACCAGAACTACAATGCATTGACACTTAGTCGGGACGCTGAGAATACCACAGAAAGTGAACTGTTCAGGTGAAGTACCTATGGAAATACTTAAGATAATGATTAACACATGAACAAATGAAGTATCAATATGAATATCAAACGCAACAGAAAAAAACGTTTTTTAAAAGTACCTTATTTTCAGGGGAGCTTGAAGTCTTCGACACCAACGCTGCCTCAACAAGACCCTGCTCAAGTAAGGAGTCATATTTTATGCTTCTTTTCCTGTTTCTCCTCTCCTTGTTTGTTGGTTTTTGTTCATTTTCCTCTGACTGTGACACATCTGCACCATTGTCTCCACAAATGGAAGATTCAAACAGAGGTTTTCCATTCATGTAGGTTTTAGTGATTTTCAGCTTGATTTCTGGAGAACCATTCTTGATAGGAGTAGTGTTTGGTGGTGTTCCAACTCCTTTTATTTCCTGGGGTTCAAAGCGCAGCTTGGCATCCTGGGCCCCGGATTCACCATTGAACACACGAGAAGTCAGATCTTTCAACTTATCAGCTGGGATGAAAGGAAGAGCATCGTGGCCATTATATTTTTGCATGACACCTTCCTGAAGAGTGGCAGAAAGTTGTGCTTTGCCCAGGTAGACAGAACACTCACGATTCACTTCACAATTCTGAGTTTTCCCATTGGTATTCCCAAGGATCTCTGGTACTTGTTTCATTTTTAAGTAGTTAATTTTTCGAGTTAAAAGTTGAGAACTTCTTTTGATGCTAAAGTCCATCCAGCCCAGATGTTTCCAGTCTTACACTGCTATATGAAGACAAAACAAAAAAACAGAAAATATTTTTAGCAATACAGAAATAAGAAAAGCTGCTAAGTATTTAAATACTTTATATACAGAGGTGCCTCCGAAAGTGTAACATTAAGAATGTATTTATTCAAGTTTTATTAATAAGAAGTGTTGCTTAGAAACTTCATTACCAAAATACTTTAAGATGTGTTAATATGCTTTATGTAAAATGCCAAGAAGAATAGATTATCAGTATTATTAAAATAAAAACATAGAGCAAAGTCACAGCTTTCATTTTAATAATTTATTACTGATCTATAGCAGGGTCCTACCCATACTAATTACTCAGAAGTACTGCGCTGTTTAAATCAGTAAAATGTAGACACAAGTAAATATTATTTATAACAGATCTAAGAGGCTGCACTTTCAACTTATCACCTGGGATGAACCCTGCACGGGGCTGCATTGCTGTAGCACTACACCATGGACAGCAGCACGACAAGCTTCTCCACCTCATTCTAAGGGCAGGCCCTCAATTTTCCGTGGAAGCATCCTGAGGAAACCACCCACACAGCTCAGTCTTTCACCATTGCTCATGGATATCTGACTGAGAATGAATAAAAGGCCATCATTTTGTTTCATAAACATCAGCCCAGTATGAACCAGCTCATCCTACAAGCCCATGGATACAACATGTAACATATAATTTCTCAAGGTAACTGCTCTTATTGTTATTAGAAAGCTGAAACTCCATTATCTAACAACGGTTTTTCATAGAGACATTTGAAAAAAAGAAAAAAAAAAAATCCAACAAGCCAAATCTACAAATCTACTCTATTATCAGCCCCAAGCAGGCTTCCTGAGCATTCTAAAATCTAGCCCTGCCCATTTCACCTTTATACCATCTTAGGAAACACAAATGTCTGGCAGAAAGATTCCTTTGAGCAGGCATTACCTCCTACATCAGGCAAATATGATCTTTTTTCACTTATAAAATGCGTATGTACAGACTCTTCACATTAGCAAGTCTAGCATACATGATATACAGAAAAACATTGCCATAAAAATATTATAAAATCTCAGCACAATAATCATCATATCTATGCTTAAGTTAACCCATTTAATGTATGATAAAGTCCAAGAAGCCAAGTCACTCCCAAAGATTCATCACTTCCATTCTCATGTGTCCATCTCCATACAAACTGAGAGATCTTACATCTGAGAGATGCAAGCATGGGGTTGAAGTAAGTTACATTCTCCAGGGACAAAAAGTAGCCCGAAAATCTGGCATTAAAGGAAGAGCAAGTGCACCTGAACCCAAGGGAGAAAAGATTTTGATTTTTTTTTTTTTTTTTTAGCCAGGTGAAGTGTGAATTAACAGTAAAATCTCTGACAGTGTGAGTAGAAACTAGTCAAATGTATTAACTGTTTTCAGTGAAGAATCAGAAGTAAATGGAAAACCTAAACTTCACCAGAGCAAAACAAAGAACCCACTAAATCAAAACAGAACTCACGCAATTTTGCAAGATCTTCTCCAAAAACATGAGATGATTTTTAAAAAGATTCTCAACCCAATTAACAATATGACAATGTTTTGAACTGTAATTTAGCAGATTTAACTGAAATCACATTTATTTTTAAGTAACCACTGGTGACAAATTCAATAAATCTTAGCAGAAAGGCCAGCCGATTGCAGACTGTGCGAGGCTTACAGTTACACAGACGACAGCAAAATATCTTAAAAACAAACAAACAAACAAAAACAACAGAAAAACCACCAATAACAAAAATCCCTAAACCACTGAATTTGTAGAAAATCCCCCAGATTCTTGATAGAGTAAACCAGAAAACAAACCGGAGATTTGATGTCAGCTCCTACATTCAATCTATCTAAAAAAACAAGCCTGCACAGTGTGAGCAGCTGTGAACGTGGTGCTCCCTTTCTTGTGGCTGTGGACGCCCCCCAGTGGCTCTCCGGATGGGCCAGAGCACCAAATGCCACAGCTTGCTGCTTCCTTGCCCAACAGGAATGCTGCAGACCACAGCTTCTCATAACATGACCAGCACCAAAAACGTCTTGTGCAACTACTTCAAATCCATGAACCAAGCAGTAACTGAGTAAATAAATAAGTATCTCCATTAACTGCTTACCAGGCTCTGGATTTCTGAATCAAGATGTCCGCATCTTGTAACACCATCATTTCCCATCTGTAATTCTACCAGTATTCTTTTCTATTCCTGCTTAATAATAACTCCTATTTTTATTACTTATTTCTTTAAGCTAGAAAGCCATCAAAGCTTGAGGCAGACCAGGAAAACAAAAAAAGCAAGAGCTAATCAAATCAGACTATATTATTAGTGCACTCAATATAAAAAACTGGATGAGCAGCAGAAGTGACAGTTGCAGAGTAAAGGTTTGGTTAATGACTCCCAGCAACATGGAGCACATTGAAAAGCTGAATGCACTGAAAAAGACTCCTCAAATTGCAGGAGCCTAAAGAGAGAAGAATTCAGGGTGCATGTCTGGTAAAAGGAAGTCAGTGCAGCCAGGTCTATGGTAAATGCGAAGCTGAAGACAAAGACCACAATCTGAGTCAGAAAGGCCATCACAACTGGCAGCACGCAGACTTTAGAATGCGAGAAATAGACTGTGATTGTACAAAGAACAACTGAGTCGAACGAAAACAGGCGTAGAGGTAGAATAATGGTAAAACACAAAGATATGAGTACCTAGAAGCAAATAAAGTCAAGTAGCCCCATGACAGAGATGAGACTTGCAGAAAGCAACCTGCAGGTCAGTCATCACTTCCAGGACAACCCAATGGAAGAGAAGGAAACAGTCACTTCACTGGACACATCTCTCAGTCCTTCACTTGAAATAGAAACTACGCTGTGGAATTTGTTAAAATGATGAAACCAGGAAATGTGCACTCACAGGAATAACAGAGGGCCTTGGGAAAGAATGGCAAATTTGAAGCTAGTAAAATTTTGCACAATTTTTGCTGTCTTAAATTTATGGTAGCAAAATACCATAAACAAATGGACTGAGCATTTTGTGAAAAGAGGACAACAGAGCAGAGATGAAGAAAAGGAAGAAAAAAAAAGTTACAGGCTGTACTACAAGCTTAGAATTAAAGCAAGGAGAGCTAGAATTCAGGACATGAAAGGATGGAATGAGATAGATCACAGAAAAGATCTGGCTGATCAAAGTTGTAAAAGTAAGGTCCTGAAGCAGCTCAGCATATGAATAGGTTTTGTGGTTAAAATAACTTCATTCTTAGACAGACGTATCGCACAGAAACAAAAGCAATCCCTTATCTTTTTCTAGATGACACTGTATAGAGAAGGAAGCTTGGGGGAGGGGAAGGAAAGGCAGGACAATAGCACCATACAGTAATAGCTGCTAATGAGCTTAAGCTAGTAGCGTCCCATATTGACTGTCTGGTGACCCAACAAGTACCATTTTCTCTAATGAAGAGGAAGAAACATGAGAGCCAAGAAGTCTGCTGAATAAACATGGTATTTTGGCCTGTGAACAAATAGTTTTCAGTAAGCAAAAGGGAATATGACTTACCAGAGAATGGTCTCTAGATATTTTAATGGAACAATGATATGTCCTGGTAGTGGCTTTGTATGTACTTCCATAGTAAAACACAGGTTTTATGTAAGGCAAATTATTTTGCAGACAATTTAAGTGGTTTTATTAATTACTTAAAGGTCTGTCATCTGACAGGAGTCATGAGCCAAACAGAGTTTGCCTGCATGTCACGTTCTTTCTTTACTGTCCAGGCCACCATCAATTATGTGATGTTTATTATTCACTTCTTCCACATCTGCTTCAATTTCAGAGATGTTTTTCATGTGTGTCAGAAATAATGGAGCAGTCCATTCTTTCCAATTTGGTCAAAGGGAGAGAACAGAGTAAACAATCAACAACAACCATCACATGAAATACCACTTCTGTTTTATCTAAATGTTTTCTTAAAGTCATTTCTCAGGTACAAAAATTTACAGTAAGAGAACATGCACAAAAGCTACATTTATTATCTACAAATCAGGTTTCAGCTGGTATTAAAAAGCTAAAAGATGACTACTGTTTGCTTTTTTTTTTTTTCCTGTGACTTTGTGGTAAGTCCCCTCCATTCTCTCACCAATTTTAAGGTCAAAGGCCTTAAAACTCTTATTTTCAGACCAGAATTAGACATAATACTTGAAGATGAGCACAGTTACAACACATTCAGCTGAAAACCTGGAGTATACACATTCCTACTACCTCGTATAAAAGAACAAACCAGAATATCAAATAGGAATAAAATCATATACTCTCTGTCATACATTACACTGTGACCGTTCTTCAATGCATTAAAATAATGAAAGGTTACTAAAGGACCAGTAAACACGATTTACTTTTAGAAAAAACAAATTTACAACTGAAAATTGCATTGTGGATTTGCCAACAGTTGTTATAAACTAACTCTATCCAGCAAATTCACAAAGATTACTAGAGCAGCTAGTAAATAACTGAAAATCATTATACCAAAGCTTTCTAACAATTTAGCAGTCTTAGAAATGTCTAGAAGACTGAGAAAAGTACAAACTTCAGTACAGAGAGTCCATTTTAAATTTAAAAGCACCAGAAGATCTTCATTAATCTTGCAACAATGATTGCAGTTAACCTGTCAGCTGGCAAAGCTGACCAACAAGGTATTTTTAAAGCAGTACATGAACGTTTCTTCATGCTTGCAAAACAGAACAGTGATTATATAGAGACTCAGTATGCATTTACACAAGACTAAGCTTATTTTGAAAACCATGCGAAAAGTTTAGAGTAAGCAGAGTACTAACTTGTTTGCCACCACTTTTTTTTTTTCAAATTAGCATCAGTATTTTTTTTTTTTTTTACTTTTTATTTTTTTCCCAATGAATAAAATTTCAGAACTTAATTGTAACAATCTGTTTTCAGTGACTGAACCAAGTATTTACGGCCTTCTCCTGAAGGCAACAGGCAACACCAGCTTGCACAGTTAGGAATTGTACAATGGCAAGTAAACAATTTCTTCACTGTAAATGTTACTTGCTATTGCTAAAGCAAGCTTACAAAACTGATTAACTTAACATTTTGTTCCTCCTCAAAAAAACTTTTTGTAACCAACCCTTGCTGCTGAGGATAAGCCTAAAAGATTCTACAAAGGGACTCTTCCCCATTAATTTGTTTTCTTCAAGATCACAAGAAAGATTATTTTTTTTGACTTCTGAAGAAATGGAATTTTGTTAATTTTTTCCTCCCGAGGGTGGGTGGAGAAGGAAGGGGGATAGATGCAAATTCCTGTAAAATGTGGTATTTTTGACTAACGAGAGATTATAGATCTCTTCTTCATTTGCAGGACCGCAAATCAAATAGAAAAGAATTGCTGCTTCTCTGACGATAAGCTGAGAGAAACATCAGTGCCTAAAATAGTAGAAACGACAAGGTTTACCAGCAGGATGACAGAACAGGTAGCCCTCAACAGATGCTCAGCAAGTGGCACAAAAAATCCATTATGTTTTCAGATGTGTACTTGAGACATTACTCTCTTCTGGGGGGTTCTAAATGGCTCAGCTTAAAAGAAGGCTGCTCCCTGGCAAAACAGCACTCAGCAATATGCCACAGTCAGAATGTGTGCAGTCTAGGTACTCGCTCACCAATGAAATGCCTCTCTCTCTTAAGAGGGCCAGAATTGTGTCTCTGACTTCTATTTTAGACTGGGAATGAAGAGCAAATGCAATCTCAGATAACAGAGTACTTACTTGCACAGCTTCTTCTTCATTTATGCTGTTGTGTTCCTTTTTCACCTGTCCTAAGCCAACCTTGATTTCCCACTCCTCCCTTAATCCCTATTGCTTTTTCTTTTCAGCACCCTACCTCTGCTCCTTGCACCATGAGCTTCAGGACCTGGATCCTCCGGTTCTACATAATATTCAGTGCTGCAGATTAATGCACTCTAATTTGTTTGTTTCCTCTTCACTGTAGCCAGTGATTCTGCCCTTTCTCCCATGAAGTGATGGTAGCACGGTAATTGTCTGAAGCCGTGCTGTGAGCACCATGAAAATTTCTGATCATGGATACTCTGAGGAGGGATGATCAAATCTGGGATGATATCACAAAACAAGTTATCAGTGTAAGTGATTAATTGAATTGTAGTTTTACCAAAACATTATCTGCTACAGCTCCATAGAAACAAACGACGCTGCCCAGACCAGATCGCGACTAATTTTAATAGAGAAGATACATCCATTTTGCACAGACCTTTTAGAACTTTATCTATCACTACATTAAAAACTGTTTACCCAAGCAGGTGGATCCAGATGCCAGAAGCACACTCAGTGCGCTGCAATCATTCTAAAAAGCACTGCTGTGCCACTAGTGATACGTGAGGCCTTGTCAACAGCATGAAAGCCTAGCTATGCAAATTGTATAATCCTTAGCACAGGGCAGTATCTGCCTGTGTCTTCTGTTTGAGCAAAGAGAGACACAGTGAACTGAAAACACACCTCTATGGTGGACAGGTAACTCTTGTAAAAATATACAGAACTTCTTCCATCCAGCATATAAAATTTCATGTTCCATAAGAAAGAAAAAAAAAAAAAAAAAAAGCAGGTAATTCTGACTTGACTGCACTGTTTACTGATAGACTTGCACCTATCACCAGATCTGATCAATGTAAGTATGTCTATAATGTACTCCTGTTCACACAGTGCTAGTGCTGGTGTATTTCACAGGTATAATGTACTGTAACTATATACATCCAGTTATGTTACATATACTGTCAATGCATTATTTCAAAGTAAACTAGCTCACGCATCTGGCAGAAGTATGCCAGGAGTACTCAAACCCAAGCTCACACGAGTCTTGGAACATTAGACACTTACCAAACAAATCCAAATACTTCCTAGTAAAGTGGCCCTTCTGACTGGATGCCATTTGAAGTATGAAGTACCTCCCTGTGCTTCAATGTTCTTTTGCCAAAATGCATTACCAGCATTCCCATGGCTCTTCATTCCCTACTTTTTTCCACTTAATCTACATGAAGAATGTCTCCAAAGCAGAGATTAGTATGACTTACAGGTAAGGGGAACACCATTTGTAGCAAGTTTTAGGTTTCTGCAGATATATTATGGGTTACCCATTCAACATGGAGAGAGAAAGATAAAACACTTTCCTGTCCAACAAGCCAGTTAGTTCCCTTAGCCTTCTTATTCACTTCCCAAACCTTGCCTTGAGGGGTTTACAATGGGTATTTTTTGCCATTTTTGCTCTCCTTTCATTTAGTACAGTATTAGTTCTTGCAAATTAGCTCACTGTCTTATTAAACCTATTTTTTTAGAGAAATTGAGGTAACTGCTTATCAGAAAGAAGAACATCCAGAGTTTCGATTGCAGAAATATTAAGCAATTGCAGTTGCTGTCATTAGTTGACAAAGTTCAACTACTGCAGAGCCAAGCCTTCTACTACTGAACAGATACTGCACACACACTTCCTACTCTACATTTTGAGCCTACTACTTTTTACTTCATTAATGATATACCTTTTTTTTGTACTAGTGCTGAATCCTGGCCATTTTCCAGACTGGATCACAGAATTTGTTTCCAGTTTATTCAGGAGTGCTCCAATACAAGAGCTTCTGATAGCCTACATCTTGCATCCATAGAAAAATCATATCTTTAACTTCATTCTGAAGCGTCTGATTGAAAGTTCTTGGCAAGTACTCCATATAGCAAAATTATCCATATTCATATCTTTCATGCTAAAGTGCTGCCCAAGGTTAGTCTTCTGGCTTAAATCCCACTGGCTTTATTACCAGAATAGGGCATCTCTGGGCATTCTTTACAACAGAGACAACTCAGATGTTTGTGAGGACCAGCACAGATTCTTTGTTCTAATGGCATCCCACCAAGGCTGGCAACTTCCACAATTGTTTTATCTGATACATCATCTTGTGAACTTCAGCTCCACACACTAATCCATGCCACAGCAGGAACATTTACACTTCAACATATTACAATGAATAAAAAATGAAATGGGTCTCAGGATGGGATGCTGTTTTATTGCGTCTTCTTCCTATTGCTTCTTTTAACCATTAGTTTTTCAAAATATTTCATATGGAGTTCAAATCACATTTCTAATAAAATCTTATCTAACTTCAGCTTTCTTTCTTGAAAATAATCTTGTCACATTCAACTATTCATCTTCTGTCCCTTGGTGTATTTATTATTTAGCAAGGCAGAAGCTGGAGAACGGGACAACATTCACTCTATTATATTTTTGATCATGGCTAAGAAAAGATGGAATTCCAATATTAGCCCTCAAGGTGAAGGATCTTTAAAGATAATTATTTTAAAATGCAAGTTTTCTAATTTGTTATATGTTTTAGCACAGATGGAATCGGTATTTTATTATGAGGTACAGACCAGGAAAGGTTTCACAAAACCAGTTAAGTGCTCATCTCTGTTGGCCAACTGAGCAAGACTGGCCTGTGCTTCTTCAAAGAGTCACACGGAAACCTGGCTGTCCTTCACAGACAGCAGAAGAAAAATGTTCAAGCTTCTATGAAAGTCTGCTCAAATGTAAGAGCTCCTTACAAAGAACGTAAATAGACCTAAAAAATACTGAAATATTTGGCTTGCAAAAGTAGTTTTTTGTTGGTTTTTTTTCTCTGTTAGCTGTGTATTTGTTTGTGCTGCAAAAGGATACAGGTAGGAGGAAAGCAGTGCTTCAAGCTGTAGTTTTTCAGTCATTCACTCCAAATATGGATGAATATAAAACAGCTCTGATTTGTGCTGGGAAGCTGAATACCAAAGTTCAAAACAAGATTGAATTGCTATCTTGCACCAAGTCAAAAATAGGACAAGTTAAAAGGATGGGGACAAAACTGGAAATTGAACTATCACCTGTTGAGTAACCCTTGTAATTTAACACGTGCTTTAAGTCATGTCTTTTATTAGCTCCAAATTATGTCTACTACCAGAATCTGTAACAATGATGTCCAAAGTGAGGATACTCTTAAGTACACACGGGCCAGCCCTTCACTTTTCCATACTTTGTCAACTTCTCTGGCATGAGACACTCAAATCAAGGTTTTGAAGCATCTTTCACACGTAGCTCATCACAATGGAAGCTGCCCTTAACATCGGCAAAAAGCAGAGTAGAAAAACCTTACTTTTGGTCCAACCACGATTAACAGGCATTTGTTTGCTGCACACAAGAATTAGGCTTTGGAACAGTCTATTTCATGCCTCAGAGAGAAGCAGATTTTCCAAACATACCAGAGACTCAGTAGATTACCTGGTGCTAAAGTTTAGAGTTGCTTGTGAGCACGGTAATGCACAATGGACTACATGCATTAACCTCTCATCACCAGACACGTGGTATAAGCATAGATGTTTTTTTCTCCAGGAGTCTTGGGTATTTTTGTAGTTTGCTGATCCTCAGAAGGGCAGCAGAACAGAGAATGGTCTAAGTTTCAGTTATAACACGTTCTAAGAACTTCCAGCTGAAGCTAGAAAACACAAAAAAAACCCCTATGCTGGCCATCATCAACGTGATAAAATGACTAGAAATAGCGTCTGATATATCATTTTTGTAATTTCTGTCAGCGTAAATTGAAAATTCTAAGTACACCTACACAGCTGTCTTATCACCTCCAATGACCGCAAGTCAAAGAGAAGCTAATCTGTAGTGAAGGGTTAATTCAGGTAGTTTTTCTCCTGTCCTTTAAAAATATTCTCAGAACCAAAGTCTTCCCAGTAACCATTAATTTTACAAGATCACTAACTGACCCATTCGAAAGGCCACTGGATTTAGAAGCTGCAGGGTGACTACTGACATGCCAACAGTGATCTCCTCACCCTGCCCCCAAATCCTCCACAATTATTTGCCAAAGGAAATCTGGACTCCTGTGTCAAGCTCCAATGGGAAATTTTTCCTCTCTCCACATTACCACATGACTCCATTTACTCCACTTATCCTGCTTGGCATATTCCCTCTCCACCTTCTCATTTACACCACCAGCACGTGGGTACATCCTCAGGGCAGGCATTTTTCAAAGCTACATTCTAACTGGAAAGCGATGCCTCCTAGAAACACGAACTTACTTATCCACTTAGATCCACTTCAGTATCTCCATTCTTTCTTCACCCAGAGGCTGAATAAAAGAATTATACCAGATCATATTTACTCAACCATAAGGCCATTGCATTTGTCTTTGCAGAAAATGAAAGACTTCAAACAGTACGCCACAAACAGCATTCATAAATGCAGTCATCATCTATAGCTTTATTACTATCTCCATCACATGTTTCTCCATAGATGTCTGTTCAGTGAGCACTAGGGTATCTGCTGCTTTCAGCAACACCACTTAACTGTGCTTCCCGTTGTGCAGCACAGTGCTTCTGGGGAGAGGTGAAATTTTCCCCCAGAAAAGGTAAGGTGCTTTGCCTCAGTCTACAGAGAAAACAACACTTGCAGTTTTCACACATCCAACCATCTTCTATACTTAAAACCTAAGAGACACCTTTGCAGTTACGTAAGCTGGAATGACCAGGGGTGACCGAAGCGCTGTGCAAATAGCGCTGTATCTTCTCATCATAAACTGCATCCTTGATCCGGTCATCTGCCCAGAGCAGGTGAACTTACATATACGCACGGTTACCACGCAGTCCGTAGGCTTTCATCGACCACGAGAAAAGACGTGCATTTATCAGCCCACAGAAATAAGGCCTTGCCTTGCCAGCGTACTGACACCGGTGGAACAAAAAGCAGGCTCAGTGCAAAAAGTGAGAGGTGAATGGGCCACAAACAATAGGACACTGAAAAACAGTCCCTTCTCTTCATTCCTATCCTGCCTTGCTAGCGTGATATTTTGGAAACGAACTCGGACATACACACAAGTACACACACAGACATATATGTACAAGCCTACATCCACACAGATCGGTTTCACCACCCAAATAATAGAAAGCAACCATCTTCCCACCCCCACCCCAGTCATTTTTGCTTCCAGTCTAAATAAAAAGTTGTTTTTTTTTTTAGGTTGTAATAACCAGTCCTCTGCATGCTGTCGTAATTTAAATGCAATTTTCTCATCTGCACAGCAACCACAGGCTTCACGGAAAGCATGCAGCCCTCCTGATAGTAAAATATGGCATTTTCCTATTCTTACTAAAAGGAAATATATATTTACATTTAACTTCAAATGTATAAACGACTTAAATTCCACACCCTCAAAATACCACGGCCTAGTTTTCTTCTGACATTTTCAAATAACATTTGATAAATTATTAGCTTTTACTGTATTTTCCATATCTGAATTTTTGTGAACATGCGTGAGGGTGGAATTCCTATAATCACAACAATCAGCCGTACAGTCTCCAGGAATACCCAGAGCTTTTACATTTAAACCCTGTGGAAAATTGTCATCTTTTCTGATGGCTACAAACAAGATGGAAATCTCAGCGTGTTCTAATAGATAGGATATGGATACCCACTACAACAACCAAGAAATCGCATACATGGTGAGTACAGAGCCCAGAATAGCCCTGCAAAACAGTAGTTTTATGCAATGATTACATCCATGCTATGAAATTGAGGAGTATATTAAGGCTGATATGCTGCATTTCCTAAGCAAAATTCCCACAGCAAAACAAGCAAATAATGGCTTCAACAATACATTCACAGAGATCCTATGAATGTAGGCAGATTTTGGTGAGGAACCCATTGCTTCCTTCAGCTGAAGCCACGCACTCCATGTTTAAGGAATTCCAGTGAACATCTAAGCACACGCAGACCAGCAGCAAGGGCTAATTGCAAGATCTGTTACAAACTTCATTGCCAGCCTTTAATGTTTACAGCTACCTTCCTTAGATGTCTGAAAAGGCTTCTAAGCCAAACAGATCTTCCTTTTTTTTTTTTTTTTTAAAGCAAAGAAACACACAGACCTCACTGAGTTTGCTCAGCGCAAGCAGCACCAGCTCCTAAATCTGTGAATCGTTATAAACCGATTTTAATGCAAATGTCAATAAGGAAACACACAAAATACACGGGCAGTGAGCGATACCAGCCTCCTGCTTGCTTAATGGCTGGGAGCAAGAGGCCTGTTTTCTCTGTAATCTGTTGAAATACAGTGTTTGCTCTCCCTGCACTTCTACCAGTATGTAATCCTCCTTTCACTCGACGTATTTAAAAAACAAAAAAACAACAAATCAAACCCCAAAATGCAAGCATAAATACATTCAAGAAGTGTGGCGAATTCCCTCCTCCACCCCCCGAGCGGTGAAGCCACAGCGGATGAGCTGTAACTATGGCCTTGGGAATACAAGTTCCCCAGGCTCTTTACCACACAAACATCAATTCAAGTTGGAGCCCCATCCTCTCCTGAGCGAGGAGGGAGACGAGGAGCCCTCAGCCCTCGCGTTCCCTCCCGTGTGCTCCCAGCGAGGCCGGGGTGCAGGATGGAGCTCGGGAGGGTGTAAGTGGCAGCAGGATCATCGCACCAGCGTTCAGAGGAGGAATAAATCAAACATGGCTGCTTCCCCTCCATACATCTCCCGAGTTACACGCACTCCCGCTGCCGGGCGAGCCGCTCCCCCCCCGCCCGGCTCCTCCGTTCTCCTCTGCGCTGTGCACCGATTGCCCCCCCCGGCCCGCGGCGCTTTATGCAGCACCGACCTCCCGCAGCGCCCACGGAGGAGGAGGAGGAGGAGGAAGGCAGAACAGCATCGCTGCTTTCCGCCACACGGCAGTCAGACCGCAGCCTGGGGGCGGCGGGGGCACCGAGAAGCGAGCCGTAAAAAACACAACATCTCCACGCAGGGACGGACAGCGGAGCTGCGGTCCGCCCGAGGAAGCGGAGTCGCGGCTGAGGGGGTCCGATGGCGGGGGGGGGGGGTAGCAGGCGCCGGCCCCCAGCCCCGCACCGCCACCGCACGGCGCCCGGCCCCTCAGCGCCGCCCGCAGCATCGCCAGGGCGCCGCCGCTCCCGCCTCCGGCCGGGGCCTGCGGGACCGTGCGCCCCGCCGCCGCTGCCGCCGCCGCCTCCTCCTCCTCCTCTCCCTTCCTCCGGGAGAGCAGCCCTCCCGGCCCCACCGACCTGTGGCCTAGCGCATCCTTGTCCCCCGGGAGCCGGGCGGAAGCGGCGGCGGCAGCTCGGGGCCGGGGAACCGGCGGTGAGCCGAAGCGACTCGGTAACGGCGGCGGCGGCGGTAACGGCGGCTCCGGCGATCCTGCGCGGCGGCCCCGCCCCCTCCTCCGGCCAGAACCAGCGCGAAAAATCCGGCGCGCTGATTGGCCGCCGCCGCTGCGCTGCCCCCGGAGCGGCTGTTTCAAATCCCCCCGCACGGAGCCGCCCGCACGCGCGGCCCGGAGCGGCGCCCGCCGTGCGCGCGGGGCGGCGGGAGCGGCCGGGCCCGGCGGGGGAGGAAGAGGCGGGCGGGCCGGGTGCCAGGGGAGGAGGGAAGGCCGTGCGGCGAGGTGGGGCCGAAGGCGGGAGCTGCGTGGGGCCCGGCCCAGGTGGGCGAGAGCGCGTCGAGGGCCCTGAGCGGCGCGGCTTTCCTCCCCCTCGGACGCGGAGGCTCCCCCGCACCGCGGCGGTAAGCGCTCACGGCGTGCTGCCGGCCTTCCTCAGCAGCCCTACGCGTGCGTTCCCTTAGAGGAGGCGAAAAAAAGCCGAGCCTCAGACTGGCAGTTCCTCCTTAGGCTGGCAGCAGCTGAAGAGTTTGTGCTTGCTGCTAATGGCTTAGTAATGAGACTGTTAATCGTGGGCTGATTAAGGCTTCAGTCAGCTGAAGGAGACCTGTCTGTGGTGATAAAGGTATCTTAACTGGTTTACAGCCTGTCCGTTTAAAGAAGAAAAGAAAGCAACAAACATGCTTCAAGGCATTAGGCTTGTGGGATTAAGCTTCTGGGTGTCAGCTATACGGTATTAAAGAAAAAGAGGCGTTCCGGGGGAACAGGTTGGGTATTAGGAACAATTTGTTCTCAGAAAGAGAAGTTAGGAGTTGGAACAGGCTGCCCAGGTGGTGGTGGACTCACTGTCCGTGGGCGTGTGAGTGAGTAGAGGTGGGCGGCACTGAGGGCCGTGGGCAGAGGGCACGGTCTGATGGTTGGTCTAGGTGATCTCGGTGATCTTTTCCAACCTTAGTGGTTCCATGATTCTGAAACAGATAATTTGGGCTGTCAGCATCATTGGCAAGTTTCCCTTTCCTTCAAGTTCAGTTATGGTTGCAGGGAGAAAAAGATGCCTCCACTTAATAAAAAAGCAAGTATCAGTACAAGCTAACAGATGCACAAGTGTGTGGGTCCTACAGTTTTGCTGCAGAATGGCACGTATAGGAGTGCTTTTCTTCTGTAGTTGATCAGTAATGTGAAAAATACAGAATGCCTGAAGTGTGGTATGTGCTTGAGAGCTGCTGTTTTCTGTTGAAAAAGCTTGTAAGAAATGAGGTTAGTTATCAATGACTGATATGCTACAAATGCATTCTCTGCTCTCTTGGCAACAAGTTCTGTGCTCCAGCTTATTAATATAAATCTTTCTATTTTCAATTTTTGAAAAGAGAAGGAAACAGATTTATTTCTTGTATCCTTATTACTAATCTATAAGATCCTCCAGATAACATAGTTCATGTCTGCTTTCTCTCTGTTGCAGGTTTAAGTGGAGGGATTTTGCTACCGTGGTCAAGGTGACATGAAATCTTTTTTTGCACCTTTCAATTCATACAGATAATTGACCTTGTCTGCACTACCAAGATTTGCAACCCAGTAAAGGCATCTTTAACTGGAATGGCACTGACTCATACTGTATGTAGGCATCAGTGCGAATTTGAAAGTTAAGGAACATTTAGAGATAAACTATATACATAGTTTTTTTATTTCAAAACCAAAAAACAATCCTTGTTGTCAATTTTTGTCAACTTTCTTGAACTCAGGCCATGGTACTGAAGTCTGCTTTCCTTTAGCAGTACGCAATGAGGTTGATTTTCTGGAAGTAGGTATTTGTTATGCCGGTGTTTATGAAAACTGAGTTTAAATTCTGTTATGCAGGTGTAAATGACTGCATGCAGAGTGCAGAATGAGGTTATGCTGACAAATAGGAGTCTCAGTGCCTTGTTTTTGAGTGATGGCCTTGAAATAACTGAAGTGAATGTCCCCTAATCTGTTTCTGGTTGCAAATTTCCAGGCTGAACCTCTAGGGGGGTTTTACCTTTTCATTAGCTGTTCTTCTAGTTCTGAATTATCCAGTGTTTTTTAGCAGCTTGATGCTTCTCAGACAGCAGAACAGGTCATTGCAGTCAAATGATGTATACTCAGAGCAGATCATAGTACTTATTTATTGAGTCCTGTTTCATTTGGTATTGAAAATCTTATTGCTCTTTATGTTCAACTTTTGTTAGCAACCAGTATCGAGATCAATATCTCTGTTCAACACAGTACATGAATTGAAATAAATGTAGCAGTTGCATATCGTTCTAGAAACATTTATGTTTTAGAGATTACTAATTAGTTTCTAGGCCGAAGGACAACTTGCAATTTAAACACTTTTCCAAGAACATTTCCACTATTTATTCAGCAATAACAGTAGTCAGTGCCTTTGCCCTTAGGCATGCATTAGGGTACTCTGAGGTTCTAAAGCAAAGGAAGATAATTATTTTTGTTGCCACCACAGGGACAGGCTGTGCCTGAAAGGCTAAGGCCTGCGCTGCATTTGCTGTAGTTTCACTGCATTAGACAGAGCTCTGAAACAAATTGAATGTGCATGGCACTATTCCACGCAACAGTGCAAAAATCTCTCCCCTGAGAGTCTGGTCAGCCTTGCTAACAAGGGGATGGGGCACATTTTGGGGCATCTTTCACTATTGGAAATAATGGAGTTTTGCGTTCTCTGTACTAAAGCTTTGCCTTTCTCATGCCAAAGGCCAAACAGAACAGAGGTGCTGTTAGAAAGCACGTTTAATCTAATTGTGGGTCTTCGTGGTAAAAGCTTCAAGTTTATATTTATCTCCTGTACAGATCCTAGGCACTGATTGCTCTGAATCCCTTTTTACTTTTGTTTCAGATATGGGAATGCAGTTGACAAATTAATCAGACCTGTAGTAAAACAGCCCAGGCTATTCACAATTTTTACTGTCCTGCAGGTGTTTAATGTGATAAGAGATGTACTAGATTGTTCAGAACCCACAAATGGAGATATCTTTTGTTTTGCTGCTTTGTATCACTTTTTCACCTTTTAAGGTTAAACACTGAATACGTTTGTAGTTCTAATAAAAATGTGAATGCACTGGGAAAGTTAATGCTGCCTGTTCTGTTTTGTGGTAGCACTGATGCAGAGATATCTTCCCAGTGTCATCCTTCATCACTGTTGCTGCCCTTTCATACTGTCAGTTGGTAACCCATCACCTGAGCTCTGGTTTCAGCTAGCAGTCCATGATTTTTCTTACGGTTAACATTGAGTAATGGTTATTTCTAACCTGCCTGAACCCTGTCTGAATGTATCCTTGGATGTGTTACGTGTAGACAGAGCCACTGATCTGTCAATATGTCAGTCCACATGTCATCAAGACAGCTAAGAAAAAAATGTTCATAAGCACATGTGCATTTGTCTTTGGCCGTGCAACATACTGTGTTCTGCTGAATATGAAGAGAGCAAGCTGCTGATGTAAAATTAAGAGAGAATGACTTAAAGCAGTGTTTCCAAATAGTTGCCATTAACTGTAGCACAGTAATACTAAAATTGTAGTTCTAAATGAACCCTCGGGAGCCTGCATTTGGTGATCGATTTGAATGAAAGTTCGGTGGGAATGGTAATCTGAAAATTGTGTATTAGAATTCCTGAAGTGTTAAATAATTTTAAAATGAGAAGGAACGGGGATTTCAGACTTCTTTGCATGTTTTTTACAGTCTCGTAAAAATGGAGCAGTAGCACTTTTAATTGCAAGCTGATTCTTCAGGAAGAAGAAAATAATCTGCTTAGAGAATTTCTAACATAATTAGTCTGTCCAAATGAGAGACGTTTGAAGTGCAACTGTACCTTGCAGTTCAAATACTGATCAGAGTAAGAAATTAAAACCTCAGTGTAAACAGACAGTTAAATGTGAATCTTCATACTATGAGTTATGCACCAGTCTGTTCAGCAGACTCATTTTTCAGTGGGGGAAATAATGGGAGTAAATGTCACTACTCGCAAATAAGCTATTTCTGTTTGCATCATTTGTGCTGAGCAGAAGGAAGGGAAGTGTCACTGGGGGAGCAAAAGGAAGAGTAATGTTGAAGGCATGACGGAGTGGGATACATCTTCAGGGGAAAGCAGAGGCCAGGAGAAAGAAGGGCTGAGGATCATATCCCTGCTGTTGTCCAGTGTTGGGATGATAAAAAACAGCTGTATACCAGTTCTAAGTAGCTAACGTACTCCAGCCTGGTATAAGTAACTTCAGTGCACTGATATGTTATCTATATGAGTTAGAGGTCTTTAATTATCTTCAACATCAGTATGACTTAATTTAAACATTGCTGACATTTAGAGTAAAATAAAGCTATGTAGAAATACACAGCTTGATTCAAAATGTTAACTCTGCTCTCTGTCTGCATAGAATGCCTGTTTATAAACATGATCTCTTTTAGAAATATACTGAAATTCATTAAAAATCAGAATGAATGTTTAGCTTTGGAGTAGAATTACCATGGGTATAATTTTCTAGATCTTAGCTTGTTAAAACTAAAGTTCAACCCTAACTCCTACCTTTTGAGGTTTTACTGTTAAGTTTATTACATTTCAAATTATGACTTTATGCTTAATCTTCACATAATTATTGTTCAGTGATAAGCACAAAGTGGTAAGCTTTATATTAATGTCTTGAAGCTTTTTCATTTTGGCAGGGAAGTGACTATTGATATTTCTACTGTATGCCAGTCCCAAAGAGTAAAGTTTGTTAAGGGTTGAACAGACCAGATAGATAATGCTACTTCTGTTTTCAGTGGACTCGAATGCAGTGTCTTATTTTGCACATATATTAATCTTTGCTGCCTCGATGCAGAATGGTGAGGGTAACTGTGTCAGTCTGAAAGGTTAATTTCATTCTTCTTTAAGGCATGCCATTATTCTGTTAACAGTAATTGCTCTTTTTTGAATGATTAATTTCGTCGTGTGAACTGTTTCTAATTATGTTGGTGGCTGCAATTTCCTGGACTGAGAAACTGTAGCTGTGATCACATCCCATTTACTCAGTGTATATGCTTTAAGAATGCCCACTGCCAGACATTTTCAGAGATATTCACTAATTTTGAGAACTGATTGGGAATTTATAGAAGATTCTGGCACTTGTTTTATATTGGTGTTAGGTACTTTCAAGTGTACTTGACAAATAAGGGCTGAAACAACTGGATTTAAGCCATAGGCTGAGCAGGCTTGCAAATACAGACCTAACTGCTAAATTATCACCTGTCCTGTTGTGCTATGAAATCTGAAAGGAGTAGGATGTGTTTCTTGCACATTTTACCATGTTCTTAGACTGTTCTTGAGCTTGATATGCTAGCCTCTCTAAGCTATATTTATTCGCTTCAGTTATTGTTAATGAGCCAGAGCTTACACTTTGCAAATCAGTGCAGGCATATTATGAGAGGCTTGGTGAACAAGCCCTAGCAGGAGGTGCAGTGTGGCTGCTGAGCTGCCTGCAGGAATGATGTGGTTCACTGTCATCAGCTCAACCCTAAATGCAAGAGTGATTCCACTGTGGCAGTTCTGGCTCCAGCTCTGGATCTGCATCCACTTTAGATAGAGTACAAAGACATCACACTGTCTCTGTTGCATTTAGAGCAATTGAATTAAATAGTGATTCAGATGAAGAGTGGACTGGTTGGAGGTGTTGGGGCTTAGCCAGCACATAGGAGTGTCCCAAATGAGGATTCACCTGCTTGGCTGTGTCACACTAAGGCTGGGAGCAGTTGTAGTACCATTGTGCTAACAAAAGCATCGTTCCCATGGACATACACTGTCATATGTGGGGTACCTCACCTCTTGAAATTGCTACAGCCATTGGGTGCATGGTATTTGCTGAAGGGCTGAGGCTGCGTGAGCCTTCTGGGTTTGAAACTGCCCTTCAAGGCAAGAAAAGACTGTTCACAGTATCCAAAGAAGCACTTCAAATGGCACTTGGAGAATTCAGGAGTCTAACCTGTTAATCCAGACCTTAACTCCTTTTATTTTTTTTTATCCCAGAAGCCCTTTACAGGGGCTACAGCAGGTACGGTTGCCTTTGACTGCAAGTACATCCCTCCCAACATGCAGCTTATCTAAAATAACAGGATCCCTAAGCAGAGTGATACTTCCAGTGACCTGACAGAGGCCTTACTAACTGCTTTGCCACAGCATACCATCTTAAAGGCCTGTTCTGTGCATTCTTTGTTTCCTGTACACTTGTAAAACACTTAATTTGACTTATATGTGGAGTCACTCTGGCAAATAAAAAGCAAAAATATCACCTTAACCTTTCACATTGTGAGTTCTCTCTTTGCAGTTCCAATTCTATATCTTTCTGTGTAGCTGCAGTCCTCACCAACTGTGGGAAATCTCTGGTCTAGTTCACTCAACCTGCTGGAAGAAATAGCTGCATGCCTTTGTGTTCTCCTATCTGTGTATAATCTGTCCCTGAGGATTTTTTGGCAGGCTGCCTGTGTAGGTCTTTTACAGACGTGTGCTTTATAATACATTAAAGAACTTCATCAGACTTCAAATGGCTAGTTAAAATTGGGCCTGTGAGTTCCACCCCACCCCATGGACACACACACAGCCTTTGCAGCTGTGTATTGCCTTCCTTGATTGCTGCTGCTACCTCAGAGGCAGAGACATGAATTGTTTGTGATCTGCTTGGCACTGCTGCTGTTTTCAGCTGGGTATGCAAAAGTAAACCAACCCTTTTCATGAGTGGATCATGAGTTCCTGTTCCAGAGGCAGTGTGCTAGGACTGCAGTTGGCAAGGGCTTGTGCTACATGGCTACCTGTCTTCATCTGCCTGATGCCATTCCAAAACTATTAAATATTGGCTTTGTCAGTTTCCTGACTTTGCAAACTGCAAATAGAAATCTGAAAGATGCTTTGGAGAAACTCCTTCTAATGCAGTATAAATGTAGTGACTAAGCCTCTGGAAAGATCTACAGGTATGCCCACACTGTAATGGTTTCTAGGGCTAAGCCTGTCTGATTTAGGAAAGGCCATGAAGAAGTCATTGGTTCAGTGGCAGAGACTTATTCAAGAGTAGTGTTTGAATGATATGGGTGTTAGAAAAAAATTCCACTTTGATAGTGGTCAGTATTAACTCAAATACGTGCTGCAGCTTGTAAGAAATAAGTTCTAGGTGAGCCTAAATAATCTGTTGTTCTAGTCTTCTGTTTCCCTTTCGTGGCATTGTAGGCAAACTAATTTTGACTTGATTTATGACCCAACTGCACTTGTCTTCTAAAAACTCTACAGATCTGGGACTTAATCTTTGTAATGTTTGTAAGGCTGTGGTACAGGAGCTCTCTGTGTGTGCTGGTGTCCAGTATGCAGTATTGAAATATAAATGCTGAATAACGCTGTCTTCAGAAGCACGAACCACATGTTTGGTAAGCTTCTGGCACACTTACAAGTGTGTGCCAGGTAGAGAAGCACTTTGGAGTTTGAAAGTTGAACCCCTTTTGAACTATAAGCATCTCATTTTGGCACTATTCCTGGGGAGCAAATCTTTTTCTCTTGTCCAAGCCTCTTGGATTTATGTAGGCTCTGCAGAGTTCACTGGTGGGTTTATTTGGCAGGTGGGCCTTATTAACCTGCCAGAAAGGGACTGTGTGACCCGCATAGGTTTGTACAGCTTGTAAATAAAGATTCTGTCAGGGAAGGGAGATTCTCTTGTGCTTTGGACTATTTATATCTCTTAACAACTGTGGCTGCTAAAGCTTAGAAAGAAACAGAAGGTCTGGGATGCGAGACAGAAATCCCTGAGAGAGTCTTATGTGTTGTATTTGGATTGCTGCGTTAACATCTTAAAATAAACACAGCATGTGAGAAAATGAGGAAAACTTTCTATAATTATTAATTCAGAGACCTAAATTATTGGCTATTGAATGGAATATGGCTGAGCTTGGCTGCAGAAGACAATAAAATACCTCTTAATTTAACACTAGAAGCAATTGGCAATCAGTGGGAGCAAGATGTTTAATGAGCTTAATTTCCCGTGTTTGTTTTATTTTTTGCATCGTTCTCAAATTTCATAATTTCTCGTTTTCAAGCTTTTACTGTCCGAGTTAATAATATAAACAATAAGTTTATAATAAAATATAATCACCATAAAGATCATAGAATGGCTTAAGTTGGAAGGGACCTCAAGCTTCAAGCCCCCTGCTGCCGGCAGGGCCGCCAACCTCCATATTTAATGTTAGCTGTGACTGGTAGTCTTTCCATCAATGGAAATACTCAATCTGGAAAAAAAAAGTATTGAATGAATCCTTTCAAAAAGTCTGGTCTGTTTGATGCAGACCTGGCTATAGAGTTCTCTATAATATATAATTTCTTTTGTAGGTGTATTTTTATCAATGGAAATAATTTTAATGCAATCAAAATGTTTTATTCAGAATCTTCCAGTTGGACTAGCTAAGCAGTAATTTCTGAGAAAGATTTCTTTCTGCTCCAGTTGATCTACTCAGACGTCCAACTGCTACTGCAGATCAAATGACTCTGGGTTCAGCTTGTGCCAGAGCTGAGATGAGTATGTACTCCTTGTTCGTTCATTTGAAAGTCAATTTTACAATACTTCCACTTTTTGTCTAAAGGGCTCAATAAATGTTCTTTGGTCTTAGGTTATACTGATCTGCTACTTGTATATACTAGTTACACTTTCAAATATTAATAGCCACCAGATTATAGAAAATCAGCTGAATTTATAATTATAAACATATTGGCTGTAAAAGTACTTGAACCAAAGGTTGCTACTGTGGCCCAGGAGAGCTTGATCTTGGGAAAGGACAGGTTGGATATGACCACTGATGTACAGTGAATGGTGAAAGGCTTCCAAATTGCATTAAGTCACCATAACTTTACCAGCAGAAGACACTCTCGAGAGATGCCAAAACAGGTAGTGCCCTTTCTTGGTTTGTACAATTTCTATTCTAAATGGGCATCCCTTTTATGAACTGCATCCCCTGGCTCCTGGCCGTGAAATGAAGAGGGACTGGCAAAACCACTGTGCACCTGTTCCAGATGGATTAGCCACTGGTGACAGCCCATACTCAGAATTTCCTCTGCAGATGCTACCACCCTTCAAGTGAGTCAGAACCATTTGACTTGGAGCTTTTTATAGTTGCTGAGGGTGATGATAATCACCCTAACAAAGTCTAATTCTTAATTTCTCTTATTTAATGTTCTGCCATTGGTCAAAGATGATAGCATGGTTTCTTCATTCTCATTCCTTTTTGCTTTATCAGCACAGCAAAACATTGTTAAGTTTTTATGATCATCTGTCATTATGCAGGAAAGTGAGTGTTGTCTGGTGGATAAGATGCCAGGCTGAGTTCAGCATTGACTCTGTTAATGAATTCACCTTTGGGAAATCTAGGGCTATATTACTTCCTCTGCTGTTTTGATTTTTTTTTTCCTACTGATAAATACATTCATTTAAGAATTCAATAAACAACTCATGCTGAAAGTCAGGCATTCTGGTTTGTAAAACTGGACTTTACATTAAGTTGCTAGTACAAATTTTGTTTTACACCTCTTGATGTGTACTATATACGAGTATTGTGTTAACTCATTATAAAAATATGCAGATTTCTTCTTTGTTCTACTAAATCATTTGTTGTATCCATTATAGGTAAAGGGAACAAATGTCTCAAGTTTGATTCCCTTCAAGTTTTTGTATTTTTTTTTCTTTTTTATTTCCACAAATGCATTAAAAGAATCAAGCACTTCCTGTTTTGCTCTAAGCACAAATTTAGTTCCTGCTGTATCCACTCTAACGTATTCAGGAAGGAAGGAATAATCTCTTTCAGTCTGTAGTGGTTTTGCAGTGCCTGCATTACCTGCAGCTCAAATGGTCCATACACAACTAATACTGGAGGAATTGTGTAATACTTGATCTTTGGAAGCAATAAGGAACAGGCTCATTCATAGGTGAGAATGATATGCTTGGGTTAGCACTGTGCAATACACTGAAGCAGACAATGTTCCTGCACTGAGGAGACTACTGTCTGTGAAAACTAAACAAAATATTCGTATCAGTAATGAAATGTACTGAATAAAAAGAATTTTAAAATAAAGCCCTTTGCTTTCCAGACAGCATAAAGTAAGATTGATTAGGCACCACTTGTAAAAGATAGAATTTGCAAGAGGAGGATGTTAAGTGCTCTACAGAAGGATTTGTAAGGGAAGGATGATAAGATACAGGTTTCTCCAAAACAGGCCCTGGGAAGTGGCTAAGTGGTAACTACAAGCTGAGTGTGTGTGGGAGGGAAGGATGCAAACATTCATTTCACTGCACACTATGAACAGGAAAAAAAAACAGGTGGGGGGGCAAACTGATTTTTCTGAGTTCACTTAGTATTAAATGACATGTTGATTTTAATTCTGTAAGCTACTAAAGCTGTATTCATTGGGCTTATACTGTTAATTTATCAAACAAGTTCGGTGTGGATAGTTTGTCCTTTCTTTAGAAGTGAATTGAGAACTGGCCAACTGGCAGAGCTCAGAGGGTGGGTCATCACTGGCACAAAGTCTGGTTGTAATGGGTAGTGTTCCCCAGGGGCTGGTCACGGTTCTGGTCTTGTTCAAGATATTTATCATTGACCTCTATGAAGAGATAGAATCCACCCTCAGGAATTCTGATGATGATGCCAAGCTGGGAGGAGTGGCTGGTGCATCAGAAGACGAGATGTTGACAGACTGGAGAGTTGGGCAGAGAGGAACCCAATGAGGTTTAATTAGGGCAACTGTAAAGTCTTCTACCTGGAAGGAATAGCCATGTGTATGTGTATGGTTATCACCTGCTGGAGAGGAACGCTGTGGACGAGGTCCTGGGTGCCCTGGTGGACAATAGGTTGGCCACTGGGCCAACAGTGTTCCCTTGTGGCTGAGAAGGCCATTGGTATCCTGGGGTGCCTTAAAAAGAGCATGGCCAGCAGGTCAAGGGAGGTGATCTTCCCCCTCTACTCTGCAATGGTGAAGCCGCACTTGGAGTGCTCCCCAATTCAAAGAAGACAGGGATCTCCTAGAAGGAGTCCAGCAGAGAGCCACAAAGATAATAAAGGGCCTGGAGCATCTCCTGTATGAGGAAAGGCTGAGTAACCTGGATTTGTTCAGCCTGAGGAAAAGAAGATTGAGAGGGGGGGAACTGATTAATGTTTATAGGTATATAGTTGGTGGTAGGAGGCAAATGGATGAGGCTAGGCTCTTCTCGGTGGTGTGTAGTGAAAAGACAAGGAACAACGGTCTAAAACTTGAACATAGGAAGTTCCATACAAATACAAGGAAGAACTTCTTTCCAGTGAGGGTGACAGAGCACTGTACAGGTTGTCCAGAGAGGCTGTGGAGTCTCTTTCTGTGGAGATATTCAAGGCCTGATTGGATGCCTACCTGTGCAACCTGTTGTAGGGTACCTGCCCTGCCTTAGAAGATTTGGACCCAATGATCTCCTGAGGTCCCTTCCAACTCCTGCAATTCCACAATTTGTCTAACATCTCGTTCCACCTCACCCCAAGAAAACAAGTATTGAGGAATCCAACTTGATTCACCTCTCAGTCCAATAAGAGTTTTACTTGGCCTATATCCAACTACTTTAGTTTACGGATAACATTTATTATTTTGAAGGGATGTTCTAGTCTGACCTGCTAGCAGTTAGAAATAGGTCCAACATACCCTCACAACATAGAGTAGTCTTTCCAAGCTCCCTGTGACTGATATTTGAACAGAATAGCATATAATAGGTTATTCTGCTGGAGCTGGAGTAAAACTGACCTGCCTGGTAAAGCAGCTTTTCAGCCTTTTGTGCAGTATATCGGGAATCAGGAGCTGGCCGTTTTGCCATAAATTAGCTGTTTGCTGAAAGTTTCCTACAGCTTTTAATAAACAGATTGTTTCATCCTTTTACTTATTAAGATGCTCTTATCTCTGCAATAAAAATGTATATAGCTGGAAGAGATTTCTGAGTGATGCAGTGGATTTGTGAAAATGTCCGCATAACGTTTTTCTTCTTGCTTTCAGCCCCGTTCTTGGGTTTGCTGGCTGAGACAATGTTTGGAGTAAGTCATGTGATCAATCTGCATTTTCTTGCAGTCTTCCTGAATTGTTGCACTAGTGTTTTTCATGCGAGGCAATCTGTTGATCTATCTATCTAAGCTTCGTTTTTTTAAAGGTAATAAATCAAGATTATACAGTGTTAATGATTTCAGTCAGAGAGATTATGTCAGAATTAGAATGTTCCTGAGAGAAGGTCATATAAATCAACCCTTCAGTTATTCCATTTTCAGTTTCATTGTAACGAACAGTACCCTGCTTGCAGTGGGAAGCTTATGGTGCTGGAATACTGATAAGATGATATTGCATTCAGAGTACATTTTCTGCTATTGAATGAAATCTGCAATGCGATATATAACATACGTACAGGGGTCTGCGTTGAAATGCATTGGAATTGTCAAATTATAATATTCTGGAGATGAGGATGGTTTTTAAAATCATTTAATCACATTTATTGCAGAATTTTAATGATCAAAGAAATAACAAAGCTTTTGTAGCAGAAATTTAAAAGAAAAACATATCACTTTCAAAGCTAGCATATTAAACAAGTTAATGGGATATTGTTGTGCATTCCTAATACTGAGTTAGTAATGCCTAATAGTTAACTCACTTCTCATATTTTAAGTACTCAACAAATGATATCTAATATTATAATGTAGCTAAGTAGCCATTTTAATTGCTTGTGGAATTGCAACATGGAAGTGAGGAATCTGAGATTAGGATCAGACTGTTAGTACTTGTGCATGCTGCTGATTCTTTAGGTTGTCTAAATTCCTCTGCATATAACCTATAAATACTTGTCAATGTGTGTATTGAATCTATGCTCAAAGGACAGCGTAAAGCAAATGCTATTCCTTGAATGCAATCCTACTTGATTTACCCTGGGGTCATAGCTAAAGCATGCACACCTGTAGTTATTAATTTACTATGCACAACCTTCCACTGACATGCCAGTATACGAGAGCTCGTATAGTCTAGTTTTTCTGCCAGCTTTCATCCTTTCAAATGGCCATGCTCTTTTCCCAGCTCCCCTGCTCAGACACTCACGGTTTCCCATCACCTTGATGTGCACTTGACTCACCCTAGCCTCGGGCTCCATGCCCCACACAGATGCTCATGGAGGCAGCAGGAAGATGAGGAGCTCTCCAGGGTTCTGCTCAAACTGAGCTGCAAGCAGCTGGAAAATAAGCATTTGGGGAGAAATACCCCCAAACTGCCCTTTGATCCAGCCAGCTTGAGTCAGCTTGCAGAAATGAGGTTACTCCCAATGGCTGAATGGGGTAAATAGTGGACCAAACTGCTAACGGCTCTCTACTGCAAGATGGAAACTAATTCTGGCAAATTCCCATTTACCTGCCTACATCATGATGTTCTGAACAGTGCACTGAGTTTTCCACATGATGTTTCTGGAAAGGTAGTTCAAGTAGACCGGCAGTGGTGGGACAGTGTTTGCACTGGAGGAGGCAGCCGAGGAGGAGCCTGCAGTTTCAGAAAGTGATGTTGAGAGAAGTGGACAAGCAGTTGACGGATTCACTTTCTGAGGATCAATTCAGGGATGATCTAGTGCTGAAGAGCAGTCCTGAAGTAAAGTGAAGCATGTTTTTAAACAAAATTTTTAACAGGAAATTTTAAGGAGATTACTTAAATGTTATCTTTCTGGTTGCACTGGAAATCTAACTTTTACCTTTTCATCAGCAGCTTGAGCTGGACATTGAGTCAACCTCTTTACATGACTTCATAGATTGACTAGGGCTAAGCAGTCCAGGTAAAAAATCTTCAGAGTCTTTACATCGCTCTGAGCTTGTCTTCTGGAGCCAAGGAACTGAGGAATGACAAGTTTAAAACAAAGCACAAGAACCATAAGGATTGGTGGTGATAACCGTGTGAAAAATAGAGGAATTGATAAGAATGGGGGAGAGCCAAATGGGCACAGTAAGAAGTGCACTGGGACATTATGCAGCTCTTGCAGGAAACAAATCACAGATGTTAAGCAGCTCGTTAGTGAGGCACAAGTCTCTCTAAATGGTAATACCAGACCCGGCCAATTACAGCACAAATGTGTGGGTGCCAAAGTGTGGACTGTGTGTGCCTCTGCAGTGCAGAGGCTGGAAGACAGGTTTGTCACAAGCACACAGGCACACAAGCTGGGACACAGCAATAGAGAAGTAACCTTGGTGACAGCAGCAGGACTGAAACGCACATTCATAGCTCCCAGCTCTGTGCTCAGACCACTAGACTACCTTCTGTGTTATCAGCAGTGATGAAATACAACAGTTGCTGCTGCAGGCAGAGTACGCTAATGGCAGCAGTGGTGTTCTGTGCTTGCCCGATTTCCTATATTCTTTCCCTGAGCACTTGTTTCTGACTGTGATCAGAGATTGGATAAAGGGACTTACAGGCCTTTGGTCTATGCCAGTACAGTTGTTCTAGTTTTCTTAATGCCCAACATAGCTCTCATCCACTGTAAATAAAGAACAGGATGTGGCACAGTAAGTTTCTTTGTTTACAGTGTCTTAATAAATTCCAGAACAAATGTACTCAATTTGGAAGCAAAGGCACGCTTTTTTTTTACTGTCAGCACTACAAGCTCATCTTGAAAGCTGGTAGTCATTGCTTGCTTGCTTTCCTGTACATCAATGCAAATAAAGCTCTGGAGACAAAATCTGTGAATTTCTTCTGCAGCGTCTTCTCCCTGCCTTCCACAGCATTGGCAGTTCTTACCTTCATCAGGTTTATGAAATGTCAGCTGAATAAAAACATGTTGTTAGTGAGACAGGAATTTACTTCATCTATTTTATGGTAAAAAGGAATTAGTTATGTTATCTCAGTTTTAAAGGGAGCAGCAACTATTTTTTTTTAATCCGTGCAAGTAAAATGACACTTGACAATTCAGATATACTATATAGCAAAATTATTTTTGTATGATGCTGTTTAACAAAATAATGTAAATACATGAGTTATGTAGGCATTAGTAAGGGCTGAATCAGTTCAGAGCAAATGATTAATGACACTGTTTTTTTTTTTTGTTTGTTTGTTTTCAGTTAAATTCCAGTGTATCCTCATTTATTGATTCTCCTTGTGTTACTTAAGTTTGCCATAATAAAGACTCTATTATGATTCTAATTAGTAACTTTTGAGGAGCACCATTACCACAGTGAATTGAGAAGGTCAGTACATCAGGGAATCTGTGAAAGCACTTGTGTTGGAGGAAAATGTCTTTCCTGTCCCTTTATTTAGATAATTCAGAGTTTTAAACAAAAGGATGGCAGATAGTGATTACTACAAAGCCTACTATGACTAGAGAAAAATATTATTATCAAAGCCTGATACAAAAATCTCTCCTGGCCAGATCTGTCATTTTCCATTTGGAGAACACTGGATTGTTCATCTTGTTTTTTAAAATGTGCTTAAACAGACAGAAATTCAGAGTAGTCACAGCAGTGAAACACCTTTGAGATTCATTTCTAATGTTTTTTCATTAATCTGAATAGAGTAACAGCAATAGTATTTAGTCTATGTGGACTGCAACAGAGAGAAATGCAGTTCCATGACAAAAGGCATGCTCTGGTTAAATCAATTTCTATAGCATCTTGTCTCGACATATTTGAGAGCACTATCTTTCTCAATTAATGTCAGCTCTGCTCTGGGAATACTCTTTGGTAGTTAACTATTGCTGTTAGAGAGCTAACTTTAGACATAACACAGCTGGCTTATGTATTTTGCTGTTAATATTTTTGGTAATGGAACAACAAATTATAAGTAAACAATCTACTAAACAGAATCCAGCAGATTTTCCACCCACATAGGTCAATTTTAAGGATAAGAAAACTCAAGTGTAAATTTCTTTTGATTGGCTCGAGATAGAAAAATTATGAACCTTGGATCTTAGGGATTTCTTTTTCCCAGATTTCTAAGTCTCTGGACTACTGGGGCCTACACACATGCCTGTGCAAAAACCAACAACCTCCAGAATATTTCATTATAAATTAGTTACTGGGCAGCTTCTTTGCTTTCGCTTCCACTTACATCAAAGTCAAATTGAAAATCCTCAACAGCCTAAATCCTCACATAACACAAGAATCAAGGAAGAGAAGATGTGATGCTCAGAGGGTATCAAGAAAATGAATGGATTTGGGAAAAAACGATCATGGAGCACAGAAGAAAGAACCGAGGAAGAAGATAATAGGAAGCAAGTGCAAGGCAAATTTCTAATGCATGTGCTCCTATTGCTTCCATAGGTAACTACCCACTAGAGGGAGAGAGATTGTAAGTCATAGACATGAGGCTTACTGTAGTAGAATTTGTGCTTTGTTAAGATTTGGAAACAGGAAGCATTATACTCTGAAAACCAGACGATGTGAGTTCCCTACCCCAGTAGAATTTCATGGTGCAAAGTTCTGTGGAAGTCACCAACTGGACTTAAATCTTTCTCCCTTCTGTCCTGATTTTGCTACACCTTTGTTCAGAAAATCCCCATCTCTGTTAGCCCGTTTGTTCTCCCATTGGTGACAGCAGCACCAGGAGCTAAGGATGGCAAAAACTGTGTTGTCAGCATGCTCTTTGAGACTTGTGGACCTGTCACTGCCCCCCATCACTGGCTAGTCACATGTGCCTGAAATCAACTGGTTTGAGACCTAGCAACAGTGACCCTGTAGTTCACCTCAAACACCTCTTCCTTACTTGCAATTTACAACTCAGTTCCTCCGGTTTTCATTAGCTGCCCATGGGGAATCATTTATGGTCTCTTATTCCTGCCTCTCTTTATCTGCAGAATGAAAAAGGCTTTTAAACTTAAAAGCAAGCTCAGCTATGTCCTCTCCTCAAGGAAAACCAAGAAGCAAAGTACACAATAAAGTATGTCTAGAATTGGAAAAGGGACATAGGAAAATTAGCCCATCTCTGGTTGCGTCATACATGCTTCTCAAAATCAGTAGTTTAGGGATTTCCTGATAGAGATGTATCTAGATAAGCAAGTGTCAGAGACATTGTTGAGCCTAGCTCCCATGAATTCATCTATTTTCTTTTTGAATGTATTTATTTATACTTTGGGGTTTTACAACATCCTGTGGCAAGAAATTCATATGAAAATGTATTTCCTTTTGTTCTTTTTAAACTCTTCTCCCTGATAGCCTGAATTAAGATGGTGTTATGCAAAGTGGTAATAATCATTTTCTGTTCGCTTTCCTCCCTCCTTCATTATTTCCAGACTTCTGTGCATCTCCCTGTGTTTGCGGTATAGAATGGAAGTCCCAGTCTCCCCCTGTTCATACTGGGACTTCTGAATGACATGAGAGCTTTTCAGTGTTAAGCTATTAGTAGTGACAGTAGTCTTCCCTCAGCAGACTGCATAAGAACAGTTGGATAAATAGGTACGTCATGCAAACTCAAAAAAGATGCATAGTTATTTCCACACACTGAAAGAAAGAACCACAGGAAGTCTGCAGTTGATACTTTGGTGTTACAGATAGAAATGACTCGTCTAACGTGCTGTGAACCAACTCAGGGCCAAAGCAATTATCTAATGCATGTCAACCCTCAGGGTCAACTGCACTCTGCTACCCTCCCTGATGCCAGAAAAGTTCTGTGACAAACACCAGCCAACAAAAACACTTCTTCCTCTCAAACACCATCTGACCATTTTCCAAAGTGGCCTGCAGTTGTATCCTGCTCATCTTCAAATTCCAACAGACAGCACAGGGACACTGGGCACTACTGTGGTAGTTTAACAGCCCTGGTTTGAGGATTACAAAAAGATGCCGTAGCTCTGTTTCTCGGTGCCCTATTAGAATCCTTACAACAAAGCAGGCTAAAGCAATTTTAAAATAGTGTATCAGCAAAAATCCAAATATATGCAACACGCTAACTTTGCCAATCCAAATCAGTGTACAGAAAGGAAAAGAAACAGAGTGTACAGGACGTTTGCGGACCTGGATGAGCAGCTGGCCTCACTCTGTAAGAAAACTAGGCACAGGTGCTGGGATCCAGCCCAGGGCCCTGATTCCCAGCTGGCACACTGAAAGAGGCTTCCAGCTCAGAGAGAGTTAGATGTCTGTTCCTTGGGAGGAGAGGCCTCGGAAAGGGGAGGAGGTTGTTCCCTTAGCATGACAAGAAAGCTCTGTTGCCCGAGCCAAAGGGGAATGGAGTCTTTCTTTTTTTCTTATATCTGCTGGGTATACTTCCTCTTTCATCTGTTAGATTAGTGATAAAAAATAGAAAATGAGAGATATGTGTCATATTGGAATGAGCGTGAGGCTTGTAATCCTGGCTGACAAGCAGTCTGGATGGCTTACTTTTACCTGCTGCTCAGATTAGTCCCAGTTTCCCTTGCTCTATCCATTGCAGCTGATGAACTGCGAGATATGTGTGGCCCCAGCTGTGCCTTCGGCTCTCACACAAAGCTCCCTCCTGAAGTTGCTTTCAGAGAAGAGTTTCCGGTTTGGGGGACTTTACTTCCCCAGTATACTGTTCAAATCCAACAGTAAGGCCCTTTTACATCAACTTTGTGTTTTCTTATATACAGACACAACTTGCTACCCACGCTTTGTACAGTCACATAGCCAAGATTAAAGAATATAACACATTACTGAGAAAAAAAACAAAAATAGCTTTAAGGTAACAGGACGTTTGGGGGTGAATGCCTCCCCAGGCTGTCTCTAGGGGACACTATAATAGTAGTAAAGTGAATAGAGGTCTAAGACACAGGAGAGAGGTTGCTGATTACACGGGAAAACCCAGACAAAGCATCTTCTGTTTCTGATGCCTGAAATTCAGCCACATAGGAAAAAAGCAGGATGCAGGCAAAGCACCACTAGCACCACTTGTGCTCGATGGCTTTTTGTTAGTTTTCCATAGCTTCACATCACATTTTACCAGGTATTTCCCCTCAAGATTCTTATATACCTACACATCAGTCCAAACCAAATGTCAATAAGCTGTACTTTACTTGCCTTGGAAGTTGCTGTTCTTGTATCACATAAACAAAGATTTAGAAAACGTTTATTTTCAGCCCTTGCCAATGCTTTTTTTGATATTATCTGCAAGCACCACAATTTGATCCTACAAATACCTAACCGTGCATGTTCTCTTACCATGTTATATCCGTTAATGTTGCTAATAGCAAAGGGACATGACATGCATATGCATGCATAGGATTGGGGCCCAGCAGCTTAGGTCCTGCTGAGGTCAAAGCACAGACATTCAGACAAACACTGATTTAGAAAATTTACAGTATTAGAGGATGGTTGTAGAAAGGGAAAGCTCTCTGACCATTCCAAAGGAACCAACTCCTTTTTTAAATCTCTTAATCTGCTTTTCATTATCTCTGTGGGGAGGCCTCTTGAGAAAAGCAGCTCTTTGACTTGAATAAAGGAGGGGCTGTGGGCTTGCATGCTGGAATGGGAAGGTCATTGTATGGCAGCACAGAAGATGGGAGTGTTAGTCAGGTCAAGGAGAACAGGATAAAAAAGTGTGAGATCTGTGTTACAGCCTTGGTCTGGATTATGTAAGGTAGCGAGTTTAAACCAGGGATGGTAAACAAGAGAGAGTGATTCAAAGGCTGAAATATATTCTGGTAGGGTCATTCAGACTGATTGTTAGGAAAAAATATATGGGCTAGGACTGATAGGATCATCAGCAAAACCAGCAAGGAGGTAACAATAGCTGAGGCCCAAGAGGGCTAAATTCTACACAGGAATTCTTTGCATCAGGCTTCAGCAAATCAACCTTTCCATCCTCAATATCTTTCTTATTTGTTCTTTTAAAAGAAATGCTCAGTTCGTCCCTCCTTTCAGGCAGACAAAGCCCAAATATGCCTGGGAGACAAAGAGACATAGCATTTTCCCTGCTACCCAGTGGTACAGCTGCGTACGTGTGCTTGTAATCCTCTCTCTTCTAAAGCAGTGCTTATCACAAGCAGCCTCAGCTTTACCAAATTGCTAAAGAAAGTTAGGCTATTGCCACTAAAATGGCCCTTGGAAGTAGCCCATTTTTCTCCCTGTCTTTTATAATACAAAGCTAACAATTCTCATACAATGGTGTGCAGCCCTTCTCCTGTTTCTTTAATGGACACAGACCAGAAAGTATCTGGCTTGCAGGACCTTTGTATGCCCCAGCATTCCAGTAATCCTTGCTGACTTCACCAGGAGTTTTAAGATCCATAAGGTGTGCAGGATCAGGACTACTGAAACTGGGATTGAGTGGGGTTCCATGGTTGCAGGACTTTCTTGACTTACTGACGGATTTATGAAAGTAGAGGTGGCAGATTTCAAGCTTTTATTGACAGTAACACAACATTTGGTGTTTTCTTAAAGACCTAACTCTGAGAGGCAGATGATGGCACAAGATTCTCAGCTTTCTCTGTTTCTAATTGCAGACAGGAACTTGCAAACCCTCCAGACTAAAAAAAAAAAAAGCAAAAGCAAAAACAAAAACTGGAGGCAAAGAATAACTCAAAATGCATATTTTTAAAGCCTGTAATTGATAAAATCAAATTGACAAACTGGAAGGCCTAACAGGGAATGTTAATTACAGCACTGGTAATATTGTAGCAAAATCTCAGCCTTCCTCCTATCAGCTGGCACTAACAGGTACATTTTTCACATCAAAGGCTCCTTTTGTTATCTTTTATTTTCCTCCATATTTTTCAGTGTCTAAATCAGTTTACACATTATAGCTATTTGCTATTTTATATCTTTTATTTTCTTTTTTTTTTGCTTTGTGTATTATCTGAACACTGCCTCCCCTTTTCTCCTCTGCTCGCTCTTGCCTTGCCCAGAACCTTCTAGCTTTTTCCCCATGTCCTCCTCCAGTCCTGTATGCTGCAGTGACCCAAAACACTGTTTTTGTGCAATGATTCTGCATCTTTTCAGCTTGTTTGTTTCACATAAGCTCCACCTGCTGGTTAAAGCTAGAATCTGTATGACTTTTCACTGTGACCTGCAACTACTACTTTTGAAACACTTTGAAAATAGATCACATCCGTAATCTTCCAGTGGTGTTCTCATGTCTGCCTACAGGTAAAATTTAATTAAGGACCACGTAATCTATTATTTTACAAGGCCAATTTGGGTCAAGTTTATGCAATATTTTAAAGCACTTTTTTCTCTAGAATTGGAGCAGGTAATCATCCTTAGATTTGGAATGACTGTTTTCAGCACAATATTACTGCTATGGAAATCTCTCTGGCACTGCACGCAATTCCCACTGCTTCTGTGCTGTTGCTAATGTGTAGCCACTACTGCTTGGTTTTGGCACATAAGGAACAGGAATGAACTCGTGACCGGGACGTTCATAGAGAGTGAGTCTATAATCCAGCTACCACTTGAACTTTTACCTTCGGGTTTTAACATTTAGAAAGCAATGGGCTTTGTATCCTGGGAGTCTCTCCAAAATATCTATGATTATGAATGGGAGTATTTTTAAAGAACTACTAACAATCCTTTGGTTTTCTCCCTCGAGTGGAAACTTAGTGTAACTGCCTACGCAGTAAGGTCTTTTTTTCACATTTATGCTGAACAGTGGTGAATACAGATGAGGTTGATTCCATATTGTTGAATCTATTCAGTAAGACAACCTGGTAATTGCCATAGAAACAGATTCTGCAGACTAAAACCTTAATTCTGCTTTTAAATATCATATACAGACCTGGATCACTACAGAGCATATAATCAGGCTGTGTAAACAAAAATGATTCTGCATCAGAGAAACAGCAAGCCTGTCTTTCATCCCATCAGACGCTAATTGTGTTCCCACCTCCCCCCACTTCCAGCCCACAGCATGACAAATTGCACCTCCTTCCCCTTCATGCACCAAGTCTCATCTCCAGTGCCTTGCTACCAGCTCAGTTTGTCACTTTGGTGCAGTGGGGAACCGAGGCCATGCGTGTGCAATGAATGTGGTCCTGGCAGAAGCGTCACGGATTTTCTATTGATACACAGCCATTTGCACAAGCTAGAGGGCAACTGTATCTGAACTTGGGAGTGAAGGTCCTGCTACTTCCCCCCCCCCCCCCCCCCCCCCCCCCAAAAAAAAAAAAAAAAAAAAGAGCAGGATCTAGCAGGTGCTTCCTGGAATGTATCTATCCTTGGGAAAAGAGTGGGAACTATGGCAAACACAGAGGGATGCCCCTTCCAACCAATATTATTAGCAGGCCATGGTGGAATCCTGTTCCCCATATATATCTGCCTATATAGGTAGCTACCTTAGTTTTGCTCGCTGTTCATACTGATGTGCGTTCCCTAGTTTCTAGGCAAATCTCTAATTGAAGGTTTATCTGCCCACTTTTCATGTCTATGCCAGCAAAACACGGATGTAGGCATAATTGTGTTTTTATAAATCTTATGTACATCTCTCTTTAAACAAATAAAACATTCTTGCATTTTTTCTCATATCACTGGGTTATGCTCAGATATTACTATATGTTTTGAGGCATTATTGTGCTCTTTGTTTTTGTTGTGGTTTCCATGGTATTAAATAGAAGGCATTACTTTTGGAGCGACCTATGAAACTGTTTAGCCAGCTCTCATGCTGCTATTTAACATTCAGTGGGAAAAAAAAGCTGATGCTTAATAAGAAATAATAACCTTAATTTTGTTTAAATAATGCATTTATTTTCATCATTCTCAGATCCTCATTAAATCCATCTAAAAATGGTTTGTGTTTCTCACGTTTAGGCTCACCCTATTCCTGCCAGAAAACACATAATTTTCAACAAGATGGCTGACAGTTTTTCCGAACAACATGGTTGCTTTAAGAATCTGGTCTAAAATGGCTGCAGTAGCTTAAGGTTTTTCAAAATAAAACCCTAGTAACTATGTGTTTTGTGTCTTATTCTGTGTTTGAGTGACCTTGTGAACTTACAGGCTGCTTGAATGCACTGGAATATGCTTTTCTTTAAAGCAAAAACTGACCCATATGGATAATCCAGATATAAACCACAGTCACTGGACCTTTTCATATGGGAACAGTTCATACAACAACTTGAAAATTATTAGTAGCTGGTTTTTTTTTGTTGTTTTGTTTTTTTTCTTAAGCTTTATTTTACAATACTTGTTAAGTGCACAAAATCAATTAGTATTTTGAAACTGTGTGTTTGTTTAGGGAAATTTCACAGAGTGTATTATTTTTCCTTTTAATATATGGTAGAAAAGCACCCAACTTCCAGGTATAAACAAATCTGGAACAAAAGGCTGTACAGAAACATAACTGATTCAGGTCTGAAAGGCTTGCGTGTACATTGTCTGGCATGCTGCATACCACTGAAATTAATGAAACTGTTGAGAGTCTGATTACTCGTCTGCTTAAGTGTATTGAGTCCACTGTAACCATCTGTTTGCTGTCTGAAGGCTCTTGTCAATAGTCTAATGACTTCAGAGCATATTCTTCTTGTTCTATAGACTTCATATAGTGTTTCTACATAATTAAGCAGCTTTGTTAAAGGAACTGCCATTAGTTGCCCCATTTCATTTAGTTTAGTTATCATCCAACCAGAAAGAAAAAAGAATAACAAGAGAAGGCTACAAATCCACTGTAGTGATTGCTGAGATTTATTTTTTTTTTTAAGATTGCTGTAGTAACATAAAGCAATGTTGTTATGTCACACATTTTAAGCAACTTTAACCATTTAAATATATCAGACTCTTTTAAGAGTCTTCTAAAAGTCTTGTGTTATGTTTTGGAGTTATACATTTTAAAAGCAGCTCTGACAAAAAGCACATAAATACCGGTTACATTTCTAACAGTCACTAAATAGAACCAACAATAGTGGTTTTGTAGCCAATGCAGTTAAAAGATACATAAGAAATGGGTATCTTGATTTATTTTAATGTTTGGTCAATTGAATATTCCATCCTTTGATATTCTATATGATGAATCACAGAATTATGGAATCACAGAATTGTAGGGGTTGGAAGGGACCTGTAGAAATCATGAAGTCCAACCCCCTGCTAAAGCATGTTCCCTACAACAGATAGCACAGGTAGGCACCCAGACGGGTCTTGAATATCTCCATAGAAGGAGACTCCACAACCATTCTGGGCAACCTGTTACAGCGCTCTGCAACCCACACTGAAAAGAAGTTCTTCCTCATATTTGTGTGGAATTTCCTATGTTAAAGTTTTTGACCATTGGCCTATTGCTACGCACCGCCAAGAAGAGCCTGGCCTTATCTAATTGCTTCCCACACTTCAGATATTTATAAACATTGATCAGATCCCCTATTTTCTCCAGGCGAAACAGACCAGAGTCTTTCGGCCTTTCCTCATACAGGAAATGCTTCGGGTTTTTTTTATCATCTTCGTTACCTTTTCAAGGACACTCTATGAGATCCCTGTCTTTTTTGATCTGGGGAGTACAGAATTGGACGCAGTAGTCTAAATGTGGCCTCATCAGGGCAGAATAGAGAGGGAAGATCACCCACCCCAACCTGCCACACTCTTTTTAATGCACCCCAGGATACCACTGGCCTTCTCAGCCACCAGGGCACACTGCTGGCTCATGGACAACCTGTTGTCCATCAGGGCACCCCACTCCTCTGTGGGGCTCCTGTCCCTGGCCTGCACTGATGCACGCATATAAACAACATACATTTTATTTAATTGTTCGTATTTAGGAGAAACCCTAATGATTTTCTTTAAATACACGAAAGAACTTAAAAAAAATCAATAATTTCCTGCATTTTCCAAGTCTTTGGAATAAAGGGACGACTTCAGACACATTTTCTTTTTCCTCTGTTTCAGGCAGTCTCCTTTTGGGTCAATCCTGACGATTCTGCCACCCTTTGCAGATATAAAAACAGAGGCCCTGTTTTCTTCAGGGCTTTGGTGTGTGTATAGGTGAACAACTGCCCGGTGTTATCAACAAAAGTGAAATGCCAGGATCCATAGCAGTGGAGCCTTTGTGGGTGTTCAGAGCTGCCCTTGAGGCAGCCATCTTGTTGCCGGTGGCGTCAGCCATCTTGTAGAGAAACACTTGCAGCAGGTTTGCCCCCATTTCCCACCCCAACTTCACGCGCCTCATTTTTAGCGTTTCATTATTCTCGTGTTCAATGGCCACTGCTGCCGTTTGACTCTGGTTGTTCCCAGCGTCTCCGCGATCAAAGGTTGAGCAAAACGAATGGCACAATTGGAGCTGCTCTGAGCACGTGGGTATTTGGTGAGAGATGCTCACACGGGTCAGGAGCAGACCTGCGTTTGTGGAACGACACGACTCCTGGCTACAGCCAGCACCAGCAAAGCACCGCCGTTGGCTGTTGCTTCGCTCTTTGAGCTCTAAAAATATCCTAACACTCCACAGACAGGTGCTTTTCTCACGTCACATCCCGGGCTACACATATGCGCTCGATAAAACCACCAATTGCCGAGCAGCGGTTTCAGCCCAGCGGGATTCACTGGGCCCCACAGGCGGGGCCGGCTCCGCTCCGTGAGAGCCCCGCCTCGCCGCCCTCCTCTACGATGGGCGTCAGCGTAGCACCCCGGCCTACAGCTCCCGGCATGCCGTGCGCGCCGACAACTACACTTCCCGGCGTGCCCGGCTCCGGCGCGGGGGTGGTGCTACGCGGTCGAGCCGGCAGGGCGCTGCCGGGCGTAGCGGGGCGCGCAGCGTGCGGCGGGACGCGAGCGGGCCGGCTGGCCGCTGATAGCCGCCCAGCGCCAAGATGGCGTCCATGCTGCTGCAGAGCTGCGGCCGGCGGGCCTGCCGCCTGCCCCGCCGGGCGCCGCTGGGTGAGGCTCCCGCGGCCCCGCGTCCTCGGGGGGGCTGGGGCGGGAGAGGCGCTGCGGGGGCTGGCGGTGCGGGCGGAGAGGTCGCGGCCCTGCGGCGCGGGGGGACGTGAGGCGCTGAGGGCGTCAGGGCCCGAGGGCGGGCCGCGCTCGCTCCGCTACCGTCGGGCCGCTGCTGCCCCGTTCGCGGCGCGGCGTGGCTGCGAGGCGCTGCTCTCAGCGCCGTGCCGCACCCCGTCTCATCCTTCCTTCCTTCCTTACCTTACGTTGTGACGGCGGTGTCGGTTCGATTTCATCCAAGCGGCTCTGGAGGCGGTGGAAGACAGAAAGGAAGCTTAGCCGTACGTGTGGTACGGTTTCTATTGCTGAGATAACTTGGCGGTTGAAATATCTCAGCGCCCTGCGGTTTAAGGGCATGGAGCAGCTGATGCCCTGTGACGTCCGTCAGCCTCACGCCTGCTTTGTACGTCCGGGATCTGGGGCGGCCAGGGCGGGTGAGGAGAGCTTAGCTGCCACTGCTTTCCTGCTTGTTGGCAAGCTCATCCCGGAGGAGAACTGGTTTGCTGGAATGCTGTG
This sequence comes from Perdix hodgsoniae, assembly GCA_035772895.1. Lineage (NCBI taxonomy): Eukaryota > Metazoa > Chordata > Aves > Galliformes > Phasianidae > Perdix > Perdix hodgsoniae. Next base: position 452,779 of record JAPSGF010000087.1, read on the forward strand.
GTAAAATCGGGTAGCTTTTGTGCTGTAATGCTTTGTGCTTGTGGTATCTTCAGTACTTTTAATGGAGCGTTAATCCTTTAGTAATATGGTATTTGATGGTGCCATTTTTTCATGGAATCGTTAAGGTTGGAAAAGACCACTGAGGTTGTCCAGTGTGAAGGCATCAACCCATCTCCACCACATCCCTCAGTGCCACATGTCCACGTTTCTTGAGTTCCTCCAGGGACAATGACTGCCACTTCACTGGGCAGCCTGTTCCAGTGCCTTGTGCCTCTTTAAGAGTGGTTTTTATGTGGTGTACTTACCTCATCTCCTTTGCTTTACATGTCAGTAATCTAAGATTAAGTTCAAGCTAAGTGCTTCTAGGAATCCTAAATGTTCTTCCTGTACAGATCAAGCTGCTTACACTTTGTAGGGACTTACTTCCTGTCAGCAAATCCCTTACTGCAATAACAGAACACAGCTATTCTACTTTTCAAGCTTTCATTTTAGTGTCTTATTACATTTAATGTGTCCTGATGGCATTTTTTCCATGAGGAATATGTGTATGCATATCTTTTCTGACGCTCGCTTTCCCTACTTCCCAAGCAACTCATCCTGTTACAGATTTCTTAAGCTTTAACAGTGTTGAGTATGGTGAGCTGTATTCATCTTGCTCAGACATGTCTGGATTTCTGTCCTACTCCAGAGGCCAGAAGCATGGACTTTGCTCTTTTCTGAAGAAAGTATTTCAATTCAGGGCTGGGTTGCTCCCAGGTACTGCAATCAGAACATAGATTCAGTGTAACATATAGAGATCTTGTAGTCAAAACTAGCCAAGTTCAAATTAAGTTATTCTCTAGAATGCTCCGATGACATCCATGTTTCCGTGTGCCCATTCACATTCCAAATGGCAGGATGACAGGAGTTGTTGGAGACAGCATGTTTTCTTTCGTATGGTAACTATGGAGTTTTGTTCTTTGCCCTTTCCTTGGAATTAATGAGTCCTAGCTGGAAGACAAAAGAAGTTAAATGAAAGCGTCTTGCTCTTACAGAGTTTGTTCACAGGAACTTCAAGCCAACTTTGATCTTTTCCACATCATCTCTGTTCTGTGAGTACCTGTCTGTAGCAGATAATGCACTCTGCCACTAGGACTCTCGTTGTTTTACACATGTGCTTTGTGTACTTCCTGGCACTGAGGCAGAAAAACATATTATAGTTTTGGGGCTCATCTGTGAAGATCCTGAATGCTGCTGGCTTGCTCAGCTGTTCTTAGGAGCGCCTTTTTGAAAAGGCTTGATTCTCAGGTCAAGGAATTCAGCCACTGATCAGAATGCCTTCACAGGTTCCCACGGCTGGTTTGTGAGCCGGAAGGGCTGTCTTTCCCCTGTCTCTTTCTTGCAGTGACAGCAAGTGTCTGTTTCATATAACTTGAGATGGGTAAATCCTTTCCTTTTGACTTTCCGATGCCATAACTTTAATGACATCAAAGCCCAGTTAGCACAATACATTCAGTGATTATTGAGAATGTTCTTTGGTAAGTCAACTTTTTTCTTTTTTTTTTTTTGTCCCATCTCTTCTCCTTCTGTTGTGCCCTTTGATGTCCTTATCTGATTTTGGAGATTCTCTTCCTGTAATAATTAGACTATGTTGCTGGGAAATGCTTTTGCCAGTTAGATTTGGTACTTTTTCTCAGGTATGACTACCTCTACTTCAGTTTCTCTTATAGGTTGTATCTTAGCTTTGATGTTGGAAAAGTTGACCAGTAACCTTGAAATCGGCTCTTAAACCTTGCCATCTCTTGGAATTGACCAGAAGTAGTGTAGTAGGTGGTAATCCATCTGGGTCATCTAATACTGTGTTGTTGTGGAGTCATTCAAAAGCTGCGTTTGCTTTCACTGAGGTTGTTCAGAGTTGCAGTTGTTTGTCCAAAGGACTCAGAAACCTGTCAGGCAATTGAACAAGGTCGTATATTACCTTGCATTCCACAAAGTTTGGCACGTATGTGGACAGTTTGCTTTCACACACAGGGAGGTGTCAGCCATGTCACAGAAGGGCTTCCTGCCTGTTTTTTCATTTTATCGTGTGAGTCAGAAGATGGCAGAGAAATGTGGAGAACATGCCATGTACTTTGATGCCTGTTGGAACAGGAGGAGATTTTTGGACTTCAGTACTTCACTTGTGATTGTCAAAGGAAAAGCTCCTCTTCCTTGGATGTTTGAGATGAATAGTCATTCCAAGTGTGAATGTGCTTACAATAAAAATCCAGTTGCATAACAGCAGTTTCTTTGTGTTTTTACTGGTAGCTGTTGCTTAGTAAGACTGGTACACAAATGTGATTTAAAAAGACAATTCACTATGTGGATAAATGTTTTTTCCGAATTCAGAATGAATGCTAATAACTGGTGTTTTTCTAGGTAACTTGGGAGATCGCACTTGTCTTAGTTGTACATCCCTGAGGTTGGCAAACAAAATGTAAGTAAATACGAAATGTTTTTTCTAAGCTCAAAGCTGTACCAAACTCTTGGTTATTATACTATAACAAAACACTGGTTTTACTTCTGTACTCAAAGTGTGAAAATACCAGCTTTATTCTGTTACTGACAGGTGTAAGGAAGTCTGAGAATAATTCTCTTCACTTAACTGATTGTATGTGGGAGAAAGAAAGTGGTATCTTTTCCTTATTCATCCACTGTCACTCTCTTTGTTTCCTTAAGATGTGAAAGCAGTGGATTATTATTTTTCTGTTCTTGCTTGATTCCAGGTGACACAATGGCATATCATGGGTTCCATGCATCCTTTCTCCATGGAGTTCCATAGTGTCTTAAGCATTCAATCAAGGCTAGTTTGAAATACATTGTTGTCAGTTAGGAACTTAGTCACTTGAGCTGTATCTCAGTCAAACTGAGGCAGTGTAATATACATTACAGCCTTGACTGAGGCTCATCGAGGAGATGATGGTGTCTTTTGCCAGTAAATCCAGTTGTTCTGTGTTCTTATGTCACATAAGGACTGGATGAGAGTTCATTCTCCTTCTGACCTGCCTTACGAGTCATATTTATGGATATGGATTCTCTGCTTTTTCTTGGGATATTAAAATATGTTGTCTAGTTTTAGTCTGACTGTTCAGTAAACAGTGACCATTCCTCAGTTTTGTAAGTTTCTATTTTATTGTAAGGATGTGTCTTGCTGTCTGTTAGAAAATATAAAATGATCTCTTTCTTCTTCAGTCTTGTTAGTCCTGTATCAATTACTACATAATTAATTATGAGAGATTTTAATATGCAGACCTTTTTCAAGTCTCAGTTGGCTTTTTTTATAGATTGCTATGACGTCTCTCTTTGGGAAGTATAAAAACTTACTGATTTACTTCTGAAATATTAATATTGTGATAGAAATCACTGATTTTTAGGTTGTGGATTAGTTTGTTTGTTTTGAGAAGCTCTTGTGCAGAAAGCTGCTGTTACTGCGAAGTTGCTCCTTAATCCTTAGTCTTCTAATGTGTATCTACTGTTTCAGATTATTTAATAACAGTTTCCTTCTGACTTCAGTTTGCATTTAATATAAGAATAAGAACCACATTCTGTTAGTCCTGTGTGCACCACCTCAGAACCACAACTGAAGTTCACATGTAAAGCTTCTTCTGAAAACGGAAAACAAAATCTGGGGAGAGAGTAAGGGAGGAATTCCAATGAAATCAGATCTCTCTGATGCTAATCCTCTTCCCCTAACTTGGTACCTGACCCAAGCCTACAGTCTGCAGTATCTTAACTGTTTTGTTTAAATAAAAGAAATAATAGAAGGGGCTTTATGTTACTTATGGTTGTACAGATTTATTTTCAAGTGGAAGGCAGTTCTGTTTGCTGCTTTTCATTTAACTTGAGTAAAATAAGTTACCTTTTCCAAGTAGTTTAAAAGAGAATCCACCACAGGTTGGATTTCTTCAGGTTTTGTTTGTTTGGTTTTTATTTGGTGGATTTTGTTGCTTATTTGATTTATTGTGAAGTAGAGCAAGGCACTACTTTCAGGTTTAGACATCCTGATCTTGAGGTTTGTAAATAAATCTCATTGAATAAGTAATGTATACATATATATTCCTCAACCGACGCATCGTGTCTTGTTAGTTTTTGAATGCTCTTTTTTCTTTTCCTTTGAAGGACTGTACACTTTAAATATTGCACTGGTGTCGCTCCTGTTTACGCATACTCCAAAAAAGATCACTACTGCTGTTGGACTAAAGCATCGGAACGAACGTACTTTACTCTTATGAGCTCTTCTGGCTCATGGATGCCCCTGGCAGCCATGGGTGTTTTAGGACCCAAGTATCTTCCAGTTAGGTGGTGGCATTCTTCACGTTCTCTTCAAGATGACTCCATAGTTGAAAAGTCCCTGAAGTCCTTAAAGGACAAAAACAAGAAGTTGGAAGAAGGAGGTCCTGTATATAGTCCGACAGAAGTGGAAGTTGTGAAAAAATCTATTGGACAGAGGATTGTGGATGAGCTAAAGCACTATTACCATGGTTTTCGATTACTTTGGATTGACACAAAAATAGCTGCAAGGATGCTCTGGCGAATACTGCATGGCAATACTCTGTCACGTCGAGAACGGAGACAGGTACTGAGTAAATACCAATTTCATTTTAGTATCCTTAATGATTGCTCCATTTTATTTAACCTGAACTCATTCTTTGTTGCCTTTTGTTCCTAGAGTTAAAATGGCTTTGTGAATTTCCTCCTTTGCCTTGTGTAAGCACTAAGAACTTCTGATTTGATTTGCAACTGTTCCAAGTTTTGTCCCCCAGTATAGCTCTTTGAACCTGCCATTAAAACAACAAAATATTCTGTTTAGAAATGTGACTATGCTATTTCTAAATGATACGTGAGCATATCTATTTCTAAATGATACGTGAGCATATATATCTTCTCTTGCTTGTGTCTGGAGGGAAAAAAAAAGTTGGAGATAAAATTATTCGCTAGTTAGAAAAGCAGATTTTTCTGCAGCAACTGTGGCTTCTTCTCAAGTTCCCATCCAGTTATATGTGTAAACATGATCACTTTCTCTATTTTAAATTTTTAGCTGGAAAGATGAAGGCAAAACGCTTCTAGCAAAGGTTGGTTTTGTGGACTTGGTTTTAAAAGCAAAACCAAAAAAAGACAATAAAGTAGAAGATGTAGTTTAACTTCATGGTTAACAATGTATTATTTCTGTTTCAGTTATAAATGTACTTGTGAGATAATCCTACTCTGAACAGATAACTTGAGAAAAGTCTTTGTTTTATACTTGTTTTCCACGTGCCATGCAGCTTACAGTCTGTGAAATTGTGTAAAGATGGCAATTTTAAAAAAGCTTTAAAGAATTTTTGAGAAGTGGATTTAGACGATATATGTAAACAGCTTACACAGATAATCAAATTGACTTCTTTTAAAACACAAAACAAAGCCACGTCATCTGGTATTGAAAAAACTGTGGTGGATGAGATGTTGGAGAATAAAATGTGAACGTATTATGGCAGCAGGAGTGGTTGGTGCCTCTGGTAATTAAGTATAAATGTCTGCAGGTTGGTATGCTGCAGAGGCAATGTGTTAGATTTACATCTGCATGTCTAAAAACGTTCCTAAATGTTCAAAAATATGAATGCTTTAATGATTTATTGATAAGCTTAGCTGCATAATCAAGCATTTTCATGGATGATTTGAAAACAGCACATCTCAGTGAACTATGCAGAGATATTTGTTTGTATATTCACCAGATCAGACAAATGGCAGAAAGGTTTTCATCATTTATTGTGTCTGGGCTCACTCTGCAGCAGCAGTGGTTGATGGCATTTGGTTTCAGCATCTTCACGCCACTTATTTTTGTTCTACTCTTTAATGCTGGTGTAAGTGTGTATCTGGCAGCTGAGCCAGTTGAAGCGTTGCTCAGCAATAAATTTAAAAGTGTATGCTGACATAAGACAGGGGATTATGTAGTGCCAAGAAAGAGCAGCTGAGGAGAGCAGGGGAAACGAGGATAGCAGGACCTTGGGAAGTTCTTGTTCAGGGCTCTGGAGTACCGGGAGGACCAAGCAAGAGCAGTTAATTCACAGATGTCTTCCATAAGGCAGGACTGGAACCATTGGCTTTTCTGCCTGTTTCAGATCTGCTGAGCCATACTTCTGAAAAATTACACAAACAGGAAAAAAGAGAAATCCCACACAAGTATTTCTACTGAAAGATGAGAAGTGTGTACTAGAAGGCTTGAATGGTCAGGAGCAATGTGTTATCTTTGGATGAGCATGCCCTATCCAGTCAGTACAGGAAATTTGTTGACTAGATTCCCCTTCAGTGCTGTTGTTCAGTGAGCATAGAACTGTCTTTCTCATAGTTGTGTAGTTGTTTGGCACTCCTGAATTTTATTTATTGCAAATAAGAGCTTCCACTGTTGATTCTCTTATTATAAATAAAACAGAAGTTTCTTGCATAGGTGAAGTTGGTGTTTACACTGATAAAGCTTTTCTAATGATGAAATCTGTGGGCATTTCAGTACAGAAGTTGTAGGGAAAATTAATTTGAAGAACTATAGCTATTTTACTTTTCCAATCTAAGCTGTGTACATTCTTCATATGGAGGTAGAGGATGTCCTGTCTCTGGAATGGAAGAGGCATGGTAGGCCTTGAACCCAGGTCAGCGAAGAGCAAACCAGTCTACAGTTAAATGAAACTCTTTGCACTTTCTTCTTTAAAGCCTTATTTAGGTTTGTTTTAGCATAGTTTTATTTTGTTTTTGTTTTTAAATCAGATCATCCTTAAATTGTAGTGTGACAACTGATTTTAAAGAAGTCTTAAATCTTTGATACCAGATATGTAAGAGTTGTGCCTGAAATTCTTAGTATTTGAAGTGCATACTGCTTTAAATGTAATAAACCATGTCTGAACCAACAGTCCCAGAAAAATCTTATCTTCACTCAAACTGACAAATGAGTTATTTCTGCTTGCCTTTTCCTTCCTCTTTGGAGGCAATAATGGAAAGATATCTGAGTAATCTAACCACATTAACAAGCAATTGCAGCGTGGTTAATGCAAGGGAGCTATTGCTTATGTAAACCAAAACTCAGTTACAAAATTCTGCTTGTACAATTGCTGGCAGGCTTTAGATTCAACAGTATCACTTATGTACATTTAGATGATAAGTCAGGAAAAATTAAGTGTGTAAAATATGATACTGACTGTTTAAAAACTAATTTCTCTAATGATGCTTTTTGCAGCAGGGATGTTCAGGGCATTAAATGCTATAGAATTGGTGGCAAATATATTGGCTCTGCAGAGCTTTCTGTCCTGCAGAAGAGTGAAGAGTGGTGTAGCACATGAGCTGTAGCAACAGGTACAGAGCAATCACAAGTTCTTCATGCTACTGCCAAGCAATGTGTGGAATCATGCATCATTGTATTCAGTTTCTGTGCAGAGCTCTTAGTGCAGGTCTGGGATTTATGTAAACTGATCCAGGACTGTGCTGCTGCAGCCTGGCTTGGTTTTTAAATGCAAGATCTTCCCCTTGCCTACTTTGTCTCCTTTTGTTTTGCACTGATCTGCATCGCGCGCGTGCGCGCGTGTGTGTGTGTGTGTGTGTGTGTGTGTGTGTGCGCGTGCGTGCTTATGGGTTAGTTTTAGCTGGATCGGAGGTGTGCCTGCTAGTGCACATTTAATATAGCATCTCAGGTTAACTTAATCTGGTTGTAAAAGTGCTTCCTTAGATTTGGATTTCATCTTAGATGAGTACATTCAATATCTAAACATAGGGAGTGGGTAGAAATAGAAGCAGTATATCTCATTCTGCATATTTTTTTTGAAGTTTTTTACCCAGGGAACATGTCCGTTCTTCTGACTCTTAACATTCTCTTCTGAACTTTCTTACATCCTTCTGAACTCTCTGGTTGTCATTTATCTGCTATTGTTGGAGTGAATGGAAATGCCTTTGAGTCTGCAAACAATGGACAAAGCTTCCTTTCTGGGAAACTGCATTTTTTTAGATAGAAAGAAAAATGCCAGCCTTTACATCTGCAAAGCTTGTGCTCAAACTGCATATAATACTTCTGGATGGTTTTATGCTGAGAAAATGGATTAAAGCTGTATTGGTTTTGTACCCTAGCAAAGCTGTTCTGTAGCAACATGCAGCCTGTACGGACTGTTGCTCTCCAGATTGGCACAAGCTGTGGGGAGGGGATGCAGGGGGAAACACATTTGTATGGGAGCATTTCTGTTGCTATTTTTTACCGGTCATAACTGTGTTTATTAAGTCATAGTGATGACTGACAGTGCTGGGACAGTAGTGCACTTCTGGCCTTCAGTCTCTGATTTAGAAACTGATGTTATTCCCAGGAACTGATTATATATGTTATAAAACAGCACGCTCCTCTACGTAAACCAAATTATTAAGTTCCACAGTTGTAAAAATTTGGTTATAGACTGTGCAGCCTAATACATGCAATTGTGAGTGTACAGAAATCAAAAGGATGATATTTATTTCAGGCCATTCACAACTCAGTAACTAATGCAGCTGCCTGCTGCAGCGGGCTACTGCTCCAGAAAAGCCATGACTTAAAAACAACAACAAAAAACAACAAGGAAACTTCTCTCTACAAAGCAGAGGTCATTACCCTGGATTTAAATGTATGTTACAGTTGTTGGAAGGCAGAGGGGAGGAGCCCTTCATTTTACTCTTGATTACTCAGTCTGCAGCAGCTCATGCATGTAAGAAATGGTGGAGCACAAATAAAGATGAATAAAAGAGGTTAAGCTTTAACAACAACAAATGACCACCTCCTGTTTTCAGGTGCTTTTAAGAGGTTTAAATGAGATATTTGCTCAGTATTCCTATTGAGACACAGTGAAGGTTTTGAAATGCTTTCTATGGTATTGAAAATGGTGACTTAGTGCTCTTTAGCATATAGTAACTGCTGCAAAATAAGAAAATATTTAGCATATAGGAACCTGTTGGAAAAATAAGAAAAAGATACCAAAAATTGACTGACTTCTTCACATTCTTTCTTCTTGTGTTATTTTATATTTCCTTTCTAGCAAGTACACATGTGCAGGTGTTAGTGGTAAGGCAGATGAGAACGTCAAGGATTTTTAAATAAATATATGAAATTTTGCTTATCTGAACGTTTATTTCTTCCAGTTTCTTCGGATATGTGCTGATCTCTTCCGCTTGGTTCCTTTCCTCGTTTTTCTCGTTGTGCCATTTATGGAGTTCCTGCTTCCAGTAGCTCTGAAGTTGTTCCCTAATATGCTTCCCTCTACGTTTGAGACAAAGTCTAAAAAGGTAAGTCTGAATTTGTGATCCAGGAAGATGTTTAGAAGAACTTAAGCTTAAGCTGTGAATGCTATCTGAACGTATTTTATACCTGCTGTACCTCTTTGTAGAATCTCATCATAAAAGCAGTCATTTAATTCTTGGTTGTAGGATGAAGTGTTTTCCTCTGAGAAATAATAGTGTTATAAGCAACAAGCATCGCAGTGGTTCATTTTTATTTTATGGGTAGGAAAATGCATGTATTGCTACAGTCCAGATCACAGTTATCACAAGTTATTTTAGTCTAAAAAGATTTCAGCAAGAAGTTTGGGCAGTTAACATTCAATTGATATTGAGCTCTTCTAATGATGTGTAAAGCTTTATATTGCTGTGTAAAATCATAATATATTACTACTAAATAAACAGTTTTTTTTAAGCATAACTTTAAATAAGTTATTAAGAGATAAGAATAGAGAGAGCTACATGAGCATTATTGGTAGCTATGCATTTCAGTGGGGTTAGGCGGTCAGGATTTTAAAGTAAACAGTATTTGCTGAATTGTGTTTTGGTTTCTTCTTGTTTTGTCATATATGTATGGAAGAGAAATTTTTTTTTTAATATAAATAGGAAAAAAAGCTGCTTAATTTATGAAATAAGAATAGGGAATAATGCTCAAAAATTACATATGAGCAACTAAACTTGAAATGAGTTTCTGTAAGATTGAGAGGGATTTTAATGCTGATCACTCCAAATGATCTAGTATAGACCTAACTGTGTTCTGAGTATCATCCAACACTTATTTTAGGTCATTATCAAAGATAACTATAATCAAAGTGTTGGTGAATGCGTTTTGTCTGCCTTCATGCTGTTTTGATGGGTGCATGTCAGCAGTAGTAGGTGAGGCCTTAAGATATACTTTCCTGTTGGTGTTGCACCTCGAGCTCCATGGAGCTTCCAGCTGATTGACCTGTCTTTCAGTGTGATTTGGTGATCTTTGTGTACATGTCCTCTTGTGAAGCGTGTTACAGCAGGAGTTCAGAAACAGTGCATAAATAACTCGTCTGAGGGCAGATGTCATATTTTAGTACAGATATTTCTGGATGAAACCTAAAAAATGTGTTTTTTGTTTTTTGCTTGTTTTTTAACAGGAGGAAAGATTAAAGAAACAACTGAGAGTGAAGCTTGAATTAGCTAAATTCCTTCAAGATACAATTGAGGAGATGGCCTTAAAAAATAAGGCAGCTAAAGGAAATGTTACAAAAGATTTTTCAACATTCTTTCAAAAGGTAATTGTCTTTTTTTTTAAAGCATTTTTTGTTTGTTTGTTCTAGTCCCCTGCTATGGGCAGGCACATCTCCCTATAGGCCAGGTTGCTCAAAGCTCCAGCCAGCCTGACCTTGAATGCTTCCAGGGAGGGAGTATTCTTTTCTTCTTGTCTTCTTGTTCATTAGCATTCAGACATCAGAAAGATAACACATGCAGTGAGTGATAGCTCATGTAGTTTTTGGCGTATTTTTATGAACATTGGGTATAAAGTGTGAGGAAAAATTGTTATTTCCTAATTACCTGTTTAAAACTCAGTGGTGGAAGTGTAAAATTTGCCCCCCTCTTTTTTTTTTTTTTTTTTTGTTATATGTAATCCTGTGTATAAAAATGTCTTAAAAAACAAAACAAAAAAAACGCAAAAAAAACCCACACACACAGTTTCTGTGCTGCTGAAATTCTCCATGATAATGACTAGAACTTGGGATTTTCCTGATATGTTTGGTACAAAATTTCTCTATTAGCAAGCAGTTGCTGGAATAAAGATTGAACATCAGATATCTGCCTCCAAAATTGACTGTTTTTACGTTGTTAGTGTTTCCTTTCACTGAGTTGGAGGTAAAGTATTCTCTGGGGAGATAAAGAATACCTTCCTAAATCTTCTCAGCTTAGGATTTGTCTTCATCCACACACATTTATAATTTCTGTAGTCATGGAGCTGTCAAGACAATAACCATCTGCTGCTGCCAGAGGCTGGGAGTAAGGCTGAGAGTTTTAAGCACTGAAAAAGGCATGAAACTCCAGATATTTTAGATTGGGCTTTTCAAGCTTGAGCTTTTCTTGAGAATAAAGTTTTCAGAAGATGAGGTAATAAGTTGATGGCAGCAAATGGGTTGCCTCAGTTAATGGTAGTGCTCTTGAAAGGTTGTGCAAGTATCTGCTTGCAAAGGCCATGTATTTGCAAGCTTATTTGCAGTCATTCGTTTCCATTCTTCTCCATGTGCAGAAGATCTTGATTGGTTAGTTACAATGACTAGCAGCTGAAGTGTGCATTTAGTCCTTATGTCTGTGGACTCTGGGGAACATGCCACTGTACTGATTCATATTTGGAACATTTCATTTTTATCTGAAACAACTTCTCAGAATTTAAATTCAAAGGTTGATTTCTATGGAAATTAACATGTATCACTCCACACTTGCTAGGGGGAGTTCCAACTTCTTGTGATGACTAAAAAGAAGCTTCAGGATCTGCTTTTCCTAATGTGTGGGTGTGCTTTTTATGACCGTAACTTTCTCGTTTGTGCTACAGAGATGAACTTTATTGATGTCATTTTGCTGTAGTAAGAAATACAAAAGAAAGGTGAAATATTTCCCCACCTTTCTGCTGTTGTCTTATGCTGCTTCTGCGGTGAAGTATTTGCCAGAAGCCACGAATTACAGTCATAACATGTTTCCTTCAGAATTCCAGAACTTACCTGCCTTGCTTTGGAACTCATGAAGAAGTTTGTGTGCGCTCTCAGGATATAGGCTTTTTTCCTGTTTTGTAAAATCATAGGATCATTTGAATTGGACTAGATGGTCTTTTAAGGGGTCCTTTCCAACTGCCCTGCAATTAACAGGGACACCTACAGCTTCATGGTGCTCAGAGCCCCATGCAGCCGACTTTGAGTGTCTCCAGGGATGGGGCATCTATCACCTCTCTGGAAGGAAGAGAGATGATAGATGAAGAAACTAGTGTTATTCTACCTAATCTAAATCTCCCCTCTTTAGTTTGAAGCAAATGCAGTTCTGAAGAGAGCTTAGGTGATGAAAATTAGTGTTTCGTAGGGATGTGAAGGTCACAGAAATTTTGCTATTTGAAATCACAGTGTGCTTCTTGGTATATCTTCAGAGAGATGTACTTCCAATGTGCTTTTATGTTTACTAAATATGGTTTACTAAGTGTGTGACTCCTGTAGCTACTGTTTATCCTCTCAGATATTGAGTTATCTCAAGGCAATGCCAATTCAGAGAGACTCATTAGTGTGCACATGTTGGTTTTGATGGGTTTTATCTAGCCATGTATGTTACACATTGCTGTTGGAAACTGTTAATATCAGCAGTACCATTCTTTTGCCTTTTATAGGAAACAAGTACTTCTTGAAATAAAAATTCTTTCACGACTTCCTTTTATCCCATTTCCTATTAACAAAACTGATGCAAAGTACTAGACAAGTGAAAACAGTTTTTACTGTTGAAAATAATGCTCAATTGTGATATTTGTTTTGAAAAGCTTCTTGTATCTCTGCTGTTTTTATAGATCAGGGAGACTGGTGAAAGGCCCAGTAACGAGGAGATCCTGCGGTTCTCAAAACTATTTGAAGATGAGTTGACTCTGGACAATCTAACCAGGCCTCAGTTGGTGGCACTCTGTAAATTGCTGGAACTTCAGTCAATCGGGACAAATAACTTTCTCCGCTTCCAGTTGACAATGAGGTTAAGAAGTATAAAAGCAGATGACAAAGTGAGTCATTCTAGATATGTACTGGTTAGTAATGTTTGATAATATGTAAGAAGAGAAAAATTTCGTATATATACATAGTTTTTCATGACATTTTCCTCTCCTTATTTTGAGCTAACTTGCAACAAAAAGGCTTGGACCGCAGTGTAATATTCGCTGCTGTTTTATGAATAGTGGAGGCTGCTTTGTGTTACCACAGCAGCCTCTAGTGGCTTTTCTAAAAATGCAGACTTCTGAGCATACAATGGTTGTTCTTCAGATTTGAGCAGTTACCTATTGAAGTTTATTTTATGCTTTGTGCAGATGATTGCTGAAGAAGGAGTTGACAGCCTGACTGTTAAAGAACTGCAGGCAGCGTGTCGTGCACGAGGAATGAGAGCCCTTGGTGTGACAGAAGAGCGTCTCAAGGAACAGCTTAAACAGGTATGTTTTTGCAAGACTGTATACACAGACTTAATTGCTAACTATGATTTTTGTTAAAATTTGATAAAATCATTTTGCTGCTTCTCTCATTAAAGACTTGGCTAAAATAGTCTTCGTAAGGTTTTGTCATGTGTTCCCTGTAAGTGCATAATAGTGATAGACTACTGATTTTTTAGCTGGGTTGTGATGTTTTGATGATGATTTTTAAACATATTCAAAATGTTTTCACTTATGTCTCTTTGTCTTGTGAATTGTTGCTATTAATCTATAAAGTGTGTTTCTCCTGGTAAATCTTGGAGAAAAGAAATCTTATCTTTTGGTTAACTGATCCTGAAGAGGATGCATATGAAAAAAAATATTCTTCTCTTCTTCAGATACTTTCTCAATGCAATCACTGAATTTCCTTACTGTTACAGCCTGTAGTTTCTGTATGAGGATATTTATAAATAACTAGAGATTAAAAAAAAAATTAGTGTTTCTGTTTTTTTTTGTACGCATGTGTTAATTTATAAGAAGAGAAAGATTTCCAGAAGCTGAATGCTTTTGTTTTATGTATTTCATTTGTAGTGGCTAGATCTGCACTTGAACCAGGAAATCCCTACTTCATTGCTCATTTTATCCAGGGCCATGTATCTTCCAGACACGCTTTCTCCAGCTGATCAGCTCAAAACAACACTTCAGACACTACCAGAGAGTGTTGTAAGTGTGATTTATACTATCTGTAACTAACTTGCAGTACAGTCACTGAAAACGTGTTAAGAGCAGTAGATGTTTTTGGTCTCCTTCCTTTCCTTGAAAAGCTTTTTTTTAAAAAAAAAAAAAAAGATGGGTGGAGGAGGGAGAAGTTTACATGGATGATGTTAAAACAGAAAAGGGCTGTGGATGGTTTTGATGAGGCAAATGGAAGGCAGTATTTTGTTGCACAGAGGTAGAGAGTAGTAGTGTAGGAAGGTACAGCATGCACTTATACCTAGTTATGCTGTAGGTGCTGGGATGGAGTGTTTGTAGGCTCTCTACTGCTATGTTAATTATGGTTAATGGATGGATGTGAAGTTTTAATTACTATATGGATTTTTTTTTCTGAATATGGTGGTGGTTCTAGATGAATTCAGTCTCATGTAGGGATGAGATTTCTGAGGCCATATTTAAGAATGAAGAGTGAAAGCAATCGCAGTTTTCTGCTTTGTGAAGAACAGAGGTGGAAATTTTCATAAGTAAGATTCTGTTATGGTTGAAATACTGCATTAACTTGGAAGTTTGTAAGGTTTTATTTTCTTAAAAGAATGAGAATTCAGCTATTTCCTTTTTAGGCTTTTTAGGGCAATGCTATCTTAAAATTTTTTGAAAGTTAAATATGAGGTATGGCAGACTGGGATATCTCTCTTGACTTCACTAGTTTCCTTTTGGCACTAGAAACTATCACCGTTTGCTCAGTTGCTTATATGAATTTGGCTTTGTCCAAAAGTAGTGTGTGGATAGAATTACCTTATCTTCTTCACAAGGCTTGCGTTTTGTTTCACCAAATGTGTTCTTTTCTGAGTTATTTTTTCCAGTGTTACTGTTCAGACTTCTGGTTTGTGGACGAAAGATCTACTAGAATAAATCATTTTTGCTAGTGGGATTTGTGGTGTTTTTTTTTTTTTTCATGGGAGTTCTTTCTATCATAATGGAAGTTAGTTATCACTTAAATGTTAAAACTAGTTCTGTTCTGTTTCTTGTAATTCAGAAACCGAACTTTTCATGGGGTTTTCAAATATTTATTGGAGGACCACATAGAAAATATAGTGAGCTAAAGAACTGTTTTTTTTGGTCTACCTTGTAAAAACTATTTTATTCAGTGTTAAACTCAGCTAGTAGTTGAAAATGGGTGCACAACTGTCTACCCTTAGATCTCTTCAAGACTGATCTTTTTCTCTGATAGATTTCTCAGAATGTTTCAATCTCTGAGTGAACATACTGAACTTTCATTTATGCAGATTCCTGTTCTACTGTATAACGTGCAACTAAGAATTCTCTGCATCTCTGTACATTTAACATACTAATTTAGTTCTTCAACATAGAGGCCATAAACCAAACTTACATAGCATGTAGGCAGAATTAGAAACCGCAAATTAGAAATGGCAAAAGCAGAACTTGGAATCCAGACAAGTTCAAGAAATACGTTTAATTCAGTGTTTTATGATGAGTGTGTCAGTGTTTTGTAGACAGGGACTATTTGAAAAAAATATATTGGTGCTTTTGAGAAAATGAAGAATAGATTACATTTTCAGAATGGAAAACTCCTGTTTTCAAAGAGAATTTTTTTTTCTGAAAAATGGAAAAAATAAGACAACTTTCTGCAATTTCAACTGTATTCATTAGCATTCCTATACTACCTGTGTCAATGATATTTGAACTTCTTTGCATTATATCAGCACACAGAGACTCTTATATATTTGCATTACTTTTAGGCCAAAGAGGCTCAAGTCAAAGTGGCAGAAGTTGAAGGTGAAAAAGTAGATAACAAAGCACGACTGGAGGCAACACTTCAGGAAGAAGAAGCCATTAGAAAAGAAAATGAGGAAAAAGAGATGGAAAGAATATCTGAAGCTGCAGAGAAAGCCAAAGAAACTCTTCAGGTTGCAGCTGTGGTAAGTTCTGTTCTCAGCTACTGAGAAATAAATGTTAGCGGTGTAAAATAACCATGTTATGAGCGATTGTCTCTGGTTTGGGTGTTCTCTGCAAGAAACCAGACTTTAAATCCACGTACGGAAAACATGGAAAAATACTAAAACAGAATGCAGTATAGGAGGGTTCAGTTTGAAACCCCAGATGCTGCCTGTCTTATGTATCTCTGATTCTTCTTAATTGGAGTGATAAGAGGAAACATTTAGCAGTCAAGAGAATAAGTGGATTGTGTTTACTTTGTTTTTTTAATTTTTGAGCTGGTTTTCTTGTGTTGTATTTTTCCTTAGTGTAAATTGTGATTGTTCTTATCTTTTTGGCTTTTTTTTCTTTTTTTCTTCAGTCGGGTAGTGTCATTGCTATAACACTTGAGCATAAAAGCTGCTGGCCTGGTTTATTGCGTGCGTTAAGCCTTACTGTGGTGAGAGGCACGGTCCATTAAGTGCAGTTGGGCATTTTAGTATGAAACCACTCAATATATTGAAAGTTTTTAATGTTATCATAAAAATGTCTGCATCTCCTTTGGCAATTACTTGTATTTTAAGAAGCCACTTTGCTGGTGCTAATACAGATAAAGCTATCTTTGTTTTAATTGAACTTCTTGGGTCTGTCAAATTTAGAAAGAAGTGGAATCAGCAGTAGATCTTGAACCAGCTGTTCTGCAAGTTAAAGAAAGTCAGGTGGTTATGGACAGCAAACAAGAGCTGGCAAAAGCAGATATGGAAACATTGAAAGATACAGCACCCATACTGGAAGGCATTAAGGTAATGTGACTGCAAATTCTTAATCACCAGTGCAACAACTGAAACTGGCTCATTTAAAAAAAAAACAAACAAAACAGTATCTCCTTTGTATTACTGCAACTAATATGCTTATTTTGTGGGGGCATTTCCACTGGCTGTAGACATAATGGGTCTATGGATGTTTGTACTTAACATGAGGAAGGTGTGGACGTGAGTAGGTAAAGGTGAGTGGCTTTTTTCCTTTTCAAGGGTACAGATAAGACTAAAGCATTAAACAAGGAACTAGACTTTCCAAAGTTTGAACTAGTCTGATCTATATTGACTTCTTTTGAACAGATGTGTGTATTGTATGTACACAATAAAAATGTTTTTAGTATACTTTCCTGCCATTTCTTTAATATGTTGTTCAGCGTGGCTTAACGTGCTCCAGCTGTACCATCACAGAAGTCATTAATTAAAAAGTGTTGAACGGTGTACCTCAGTATTTTACAGGATACATCAATATTGTACTGTCTTCTATTTTTCCTGGGCAGCATCATTATCTGTTATTAGCATAGCATTATTTGTTTAATAAGCATGTTATAATGGTAGCAGCAAAATCTGAGGAGTACTGAAAGATTGTTCAAGGTTGAATATTTAAGGGAACTACACATTTTGCTTCAGACTTTCTTTTCCACATTAGTATGCCATGTTGTTTGTTACAAGGGGGGAGGGGGTGAATACTAGACTACTGACTTCTTGAAATTGTTTAATTTTATTTGTGGCAGAGGAATTTTTCAAACAGCTACTTTCTGGTTGCTGAGTTGTTTTGGGGGGGTGAGGAGTTTTGTTGTTTTGCACTTACAATCAGAAATGAGGTTGATGTCTGTATAGGTAGCAGTATAGTGAAACTGAGTTGTTGAAAGGGCTGTATGTAGTTTGTGAAGATCTGTTTGTTTTTTGGAAGTATATCATCCTTCTATTTGTTTATACATGTCCTTCTGTACTGTGCTTATACATCTGTTCAGAGTTTTTTCCTTTAGAACAAAAGCTGGTATCTGGGTAGGATTTATATAATGCAGTAGCTGGATTTGCTGTCCTGGGATTTTAGCATTTTTAATGAATCATTCTTGAAATTCTATTTTTGATGTATTCTTTTGGAGGTTCAATTTTATTCCGTAGAATTTATGCCATTTCAAGAGGCATACAGACTTTGCAAACTTTGAATGTTATTAATAGAAAAGATATTGAAGATTTTGTTTCAGCTCAATGTCCTGAACTTTGCTCTGCAAAGTCTTGTGTGATATTTCCTGTATATGATGTCTGAGTCATTTCTCAGTTAATCAGGTTTTCCATTCAGTAGAGAAGGAGATAAAACATTTCTTTTTTTAATGAGACAACTAAGTACAGGATTTCAAATAGCCAAAACCCATGTAATGAATCATAGTACCTGAACTAGCATGCTTAAGCAGTACTATGGCAAGCTAATTCTCAGTATTTATGATCTATGTGTGAGCTTCTGTATGCCAGTCTATACTGTGGTGTCTCTGAACATGGATGAAGAATCTGAAGTGTGTCCTTTCTATCTTGTGAATTTTTTTATTTTATTAGGAAAATCACATGCGTCTCTCACTGATTTATATGTATTTTCTGTTACAGGGTGAGGAAATAACTAAGGAGGAGATTGACATGCTGAGTGATGCTTGTAACAAGCTGCAGGAACAGAAGAAATCGCTAACAAAAGAAAAGGAGGAGCTTGAGGAATTGAAGGGTGATATCCAGGAATATAACGAGGTGAGATATTTAAAAAAAAAAAAAAAAAAGTAATAATAATAAAATCTGTTCTTGTTCATTTTTAGAGTAAATGACCTGCTTTAGAGGACAGTGCAGAGCTTTGGGCTTTAAACACATTGAACAAGTAGTTAAAATCATTGGAGTAGTTCCCTCCAGAAAAAAGTCCTGTTCCTACTCTTACTCCCTCTGTAACCAGAATAACAGGTGCTGAACATGCTGCAGTTCTTTCTTATCAAACATAATGTCAGTATTTTAGATGCCTTAAGTTAATTGGATTGTATTCAATCTCTTGAAAGTTGTGTCTGGGTGCTGGAATGGGCTGCCCAGGAAGGTGGTAAAGGAACATTTAGACATTGTGTTGAGGAACACGGTTTAGTGTGAACTATTGGTGATGGTTGGACTGGATGATCTTGTGGGGTTTTTCCAATCCTTGGTGATTCTATGATTGTGGCAAATACCATTTAAAGAATTTATGAAAATGACTACAGTGTTAAGAGTTGTTTCTGATTTCGCTTTGGCTTGTATCTTCATTTAGCTTTCATTAGCAAAGGGCACCTGTCTTGAAATACTCATCTCTTAGACTGCGGTGTCATTGAGAATTCAGACCTGCAAAAAGTTTTTCTTCCTGACCATTTCTTTTAGGATTTGCAAGAAATAAAGGAGCTTTCTAAAGCTGGCCAGGAAGAAGTAGTGGAAGAATCAAAGGCAAGCAAGCGACTGACCAAAAGAGTGAACCGGATGATTGGTCAGATAGACAAAATTATTAATGAGTTAGAGACGAATCAAAAGACGGTGGATGTAAAACTTGATAGAGGTGACAGTCCTCCTGCTGCTGGGTAAGTGACTTGAGAGCACTGAATATTCTTCTTTCTGAAATATGTCAAATATAGTTGAACAAAGGGTGGAAAGGCAGCAGGTATAAATTCCTTAGATGCTAGCCTGATTGTATATTTTTGACACCCTGACTTCCAGAACCCCATCTCTTTCATTCATGTAGGCCTAATGATGATGCAGGTGAAATCACACTATGCTTCTTCGCTAATGCTACTCAAGCAGTGAGTTTGCCTTGTATCATTAATTGAAACAGCATGCACCAGTTTTGAGCATATTTTTGTTTGTTCTGCTTCAGTAGTGAACGTACTGGGGGGGGAAAAAATGGCAATAAAATCCATTTTGTCAGGAGTAAGGAGATAAGTCTTTGAAGAGAGATGTGAGGACATTTAAAGGCAATAGAGATAATTTTACATGGCTCCTTTCTGAAGACTTAGTTACAATAAGAAAGTTAAATGAAATCTAACAATTTTCATTTCAGATGTACAGGTCTTCATAAATTACAAGCGTTGATGTTACTGGAGGGCCTTTCAAGCAATCATGTGTTTGAGTCATATGTTACTTGTTATAAGTACCAAGATGCGGATAAACTGTGACAGAATTTTTTCAATCTGTGTTTGTAAATGCAATATTCATCTAGTTTGTTTGCTTCTCAGCTTCCAAACAACACAACCCAAACAAAAATAAGGATTTTGTTTCAGTTCCATTTAAACTGTTTTCTTCCAGTCCCCAGGGGAAGCAGTCATTCGTTTCAGATTTTGTATAAGATTGAGAAGGCCATGTGAAAGGTGCTGCAGGGAGTTGTTAATCAAAACCATCCTAATTTGTAAATTAAAAATAAAATATAGTAACTGTTTGCACTGAATGTCATTGTACTTAATGTAATGAATGTCTTTGGGAGAAAAACTCTACATTTGTAGTAATTCTGGGCAACCTGATTGTAATGAGTGGCAGCACTGTCCATAGCTGGAGTTTGGAGCTAGGTGATCTTCAAGGTCACTTCCAGCCCAAGCTATTCTGTAATTTTTGTAACTGAAAATGATTAACTTAAACATTGCTTAATTGTAAATGCTTTTTGCATTTTGTTCAGGATTATAAATGATTGTTTAATATTTTACAAGTTAACTGCAACATAGTGACTTTCAGTGCTTGTATTTTGTGACTTTTACTCCTTTGGAGTAACTGTTTGCCATATACAGATTGTGCTTCCTCTTTAGGGAGAATCTCATCAGTATTAGTGAGCTAATTAATGCAATGAAACAAATCCAGAAGATTCCAGAGGAGAAACTAACAAGGATTGCAGAGGCATTAGATGAAAACAAAGATGGCAAAATTGATATAGATAATGTTGTTAAGGTAAGTCTGTGGACAATTTGAAGAGAATAAGCTTAGGCATTCTTCAAATGTTATGCCTATGACAGACCTGACTTAAATTCACATTAATGGTTTTTGGAAGAATTGCAAAAGAACTTGGTGCTGTCTATTTACAGTACACTTCCAAAAACTTCACTGGCATCTAGGGAAGATTGTCATCTTTGGAATTTGTGTGGCGATTTCAGAGAGGGGGCAATGATTCTTACCCTATGTCTGTTACCTGCGTTACCTCTAAAGCTGTAGGTTTTACTTGCATGTGTAAAGCTGTGTATGTGTGTATATGAAAAACACGTATAAAAAATATTTGTGTTACATATACTGTATGTATTTACACATGGCATAGGGGTAATTTTGTTATGCTACTTAAGAATGGAAGGGAGAATGGAAAGAAGTTTTGAAAGAGCTGCTTTATGTTTTTAGACTTCAGTAATACCATAGATGTATACCTTAAATATTTGATTATGACTTATTTCCTGTGGTTGAAAGACATCAGACCATCGTTTTGCTCTTTAGATTCATTGTAAATGACTGAAATCAGGTCATGTATGTGTTAGAGTTACCAGCTGATACTTCTACTGCTGGATAATTTGGCCATTCTGTCCATTTCTGCTCCTTTTGAAATAATGTCTTAATGCTTTTGTGAGGCATTTTATACTTGCTGACTATTGAATTCCTTATCTGAAAGTAGAGTATCACATACCTCTTCTTAACCTTTTTTTCTTTTTCGTCTTTTTTTCCTCATTTTGCAGTTTTCTCGGGTTGTCTCCTGTGTTCTCCTTTGTTTTCTTGTTTCTTTTCTATTTTAGAGATGTCTTGAAACTTATTTCCTTGCAACTAATTTTCCTACTCGATACAGAAATAGTTTTTAGAGGTTGAACAGTATGGCCAGCTAAAAAATATAGTAATCAACCTTTTGAAACTCTTTTCCTTATACTGAAGTTGTCCAGTGATGATGGCCTCCGCTGTTGGTCTGAACAACTGTTGCATTGAGTTACATTTATCATTACAGGAAAAATGAACTTCCTGAGTTACAATAATGAAGATTTTTGAGAACAAGAGCTATGTCAAGAACTATTTTGGTACAAGAAATTTTATAAAGGAATTTGGAAGCTCCTGCTAGTTTACTTTTTTCATTTGGCTTTCCTAAAGACCCACCCCCATGCTTCATTTTTTTGTAAATGTTTGCCTTTTTAGTAGGCCTTCTCAGTAAAGTGAAGCATATGAAATAGATTCTATCTAAATAACATTTCAGAAATGTTAAATACTGAAATGGAGCTTTCTGTTGAAATGGATATAATAAAGGGACATATCTTACTAATGTTCTAAAATATGGCTTTGTGTGCTAAAGCTTTTGAATATTCCAAGTATGAGGTACTGGTTGTGATTTGAAATCTATTTCATGTTGGCAAAAAAAAACAACCACTCTTGAAAGGGAGAGAACTGGCCAGTTTTTTTCTTAACAATTTAAGATATGAAAAAGTCTTGTTATAAAATTGTTATTCTGAATTTCATTCACTCTTTGTGTAGGTGGTAGAATTGATAGACAAAGAAGATGTTGATATTGGCACCAGCCAGGTTGCTGAGATTATGGCACTGCTTCAAAAAGAAGAAAAACTGGAAGAAAAGGAGAAGGCAAAGGAAAAGCATGATAAAGAAGCTGCAGAAGTAAAGAATTAAGCTTCAGAATCTGAAGCAAAGCCCAACTGTAACCAAAACTGTATATCTTTGTGTCTAATGGCTACGTATTACTGGAGCTTTTGTGATTATGGAAAATGTTTTGAGCTGATACTAGTAATAAATTATAGATATGTTTTCTGACATATGGAATGAAATTTCTGTTCATCAAAGAAGTGATTTATTGTCATTCCATACAGATGAAAACAAAATATGCTGCTTCAGCAGTGTTCCTGCCCACAAAATCATGTTGTATTTGCACTCATTGTTGTGGTACAGTGATCCAGAAATGTTTCTAATTTATTTACTTCCATCATTACATGGGGCCCAACCTTGCTCTGCTTCTACCTTCTAGCTTTTGCAGAATTTAATACAGATTTTCCCTTCTGTCACAATATCACTTTTTTTTTGTAACCTGTTAGTGAAGATTCTGTGGCTTCAGTAGTAGCTCTTCAGGTTGAGCTTTATTTAAGCTGAATATCACCAAGCCGTTGCCTCACTGACAGAGAATGTGACATTCTAATCACTTAACAAATTTGTTTTCTTTTCTTTTGAAGGGAAAATAGGATTAATTTTTCCCTAGAACTGAAACTTCCCATGAAGTTTGCTTCTTACGGGTGCCTTAAATTGAGACCAGGGAGTAGAACATCTCACTTCTACTCAGAGTTCCATGAATTACTAAAGCATTGGAATCACAGGAGCCTTTCAAATAGTTTCAGAACAGATCATGTGTTTGTCTAAATAGGAAAATCAAATTAACTATAAGGGGAAAATGTCAGTTGTGATCTCGTCACATATATTTTTTAAAAAATGCAGTTATGGAAGCATGTTTGTTGTTATTCGTATGACAGTTACTTACACCATAACTAGTTCTTACCTCTCGGTGTCATCTCAGGTGTAACATCTCTAACCAGGTACATTCAGAGTACTTAAACACTTCCTTCTGACCATGCAGTCAGCAAGCAATGTCTGAAATTGGTGGTGTTTTGATTATAACTTTGCCTTTCTGATTAATTGATTGAGTCTTTTGACTCGGGTCAAAGTTCACTCATTAATGTCTGTCCTCAGTAAAAATTAAGATTTAAAACTAATATCCCACCTGTAGGATGTTCATAGTTCCCGATAGCCTGAATTTCCAAGAGGTATGACTTGACCCTCCTGTTTTGTTGTTTATTTTTTTCCATTTTGCATCCAGTTAAATTACATGAACATTCTTGATTTTTGTGTACACTATAGAGAACACATCTTATGATGGTGCTGTTCACAGCAATATTGAGGGGGGCAGTTTGTAATTAGTGCTTTTGATAGTAGTTGTATATTTTCATAGAAAATATTGACTCCCAGGTGTATTTCAGCATAACTCTACATTCGATGTTTATCTACTGTGGCTAAATTATTTGTAAAAATGCATTTGAAGTTGGTGGAACAAAAAAACATTTGGACAGTCTCATGGCCTTGCATAGTCATGGAATCATAGAATGGCTTGAGTTGGAAGGGACCTCAAAGACCATCCAGTTCCAACCTCCTGCCAGGGACTGATTGTCCCCCAGCAGATCAGGCTGGCCAATACCCCATCCAGTCTGGCCTTGAACAGAGTTTGTTTTGGATTTGGCAATAATCCCTTAATGGTATTGTAACATTCAAAGTAGGAGACGTGGTATACAGTGACTCCCTGTTCTGAAATGCCAAAACTTTGGTACAGTCCAGGAAGTCTATCTGCTGTGGCCATTTTAACAATACAGTCACCAAGTCCCTGGTCAGCAAGGTGTCAGCACCATCTTTCAAATGACTGCCGGTAACAAAGTTTGCTCAAAGTCTAATGGATATTCTTAACACTGGGATGTTTCTTTTGCGGCTCTAGGAGAAGCTAGATTTCACAAAAAACTTTATCCTGAACTGTTTATCCATTTTGGACGTGAGAATCCCTTTTCTTTAAAAACAAGAGTTAGAATCCTGTATTTGAAAATACTGAATAACGTTTTACAAATGGCCATGCCAGAAGCTGAAAAATCCTTGGGATGCACAAAAAGCAGTAGATTTGTGCCCTTGTACTGCTGATCCACCTGGATCTGTTTGGACAAGGCAGTAGCAACTCCATTTGCTCAATGGGCACCGTGGCCATCTTGGAGATAATGGACCATTACATTTAGCTGTTTCCAAAGCAGGATGTACAGTAGTATGTATAATACAACTCTAGAGAGCAGGGTCAGTGTTTAAATATGTCTTAGATTAATATTCTGTACATTTTGGAAGGTTGCTTACAGTAAGTGATGTGACTGATCTTCCCGAGAATTACTGTAATTATAGAATCATAGAATTGTTTGAGTTGGAAGGGACCTTTAAAGGCTGTCTTATCCAACTCCTCTACACTGATCAGAGACAGCTACAGCTTGACCAGGTGCTCAAAGCCCCATCCAGCCTGATCTGGGAATGGGGTATCCACCATTTCTCTGGGCAGCCTTTGCCAGTGCTTCACTAGCCTTGTGGGAAAAACTAAACAAAACAACAAACCACAACAAATCACCATGTTTTCTTCAATCTAAATCTCCCCTTTTAGTTTGCAGCCATTTCCCCTTGTCCTGTCACAACAGACCCTACTAAAGAGTCTGTCCCCTTCTTACTGCCCTCATTTAGATAATGCCAGTGCTGCTATCAGATGTTCCCGGAGCCTCTCCAAGCTGAAGAGTCCCAGCTCGCTCAGTTTTCTCTTAGGGGAGGTGTTCCATCCCTTGGATCTTCATTATTTTGTGTAAAATTGCTTTAACAAAGCTGACGTTTCAATCTGATACAAGCTTTTCAATTAATGTACCCCTAAACAAGCAAGTTATTCTCTTTCTTATAAAATGGGATTTACTTGGAGATTTCAACATGAAAGTTAGTTTGTGAATTTTGAAGATTGGATTTCACTAGGTGCAATTTTTCATAGCTGAAAATCTATGAAGAAAACTGATGTGTCAATACAATTTTAAAACTTCTAAATCCTGTTCGGAATTAATAAACTTTGAAGTACACTAAATTTTCCATTTGCATATTTTCCATTTGCAAGCAGCATGTAACAATCTTACTTAACATTCCTGAAATATCATCAAGATATTCTAACTAGAATGGTCTGCTAGCTTTCATGCAGTAGCAAAAGCTGAAAAATGGTGTAGACTTGAATGCACACAGGTTTATACAGGGAAGTATCAGAACAAGCTGTTTTCAAAGCTTTACGGATTTAAGTTTCATGCAGCTTTAATTCACCTGACATTATGTTATCTGAATGTAGTGTTCAGGAGTTCAGGAGACATTGTTGCTTGTCTTGTCTTGTGTTTGCTGTTCACTTAAATTTTCTGTGGATTAAATTAGGAGGGAGCCATAAGTAGCCAATTCTTTTATAAAGAATGTACAGGTTGAAATAATTGCGGTATGCTTATTGAACATTTTTAGCTTTTGGACTGATTTGAAATTTGGCATACTGTGAAATTTTAATTGTTCATGAAATATCCATTTAAATGCTTTGTTTTCAGAAACTAATGCCACTTTTCACCTGTTATCTAAAGAGTTGAAGTGATGTGCACATCAACCATAGTGGGGCATTTTGCAGGAAATCTCTCTTCTCATGCTCTGATGTTGCAAGTAGGCAAACCCAGTGACATCAAGACTTTTGCAAGCTTAAAAAGCTTAGGAAGCCCTTGGTGACTGATGCTTACCTGGTTTTGAACCTTAACAGATAGCTCTGTACGGGTGAGTCAGGCAACGTGAGCAGGTCAGTGGCTTGTGGACTGGCTTCAGGTAACCTGCTTTGTCTTTCATGTTGACCAAAAACCCAGAAGCCACAGTACTTTCAGAGAAAGGATGACTTCCAAGTGTACAGTAACTGGTCAGAACTTATTCCTGAATGAATATTTAGTCAGGAGATGTAAATATTTGTTTAAATAATGAAAAGATGTATGAGATTTGTGTGACGTCGTGACTTCCATGGGCAAAGCCTGTAAGCTCAGAGTTGGGTTATCAGTAAAGCCATTGTTGGAGTTTGAGATTCATGCAGGGTCAAAATTTGATTATAATCTATCCAAAGGGGGAAACTAAAAAATAGTTAAAAAATAATATGGAAAGCTTAAAAATAGCAGCAGGAGGGAAGTAAAGTATGATTTCTTCCCCATCAAAACAGGTTGTAGGACCTATTTTATTGAAGTGTTTATTTCCAACTTATCACAAAAGATGGTTTTTACTGAGATTTGAGTAAGTCTGCCTGCAAATTAAGTACCAGAAAGCCAATTTAATAGGTGGTTTGTCAGCAGGACTGCATGCAGATTGAGAATGCTGTCTTGACAAGATGGTGTATTGCACTATAGGCTTTGGGGGAAGAAGCTGTACCTTTTATACAACTCCAAAATACTTCTTGAACTTTTTATCTGCATATCTTGCTAATCAATTGAACTTCTTCAGCATGTATTGAAATCCTTTCAAATTGTTTATATGAAATTATTGGGTATATTTAATTAAAAGAGTGATCCAATATTCTGTTCTTTGTATGTATTCAAAAGTTTACTTTTGAGTTTAAGAATTTCAGCCCATGTTAAAAACTGTCTGCGCTCTGAGCATACTGGTCCTGTTTTTGCCATAATGCAATATATAATTTTTAAGTTAATTGGAGCTTGTGTCCTTTGCTTAGTTTTAATAAATGTATCATTTTGAAGCCTGCTCTGTCCATTACTTTTTTTTTTTCTCTATTGCTTTTCATTGTTCAGTATTGACTGTTGCTCACGTGAGATGGTTGGTGATGACCTGAGTATTGTAACTAAAATGTTTGGGATGGAAGAGGGCATGTAAGGGCTGGGATATATTTATATGTTCCTCTGTCATCTTCACGGAGTTCACTTCAGCCTGTGGCAGACTTCTGAGCACATCTGACATCTGAAAGCTGTTTGTGATTTACGTTTACCTCTTCCTGCAGCTTTAGCAGCGTGGGTGAGAAGGCAGATGGAGCCCAACTCAGCAAGGTGTTCCAGTGCACACGTGGTCCCTCGGAAACAAAGGTGCCATTTCAGCCATAATTTGCATTGCAGTCCTTCTTGGAAAAGTTTCAGTGCTTGGCCCAGCTGTGCTCAGTGCTTAGAGAAGTGCAGAGCCGAGATGCTCCAGGCCCTGAAGATGGGGGAGGTGCTGTTGCAGAAGCCTGTGCTGTAGGCAGTCTCCTGGCTTCTTTCAAACAAGATTTGGGAATATGCAAACATGTGGATTTACTTTCTAGTGTCAAAGCATTTCAGCAGATGGCTGAAAACAACTTCCTGTCTTGAGACCTACTGGATGGGTGAGGGTTGGTTGCGGATTTTTGCTTTTTCTGCTTAAAGCCAAATGTTATGTATCAAATGAATGGAAAAGGAGCGAGTTCTGCTACTTTTTAAGCTTTACTTTAAAATTTCCTTTAATGATAGGCTTATTTAGGGTGAATGGGATTGTTCTGCAGCTGCGTAGTAAAGCAGACAGCGGAGAAATTGTGGCTTTGAGCTTGTAAACTGAATCTGCATGTTGACTTGTTCACCTGATCGTAGGTGGCCTGAGCCCCCTGGGCAGACTGCGTTCGGTATGTACTGAGATACAGTGGTTATATGAATAAGTTTTAATTAAGTATCCCTTCTGATAGATGATAATGATCCGTTTACCTACTCTAGGGAACCTGCTTTAGCAGGAGTTGTACTATGAGATCTCCAGAGGTCCCCTCCAACCCTACAATTCAGCAATTCTGTAATTACAGATGAAAAGTTACACGTTGTGCACAAGTACATGGAAAAGGAATTATAACTAACTTTGCTAATTAGAAGTAACAGAGATACTGCTTCTCTGATAGAAGCCTCTCCTACATCAGACTGGTAATGGAGCTGTGTAGAAAACTGGCAGAAAAAACTTCTGTTTTTGTGAAGTCAAGGTCTTAACATGTTAATACAGGACTTCTACTGCACACTGGTGAAAAGTCATTTAACGTTGAATACAAATGCATAGTCAGATGGTTGTGTGGTTGTTTCAGTGACTCAAGGCTTGAGAAATGCGTACTGAGTTAATGCCTGTCCTTCCAATAACACATTACGTGGCTCTTGTGTCACAGTTACATGCAACTATTTTGCCACTGGGTGGGTAGCACCTGCTCCAGGGCAGTATCTCCTTCTAAGGACCTGTTACAGTATTTTGTGATAAGGTCTTCAAATACTGAACTAGAACAGTGGCAGCTATTATACTAAATAGTCTCCCTGGCCAAGGAACCTGGCTTTTCTCGTTGCCTGTATATTGAAAAGTGTTTCTGGTATTTTCCTGAATTATTTCTCAACTCTGATGTGAACAGGAGGATGTTTGTAGTATGTTTCTAATTCCCCGTACTCTGTGCTCACTTCCATTTTGTGTATTACTGGATATAAATCTTTCTCAGTAGTTAAATACCCTTCACAGGTCAAAATTCTTTGGGGGCTCATTAGCATGTACAGTTTTACATGTGCCAAACCTTCTGTGGTTTTCAAACATCGGTTTCTCTCATCTAACTGGCGTAAAAGATTTCTGCTATGCAAGAGATGGATCTAATTCAGATTTGCCTCTTTCCGTCTAGTATTTCTCCGTATGTATATTGGCAGAGCTGGCCCCTTCATGAATGGCCTGATTTATGGCTCAGTGAGTGCTGCAGCCAGCAGTTCAAGATGTCAAATCTCCTGTGCATGCTGGGAGCGGCTGTGGATTCTCCCTCCCCTGCTTTATGTCTTGGCTCTGTTGCGAGAGTGAGCAAAGAAGCTTCCTCCTCGTGTTTTCTAACCGTGTTTTCAGAGCCTTGGTTAAGCAAGGTCTTCAGAACCTGCCCCACGGAGAGCTGCTGTGAAGAGCTGGAAATGAGCAAAAACAATATATATATACATATATATATATTAAAGGATCGTAAAAGTCTGACCAAATCAAGATGAGAATTAACGGCCTTTTATGCAGAGAACTTTTGCACCTCCGCAGCTCACTTCAGACTTGAAAATGTAAGATTTTTTTTCCCCCTACCTTCGATATGTTCTTATACAACTAAACAACTCAGCGTGTTTTTATTCTCTCTCCTCCCTACACCCCAGCTTTCCCTTCTCTCTGCACCTTAGTCAATATGCAGCACTTGGTAGGGAAGATTTATGGAGCTCTTGCAGCACTTTAGCTTCCCAGTTCCTAGCTTTGTGCTGGTTGAAGCAGAGTTGAAATATAGCCACCGTTAATCTTTCCAGTCATTTCTGCTCACTAGATGGATTTTGGTGCTAGGTCTGTGCAAATTCAGTGCTTCACCAGCAGCCTTCATTAAGCTCCACGCTGACTTTCTTCCAAAGCAATGATGGCAGTGGGCAATGATCAGTGCCCAGGAGAGAAAAATAGTTTTAGCACCGAACTATAGAATCATTAAGGTTGGAAAAGACTACTAAGACCATCCAGTCCAACCATCAGCCAATGCCCACTCAAGCATTTTCCAGCAGTGTCACCCTTGCTTTCAAGTCCCATGTACTTACATCAGGGGGAGCTGCATGTGCCCCATCATAAGCCGCGATATATCAGGGGGAAAGTATACTCTTAGGCTTCCTTCAAAAGCCTGAGTGACATGGAGAGGGGAAGCTCACACATCTGTGTTTTTAGAGTGACTTGCAGCCAAAGGCATCCAAATAAGAGGAGCGCTGTGGTCTGTCAGTGACGCAGTATGGCTTCTTTTGAGGGTTACATAAACCACTCGGGTCACCCTTTTTATCTAGAAAATTCTCTGTACCCATTCTGCAAAAAAGATCCTTTTGGCTCTCTAGGATTTGGATCTGCGAGCTCAAGAATTAACTGATATCAATCCAAAAAACCCTCTTGAAATAAACAATGGGGGGAAAGCATGAGCACAGAACCTCAGCTACCTTTTGTATGCCAAACGCTTTGTGGCGGAGATCTCTGGCACAGCAAACTGACCGTCGAGCCGTTGCTCTTACGGAATATCTTTGTCCTCATCCCAGGTCTCCGTCCCACGGACAGCCTCCCCAACAGACGGCACCCCATCGCGTCCCGCCGGCCGAGCGGGGATGGAGCTGCAGCTGCGGGGTCCGGTCGCTGGGTGGCGGCATGGGACTGCCCGGATAGGGCCGGGGTGGGACGGAACGGGACGGGTTGGGACGACACAGGTCGGGGTGGGACGGGTTGGGACGACACAGGTCGGGGTGGGACGGGATGGGATAGGATGGTTCAAGACCACCTGGGACACGAAGATGAGCTGGGGCTCATCGTCAGGATCATACTTGGTCATGGCTGCTCAGCGCTCTTACCCTCTCCCGCTACACACCTGCTTTGTGTCTGGCTCACATGTGAAATTTCTGTAGTTTTACCTCAGCATTGTAAGTCCCCCGTCTCCAATTTAAAGTGCTGCTCTGACCATGCCCCTCCCCACACTGACATCATTTCTCTCATGAGATCCCATACCTGATTTTCTGCACCCCCTGTTTATGCCCAGGCCTCATCATGCACTCATGAGCTCAGTTCCCTGGGTCATCGTCCTCCTTCCTTCCCCTGAGGCCACATATGGCTGCTGCAGCTCTCCCATCCCAAGCCAGGTGCCACATTTCCTACTCTTCTCCTTTTGTCAGCATGACAGCACTTGCTTGCAAACCAAAACAAACCTTTGGCGACCGGTCATTCCGAAATTAATCCGAAATACAACATAATTTCTAAGAAATTCTCCCAATCTCCTGTTTAAAAATTGACAGTGAAAGAGAATCCACCACAATCCCTTGGTGAGCCCTTGTACTGGTTTATTGCTATCACTCTGTGGTTTGTGGGAGTTTTCTTGCGGAGGAAGGGAGAGAGGAAAAAGAAATTAATTCATCACCCTTGGAAAATCAAATAACAAAAAGCTAAACTGTTTCTAATGCATTTGTCTAACACCAATTTCTATTCATTTGGTTTCAATTTGCTTGGTGGAAAAGCCCCTGAAAAGGTTTTCTTTGTTGGACCACTTGTGGCACGCAGTAATGTCTAACTTTGAAGCTGCCCAGCTTCTCCAGAAGTCTCCTGACATTCTCATCAGAGGTCTGTGTGTGTCCTGCCCTGCCCCCAGCTCTTCTCTGTGCATTGGTGGCATGTTGTGTTTGAATCATAGAATGGTGTGGGTTGGAAGAGATCCCAAACCCAACCAGCTCCAACCCCCAGCCATGGGCTGGTTGTCCCCCACCAGATCAGGTTGCCCAGTGGCCCAGCAAACCCAGCACCTCCAAGGGATGGGGCACTCACAGCTCTCTGGGCGGCCTGTATATGGACTTTCCATGGACTTTTCCCTCAGTGTAGGACTTTGGTTTTGGTGTTGTACGACTCTGCGTTGTTCCCATCAGGCTTCCCCAGCCCACTGCGTTCCTGCCCTGTGAGCTCCACGCTGGGGGATAAAAGTGTGTAGGGGAGTTAGCAACAAAAACAAGAAGGCCAAAAGCACAAAGTGGAGCAGTTAAGCCTCACTTGCCAAATGCATGGGGTTATTTGGGGTAAAACCAGCATCATGGCAGACATGGAACTGATGACAATTTACGCAACTGTTATAAAGTGAATGAACTACCATGTGTTGTTATAGAGGGTCTGAAAAAATAAATTAATAGACTGTTGGTTCAAATATGAAAGCACTAAGCTAATCGACCGTGATGTGCTCTAAAAATAGGGGCTTGAGCCTCTGCATCAAAAACATAATGTTTCCCTTAGGAAGACTTACCCAGGCCCACAGATCCAAGCAGAAAGTTCTCTGGCTGATGCCCAACTGCTTTTTCTTTTTTTTTTTAAGTCTTGTAATTAACTTTCTTTTCATTATTTTTTGGTGGGAAGTTTTCCTTTTTCTTTTCCCCCTCTTGGTGTAGCAGCAGTACGTGTGCAGTTGCTATGAGGACAAGAATAATGGCATTCCTACTGCCACGAAACGTAAAGTTGAAAAGTTTATGTCATTTTGTGCGAACGGGACTCACGAGTTACAAATGACTTGTTCAGTATTTGCCTTAAACAAAAAGCTGCTCTTCCATTCACCTTCCCATTGTGTGCTTTCTGCCTGGCATGTTTGTGTGGGGTTGTTTGACACATTTAGCAGTGCTGGTCACTGAGGTTCAAAGCTGCTGTGTTGCAGTGCTGGAACTCACCAGACCTTTGTCCAAAGTCAATGGGCTACATGGCTTTTGCTCAATCTACAGATTCCTGCACTGTTTTGTCCAGGTCTCACTGCCATACAGCACTGGTTAAAATCCTGCCTCAGTAGTTCAGAGCTGCTGGGTGTTAAAAAGTACACTGCAGCCATAGAGACCACTGGGGTATTTGTTCCTTAGCATACCCGAGGGCTATAAAATACTGATCAAATCCCTGAATTTCCAGTTGTAGATCAGGCTGCCTAAGGCCTCATCCAACCTGGCTCTGAACACCTCCAAGGATGGGGCATCCCCGTTGTCCTTCCTTGCACAGCATGGACAACCCTTAGCAGGGAAAAGAATTATTTGTCTGAAAGATTCAATTAAGAATCTGCAGCCAGTGTGGTGGATCACGGCAAATACGTAAGCAGGAAGGTCTGACCCAGCACACAGCTTCATAACGAGGAGGCAACAGCTGACGAGGCTGCAGTGTGATGGAGAAACATCTGAATGCAATGGGAGATTGTCCCCAAGTGAGTGATGCCAGGGTGCTCTGGGCCGTCCTCACAGCAGTGCTTACAGGATGAACGAGGTGATCGCATGGGTGCTGATGAGGTCTAGCAGCGTGAAGCCAGCGTTGGGTGCTGCTCTCCACCACTGATAGCAAAGGACTGGAGCAGGGCCGGACTGACAGGGACAATGTGTAGCTGGTGAGGAAGTGAACAGCACTGCCTTTTAGCCTAGAGAATATGGGGAGGGTGGGAGGGAACATCCACATTTGGGAATGTTTGCTGCTTCAGTGATTATTTCTCCACAGCTACCAGGGCTGGGTGTGAGGAGACATAAGTACTTGGCTTTACTTGCAGTGACATAATTCATAGAATCATAGAATCATAAAGTTTGGAAAAACCACTCAGATCATCCAGCCCAACCAACCATCAGCTCACCCCACCATGCCCACAAGCCACGTTCCTCGGTGCCACCTCTCTATGTCTCTTGAACACCTGCAGGAATGGTGATTCCACCACCACCCTGGCAGCCTGTTCCAATGCATCACCACTTTTTCTGAGGAGAAGTTTTTCCTAATATCCAACCCAAAAGTTGGAGCACTGGAAGAGTGAGGCTCTCACCAGAGGCATCTCCAGTCCTGACTGCTGGCTGGGGGCTGCTGGTGCTGCAGATAGCAATGGGCACCAACTCCCACTTTGGCTGGGTCTGAACCCTGCAGCAGCACAACTGTATCAGCTGAGTAATGGCCCTGTGGCTGTCCCATCCCATTGGTTCCTCTCCCACAAAGTTTTGCTGTGCCCCTGGGAACATCTGCATTTTTCACCAGGCGTCGGATCCATCCCTGCACAGAGCTGGTGCACAGCAGATGGAAGAGCCCTGGAAGACTTTGAGATGAAGAGCTCTGCAAAGAATGGAGTTGTTTATTGTTCTGATTGCTAAAATTAAACTTCAAAGCATCCTAACGTAAGGAGTTTGTTGGAAAGGATTACAACTTGGGGTGTTAGACAAGGGGAGATATCATTTCCAAGAACCAAATTACAGCAAGTCCCCCTCAGGACAATGCAAAAAGATAGTTCAAGTGTATTACAAAATGAGTGTGTCTGTGGCTTCCTAAGCTTCTAATATCCTTTAGTATCAGGGGGAAAGGGGAAAGGAGAGTCAGGCAGCCAGAACAGGAATCTGTCTCTATTGGGAAACCCTTAGAAAGATGCAATGTGGTGGCTGGGACCCAGACAGCACTTGAATATCATCCCTTTTCTATAAATCATGTATGAGAATCATCACATTTTTAAATGCAGAGCGCAGAGGGAAATAATCAGTCTCTCTTGAACTGAGATATAGTGTTGTGGAGTGGAATTTGGGAGTTTCAAGTGGAGGGGTCCTGAGCAAAGGAGCAAGTGGCAGGGCTGCAGCCTCTGGCCTTGAGCGATGTCCTGGAGGAATTACACTGGGATGTTTGCCATCACTCATGTTTCATTGCTGGACCACGTGTGGGGTATTGCCCACCTGGTCCTGGGGTCACAGGACTGCCATGCTGTCAGATCAGAGTGATGCAGCTCAGACAGAAAGCTTGTGTGGATTTGGCTGTGACTTGGAAGGCTTTGAGGGTGAAGCACTGTTTGAGCCTTCTCCACTTTTTGCCAGTACTATAATCTCCTATAATGCCAAAAAAATTGCCTTTGGGTTGCAATATGTGTCATACATTTTTATGGGGACTGCCCATCCCCCTGCACCACAAAAAACTGATGGAAGAGAAAGCAAGCGGTTATTAATTAGCGATCACTTCATTTATAGAAGACATCTGTTTCGCATTAGGCAGGGGGAGATGAAGAAGGCTGAATCTCACACCCTCAGTGACTGCTGCCTATGGGATGGGCATTAAAGCAGAAATCAGGTTTTTTTTTAGGTTGCTTTTCCTCTCTATCTCCTTACTCTCTGGGTGAATTCACTGGGTGAATGTTGCAAAGCAGAGCAGAAGGAGGCACAGCTCCTCTGGGGCAGCAGTGGATTCCCTAGAAGATAGGAGGGGCGAGAGTATCCCCATGTCCTAGAGAAAGAGGATAGGGAGCTCCTGTAAATTTTCCCCAGCTTCCTCAGATATCCCAATATATTTCCCCTCTAAAAGCTGGAATGCTTTTGCTGTATTGAAATTAAATGGAAAAGAAACCTGAAAGTCATATTAAAAAATAAAAATACTAATGCAAAAAGCCTAATCATACAAAATGGCATTTTTCCTTGAAAGCAATTAAACTGACTGAGCTCAAACCTTCTGTTGAAATAGCAAAGTTCCTCTCAGTTTCAGGAGCTGTGGGAGGGGGTTTGATGCTGTGATGCTAAGGACAGCAGACTCCTGAGTGATCCTTCCCCCATCACTGTTGGATTTTCTGCCTATGGACTGGATGCTTTTGTATTTTGAGGCTTGTCCAGCAGGCACAATTGACCAGAATAACACAATAAGAGTTGTTCTGTAGCTGCTGCTCATCTGAACTCTATTTAGCAATCAAAGAGAGTATATTATATACCGTAGCAATTACTTTTCTTTGGAGGAGAGCATTAGTTATTCTCCTGTAAAATGACTCTTATTGTGGAAGACAGTGGTTTGTGCAGGGAGCTACTCCAAAACAGTTGTTGTGGAACAGCTCATTCTGCAATAGCTGTTCTGGTCAAGCTCCCTGTGTTGGCACAGGGGTTGGAGGCACGCAGCCCCCAGCTCCATGGGCTGGCATGCTGCTGTGAGCTGATGGCTCCCACTGTGCTGTTATTGTGCTATCGAGCGACAGACATCGCTCTCACATCTCTGTTAATACGCTGTCTCCTGGACTTCTCACTTCCATTAGGTGTCACGCACTCCCTTTGGTTCTCTCCGTGCAGGTAGGCAGGGCTGTTCACCCTTTCTTCATGAAGAAGTTGAGATTTGTCATGCTTTACCCATGTTTCTCAACCTTGTGGGATTTATCCCTTTGCCCAGGTGGCTGCTGCCCTCTTTTTAACTTTTTCTCAGTTCTGCATTTCCTCTTTTTCCCCTGATGGCCAAGGAGGTGAGACAGAAGCAGGTCTCCATGTGCCATTATTGCCTTTGCTGTTGTCTCAGGCAGCTTTCAATCCACATGACAGAGTTTTCCTGCTGGAGCCAACTTGAGTTAATTTGGAGCATAAGATTTCAGGAGACAGTATCAACCCCTTCAGACAAATCCAAATAGATTGCAGCTGTTCTGCACTCTATTAGCCCTGTAATTTTGCAATTCTGTCCCCAAAAACTGGGGGAAGGGCAAAAAAAGCTGGAGGGATTTTTGATTCCACAACATCAAATGAATGTCAGAGGAAGCATAGGAAGCTCTTTCCTTGGAAGGTCTGACAGATTTCTGTCTGTCACATGGGCTTCTCCCTTTATGTCAGCAAGCCCCTGTTATCCAGAATTAAGGACTGACATCCTCCCTGAAGCACAAGTATTTAGGTCTCCCATGGCTAACATAAAATTTTCTAAAGAAATTTTTAGTTTTTATGCTCCTAGCTATTATTGGTATTGATTATTGATATTATTGGCTACCAGAGAGACTTCTGTTTCTCGAGGCAGGGTTCTTCAAAATTGTTAAATGTGGGGAAAAAAGCCCAAATAATAATAAAAAGTCCACTGCACAACCACGACTAGAGATAATTGTCTCAGTCTGAAGCTCTGTAGATTGGAAGTAAGCCAGCGTGGTTTCACAGAGTAAGAGGAGGCTTTGGAGATGCACCAACCCCTCACCTTTCAGCACAGTGTGACAATCCCTGGACGTGACTGTTCCTGCAGTCTAGAGGGCAGTTTTGATGTTGAGGAATCCCAGAGAATCCCAGAACAGTTGGGGTTGGCAGGGACCTCTGAGTCCCTCTGGCCCAACCCCATCAGGGCTCCCCAGAGCAGGGTGCCCATGCCAGGCCTCCTAATTGCTCCTGGCTCTGCTGTCCTCCAGCTTTTAATGGTCTCTTTTCATTCAGTCATTGCTGTTTCTTCCTCCCCCTCATTAGATGGCTTCTGACTTTGTAATGATCTTTGGTATTTTCTGTTCACCACGTATAAGCATGTCTTGGTCTTCATGTTCATGACTGAAAACCAAACCAGAAGCAAACATCTTGATGGTATGAATACCTGCCAGATAATCCCCACACTAGAGTAAGAGAAGAAGAGCTGAGCGAGCTTATTTGTGCGTGTTCACTTTTTCCAGGAAAGAAGAGATTTTTCCTTCCTAACTGATCTGTCTGGAGTTGCCCTTTCCTGTTGAAATATACAGCCATAAAAGAAAAACTCTCTGAAGGGCAACCAGTGCAGTGAATTTACTGGGGTGGTTGTTGGGTCACTGGGTGTTGTGGAAGGTTGGGGATGTGTCTGTGTAGCACCTAAGGCAACAGGGATGTTTAAGCACTAAAAGTGCAAGGTGTAGTAATGAGAGAAGCCTCTAGTAGCCCCTGGCTCAAGGTATTGGGCTGCATGCATGGTGCTACATTGGTAACACAGCTTGGGGAACTATGCTACCCTGGATTCCTTGCCCTTGATGCCCACCCTGCTGAAAGAACTCACAGCCCAAAGCAGATATTCCCATGTACAATGCCTGTGGCTCCGTGGCAGTGAGGATGTAACTAAATCCTACTCGAGCCTGTGTAGGAAATTGGATGTTCTCAGGCGTTTCTGCTGAGTGGGGCCAGGCTGCGGTTACACGGTTCGGCATCGTGTGGGCTTTGCTGATCTCAGTCCGTATCAAAGCAGGGTGGGACAGAAGTTCAAGATAAAACCTCAGAAGCTGATTTCTGCTGTATTCATCTTGCCTTCCTCCCAGACGCAACATCTCCCAGAACATTCACATGGGAGCGCTGAGATGTCTTTGCCATCTTCTGCAACAAGGTACCCTCAGCTAAAGTTGAGAGAGAAGGGTCTGGGATACCTCTGTGCTGTCTTTAACTCTGGTATTGACTCCCAGTGGGAACCTTCCTAGGAGACCCTGTATGAGGGTAAGGTGCCTTAGGCTCTTATGCTCAACTTTATCTTCCTGAGCCCTCACTTTTCTTGTCTACAAAGCACAGGTAGTGGCACAAACCCAGCTCAGCCCCGGTTCTTCAACAGAGGCCAACAAGAGCAGCCCTTGCATTGTTGGTGTTAGCTATATACTCATCTGCTTGCACTGCATATGGCTCTTACTCTCATGTCATCTCTCCTCTAGTGATTTATTTGTGCTTTCATGCTGTCACATCTTGATTTATGCCATAGCTGCTGATAGCAAGGCCTTGGCTAGATGCTCCGTGCCTGGTGTGCTCGATGCTGTCCAAAAGTAATTAACAGTAGCAGAGACCAGGAGGTTAATTCCAGACTCCTTTCCTCTGCCTGAGCCAAGCATAAATCCTCACCAAGAACAAGTGTGCAAGCAGCTGCCACTCAGTACAGAAATTAATAATTCTGGGTTTAAGTGAGTAATAATTTTGCACTAAGCATAACAGCAGAGGTAATATTTTAGGCTTTTTTTGTGGTTTCATCATTAAACTTTCTGTATAGAGACTTAAATACGATTATCTTAGGCTCTTCATTCAAAACTCAGAGTTCATGCTCTGAATGAAGCAGAGATCTTTAAAGGGAAGCAGAACAATAAATTTTGGCTTGATGACTGCTTAAAACAGCACAGAAGGAACTAAAACTGAGTTACGTAGTCCATGGGCTGCAACTGGTGTCAAGAGCCAAGGTTAGGATGCAAGCATAACCCCTGTGATCTGGTTTCTGCCATGGGGATGGAGGGCAGCCTGGAACAATTGCTGTAGTGTTCAGGTGGTGTTCAGCAGAGCTGCGGTCCTCAGCACTGGGTGATTACACCTGGGAAGCCACCAAAACTCATCCGAAAGTGCTTATACATCCACTAATTACAGCTGAGCCTCACCTGGAGAAGCTCAGTCCCAGAGCTCTGGCAGGCTGCAGCTGGGACGGGTCTTAGGTACAGCTCTGCCTTGGGAAAGCTCTAAAGCACTAGGAAATGAAGTATTCTGGCTAGGAAAAGGGGACTGTGGCAGATTGCACTGGCGCTAGGCAGTGCATGGCACAGCAGATCCTTGTGTGCACAGGAGATACGACAGAGAGGTGGAAAAACGTGTGTGAAAAGTGGGTTGTATATAGGAGCTGTGGATCAGAAGCAGATGCTGGAGATGCAGCAGAAGGTAAGGGGAATGTCCAGCTGAAGCGGTTTTACAAAAGGAGCTGCTTCAGGAGCAGGTCTTCTGTAAGTGGTTTACATAATTGGCCTTGTCATGAAAAGCCTCCCAGCTTTGAGACTTTGGGGTGTGCCTCCCTGTGTGGTTGCCAGGTGCCTACGTAACTCCTGAGCTGTCACTGGCATCATCTTTTGCTCTGCCCTTGTGAAGCCCCATCTGGAGTACTATGACCAGCTCTGTGCCCTCCAGCACAAGAAAGATGTGGTGCTGTTGAAGCAGGTCCAAAGCAGGCCACAAAGGAAACTGGAAATCCAAGAGAGGGCTGGAGCACCTCTCTTATGGAGATGGGATGAGGGAGCTGGGTTTGTTCAGCCTAGAGAAGGCTGCAGGGAGACATCATTGCTACCTTCCAGTACTTGAAGGGAGCTTATAAACAGGAGAGAGACTGACTTTATATGCAGACTGATAGTGATAGGATAAAGCAGAATGGCTTTAAACCGAAAGAGGGTAAACTTAAGTTAGATGCCAGAAATTCTTTACTCAGAGAGTAGTGAGGCTGTGGCACAGGCTGCCCGGAAAAGAGTGAGTGCCCCATCCCTGGAGATGCTCAAGGCTGGGTTGGAAGGGCCGTGGGCAGCCTGAGCTGCTGTGGTGGCAACCGGCCCATAGCAGGGGCTTGGAGCTGGGTGAGCTTTAAGATCCCTCCCAACTTCAGCCATTTAATGAACTGTGAGCAAGCAGGAGATCTCTCTGCAGATGCTGCTCAGCCTTGCTCCTGCAGCTGCTGCACACACGCTTGCTGTCAGAAGCACATGTACCTGCACATCCCATTGTAATTACACTCCTGTGAACATTTTTGCTGGACCCAAGGACTTAATCCCACAAACCTTGCTGATCGCATCGCTGCGTGTAAATTTATGCTTGTAGGATTAAACCCTGCCTTCAGCTATGAAGCAAATAATTGTAAGCAGAAAATGTGCAGGGGTGGGGAAGAAGGGCAAGGTTAAAATGCTCATGCAAGGCGAGAGATCTTTCACGCTGGTAGGTATGAATTTCTGTCACCAGGACCTATTGCTGGGGAGCCGGTGTCCCAGGATCCTGGTTACATAGCAAATGATTATTTACTCTGTGTGACACAGGAAAGGAAACAAGACCTGATTTTAATTCCAGCTGCCTAAGCATGCATGTGCAAGAAGCCCCGTGCAGCCTGTTGTTTGTAAGTAAAACATGCTGAAGTCACCTGGCTACTTGGAGAGGCCTCATCCATATCCCAGTGATTCCAGCGGCGAATCTCACCAGGTGTAAATAAAGAAAAATACTGTTTTACCTGCTGAAGGCACTACCTGCTGTTATAACTGGTCACGATCCCAAGGCACTGAACTGAAAATCTGGACCAGACCGTTTGTACCTTTTACTTTCCTTTCTAACAGTAAGGAGATAATTAAGGATTTCCAAGAAGCAATATGGGACCTGGCATACAGCCCTCTCTGCTCAGCAGAAGTTCATCCCTTGCCTTCAGTAAATTTTAGGGCAGTCAAAAAGCATTGGCACTGCAGATGTACAGAGCAGAGCTGCGCTGTTGCAACTGTGATAGTCAAAGGCTACATCTAAAGCAAAGCTGGAATTGTCCTCATCCACCTCACCTGAATGTTCAGGGGCTAAGAGTGCCTTGACCACGATGTTTAACATTTGAACAAGTAGACTGTCGACATTTGGGATGCTCTGCCAGCAGCCCCAGTGCTTTGGCACGTTTCCTGAAGCTCATGCCTCTTCTTGTTTTCATTGATGTCCATCTTAATTATTTTATATATATGGTTCTTTACTGCATGAAAGGGTTCAGAATATGTGAGAACAAGGCTTTGTTGTCTGTTATTACTCATGTAATTAGGCAGTACTGCTAACTTCATGTTAAAGAATATGAAAATAATTGGGTTGCTTTCAGCCAAGCTCATTGCAAACATCAGCAGACCCAGAATTCAGATTAATACATGCTTTTCTGGGCTTGCTGTAGTCTTGATCTGCATTTAAAATAGTTAATGGCATAGTCAGGGTCTCAGAGTCTTTCTGTCCCTTTACTGTTATATATCAATATCTTAAGTCACAAATTATGGCAATGTCATTAGTAATATCTGGGAAACATTCTCATAGTTAAAGCTAAACTAGCCCACATGCTCTAACAATCTGCAGCAAAAATATTTGTCACCACTTCTGTTAACAGTGGAGCAAGGAAGTCTGAAACAGAAATGGCTTTACGGGATTAAAACAGGAAGACTTCAATTTCTTTCTTTATTACCTCAATAAACTATTTTTCACTTCTGTCTCTACTTCCCTTTCTGCACAGCAATATATATCTCTTTTCCAAACTGCTCGTGTAAATAATAGAGAGGAAAGCCTTTTGTGTGGCCTTCACTGAATTTGCAAGCTGTGTGGTCAACATAGCCCAACTTCAGTGAGATTTGTAAATCTCTGTGTGCATAAGAAAAAAATTAATAACTCATATTTTCTCTTCATTGACTGTTTTTCTTGACATAGTAGCATATGTATGAAGGAAGAAAGGGAAAATGCGTTGACAAAAAA
Organism: Perdix hodgsoniae; assembly: GCA_035772895.1. Lineage (NCBI taxonomy): Eukaryota > Metazoa > Chordata > Aves > Galliformes > Phasianidae > Perdix > Perdix hodgsoniae. The sequence continues at coordinate 494,634 of JAPSGF010000087.1, forward strand.
AGTTAAGAGCACCTTTGAAGAAGCAAGGAAATTTTTCCTGGGTAGATTAATGCCATCTGTAATTAAAACACCTTAATGAAAATGTGGCATACTCCAAAATCTTTGAATCACAGCTCTGCCTGGTGCTCAGATCTCTTTGCTTTGGTCAGTGTTCTGCTCTGAGTTGTATGTTATGCAGTATTCTGAAGAAACACGTCATTTTCATTTTTATGATGTTGATGCTAAGTCTTAATCATTTGGCTCCGGATGTTATCCAGGAAGTTCAACCTCTTACTGTCTGTGCAATGTCCCCTTTTGTTCTTGATGTCTTTAGATAAATATTGCTTCATTCCGAAAGTGACAAAGAACTTAGGTACTGCTTGAGTGTCCAGTGGTTAATGAGTGATTCAGACTGCTGCCTGTTTGTAGGTACTGCTGCACCGTGCACTGACTACTCTTGACAAATCCTGTGTGTGTGTCACAGCTCTCAACAGTAAGGTCTTAAACAAAGTAGTGTGACTACACCGACTTTGTGCTGGGTGCTTCAGCAGACTGACTGTCTCTTTCCATCACCCTGTTGGCATGCAGCTGGTCTGGATGCCTGCACCGTTTTTTGGACATCTCCTAAAAAATGCATACAATATATTCTTACCTTCAGAAAGTTCAATGCTGCGAGACAGAGGTACGGGCTGGGTAAAATATTTCTTTCCCAACTGTTTCCATCTCTGCAGTTTTGAAGGAATCACTGGACTTTGTACAAAAAAGGGATAAGACTATTACCTTGCCTCATCTACAGAAGTAGTGAAAGGAAGCTACAGTCTTCATTTGGACAAGACCTTGGGAGCAAGGTGTTGGGTAGAAGGCAAAGGCCGAGCAGCACCTTGTAGATCGAAGATGCCATGTGGAAGAGTGGGTGAGGTAGGTGGGGTTAGAAGGCAAAACAATCTCATCCACAACTGAATGTTAAAAGGGCAAAAGTATGAGGTGCACAGGCCATCTGGAGAAAGGTTTAAGTTGCACACGTTGTTAACTGGCTACATCAGGCGGATGATTCAGAGAAGTGCTGGCTCACAGGCTAATCCAGGCATTGTATCTGCTGCCTGCCTTCTCACAGCATGGAAGAAGCTTTGGGCAGAAACGATGTGCGGGTCAGGAAACACACGGGTTTGGCGTGTGGTTTGTCTTGCACAAAAATTTGTATATGTTCTCTTAAATCATGAAGCTTGGCAGTGTTTGAGCATGTAGATGCATGCTCCAAAGTTCTTACTGGTATTAAGCAAATAACACTGAAGCATACAGAATGGAAGAAAATTAAAAGGAAGATGTCTAGCAGGTTGTTATACAAACATCTACCAAGGGCAACCATGTTACTGAAATGTCTAGATCATGCTGCATTGCATTTGCTTATGAAACCTCTCTGTTGGATCCATGTGGTTGGGCTGGACAGGCCCTGTCCTTGGGAGTGGTGGATTCACAGATAGTGGGGTAGGTGGTTATTGTCAGAGTGAGCAGGGGTATCCCAGAGATACTGAGATGACTGGAGGTGTGGTCCAAGGTCTTCAGCATTTTGGTGGTGATTTGTGGAATGTGCAGACATTTGGGAGGGGCAACATATGAATGGTGAGCTACCTTGGATCTGAGGCGATTTTGTTCCATTCTTCACTTTGATCTACTTAACTGATGTGCTGACAGTAGAGGAGTGGCTTTGTGGGACCTGTTCATGCTTATTTTTGACATCACTTTTAAGTAGATGATGAGTATCACTAACAATTCTAAGAGGTGACTAGTGAAAAATAAGGAGACACAAAGCTTGGAGGCGGGGCCCTTGGGGAGTTTTCTCTAGAGGAACCCAGACACCAAATATAGTATAGAGAACCAAACCTGGTACAGGGAACTCCCTGTGTCAAGAAGACACCTTAGAGCAGTGGGAGGTTTGTGCCCTGGGAAGGATGCTGGACACTGAGGCCAATCTCTGCTTAATTGGAGTACGTCTTCACATGTTTCATTCTCTCTTCAGAATCTCAGATCTGAACTTTCCCAAATCCATGTCAGTTCCCAGAGCCACATCATCTCTTTCTGTAAAAAAGCGTGGGATACACTGACTTTTGTCTGCAAGTGGAGGACTTGGAGAGGATCCAGTGCAGGCAGAAAGGTGACTGGCCTGGGAAACTCTGCCAGCAGTAATAGAGGCATTTCTGCTGCCATTGGCACCAACAGGGCTTCTTGTTTTATTCTTGGCAAGCAGCAATGGTGCCGATGTCCTGGGTGAGAGGGTGCAATGGGGAGCTGTGCACAGTGGGGTGCTGGATTGAGTTCTCCATTAGGGAAAGCCTCTGTTCCCATTCTAGCACAGTCACTGCTCCAGAGCATCAGAAGAAAATACCTCTCTCAATCTTGTAATGCGCTGCCTGAGCAAATGTAAAATATTTAATCTGGCATTGCCAAAGGGGTGCTTTATGACTTATGCCAAATTACATTATATAAACATAATTAAAGGGTTAGCTTTGTTTGAATCTGTCATTCTAAGCAATAAAGATGTCAGATAATTTAGTGTTACATTTTGATATTCACCTTATTAAGCTAGTAAGTGTTTTTGTGTGTGCATGTATGTATGTGCAAGCGGTGTTCTCTGGGTTAGGTTCATTTTAAAGATGACTGAGTCTGAAGATGTTGCCGATGGAGTCAGGGAACATTGTTTACTGAAAAACTGGCTTCCAATATTTGCTCTTGAGCCTGGGCACCTATGGTTCCCAAAACTGGAGGCTGGGAGGAGCAGGGTACCCTGGTGCCCCTGTAGCAGGAGAGGGCAGTGAAATTGCTGGGGTTGAGCTGGGACTGTGCTAGGAAACTCATTGCATCTACGGTGGGACATGACTCTGCAGACCAAAAATGTCAAGCTGGTGTGCAAGGAATAAATAACATAAAAAGATTTAACAAGGTTGGTGCTTCTCTGTGCCCCGGAGACCTTTTCTGCCTGGAATTTAACATTTTCACCTACTAGTGAATTCACTTATCCAGTGTGCTTCACTGAAAGTCTACTACTTCAGCCAAATCTCATCCTGGTTGTTGAGGTGTGGAATTTGAGGTGGCTAACTGGGTTATTGAAGACACAGGAGGGTTTGGCCAGTTACTGCTCATGCTGTGGGTACCGGCTCTGGGTACTGTGGCGTGGGATGAACCAAAGCATTTGGTGAAGCCCAGAGCACATTCACTCTTTGCTACCGGGGAGGTTTCAGCTCACGATGTTAGGTGCTGTGTGTGCCACTAAGCTGGGCCCGGTGTGGTTTGATATGATGGGTATGTACTGGCTTCTGGAGCAAAAAAACACCCTCCTTCCCCCAGCTACTCTATTTTGAGACCTGTGTTACAACTGCTATGTCAATGGAAAAACAAACCCAAATCCTGTCAAGTGCTAGGACAAATATTTTTAAGGTTATTTTAAGGTTTGTAAAAAAAAATTTAAACTAGAGAGTAAAATGTATTTTGCATGATTAAACTGTCCCAGTTCTACAGAGTTTAACACACAGACTCTTTCTGGGATATATAAACGAAAGGTGTCTCTGAGCCTAAGACTTGCATTATTGGTATCTGAGACCATTTATGAATTAGTAGATGCTATTACCCTTTGAAATCTGTTGTCAAGATAGGCTTTGTTTGAAGTTGGTTTTCCTTTTGGCTGCTATTAAGTAAACTGATCGAGCTATAACATGCTGTTTGTTCACCTTTCCAGAACAGCGGGTACACACAGAGCTGTTTGTCATTCGTCCATCATTCAAATAGCATAAAGCCTCCTATTTAATATTGAGGAGTTGCTGCTGGATGCCTGAACAGCTCGGGCATACTAGAGGATTAAAAAAATAATAATAATACACCATTCAATTAAAGACCAGGGCAAAAATAGAGTCAGGGTTTTCTGTTTCAAATTAAACTCTTAAAAGCCACTTTCATGAATTTCTTCCATTTGAGTTTTGGATCCAGTCCTAAATGCTGGGTCTCAAATCCACAGTAATGTTGGTGATAGGCTGGTTCCAAATGGCAGATCTGATCACACTGAAGCTTTGAGACTCCTGCCTAGGTTCAGCAGAGCCCCATGGCCCATGTGGGCCCAAAGAAGACCTCCATCTGTTTCCCCACATCCTGTCCACCTCCAAACAACCCACCCAGTGCCCATCTGTATAAATATAATCAGTATCTGAGGCTAGAAAAAGAAAAATATCTCATCGTTGCCTACCTTGCTTTGAGTTCCATCACAGGTACATGGAATTTGTCTATCGTGACCATGCAGTGCATTTGCTGTAAGATTTGTGCTAGCTGTGGGGGCTGGTAGGGGTTAAGCCTTTTACAAGTTCAATTAATAAATTAAACTTGGTGGGAGACCTGCAATGTTTCCCAATCATTCTCCGAGTATCACAACAAACCTTCCTCATTTTGGGAATGGTATCTAGGGAGATATCTGGCTTTCTAATCTGGGTTTGGTTTGGGCTCATCTCTATCCAAAATATTATTTTAACCACTCTTTGTATTTCATTTCCATACTTTCCCTTCAGTATGCTTTGAGAAAAGATTCTGCCAAAGACAGAAATGCTTTGAGCCTTGGAAAACTTTTTTTTTTTTTGCCGTGTATATGGAAGGCGGTGTTTTGCTTGGCTTAACTTGTGAAATACATGGCACAACCTGCATGAAATATTTGAGGCTGTGAGGAGACATGAGCAATTCTTGAAGAAAAAAAATAAAGGGGGGGTTGGGTATGGGGGGGAGGAGGGAAGAAAGTTATTTTTTCATTCAGTGGTCTCATTTGCTTAAAGCCACACCCAGACATGAGGTATGGGGCAGAGCAGGGAAGGAGAGTTGATTTATTAACTTGTAAAATTAAAGTTCTTTTAAAATTAAAGAGAAACAAAGCAGTCTCCAAAAAACCTCAAACTCATGGTGAGGCTTCTACATATGAGAGCAGGAATTAAGCCATTAATGCTTGATAAAAATTCATGAGGCTTCCTAGGCAGCAGGGGCAGAGATGAAAGCACTGCCTCATGTACTCAGGCTGCTGGGAAAAGGGCTGCTGAGTGCCCCGTTCTCATCAGGATGGGCTTTTCCTGTAGTGGGTCAGAGTAGGAGGTGGAAGGGTAAACAAGAGTTTATAGGGTCGTAAGATATCTCAGGCTGGCAGAGAACTCCTGGCAGTTTCAGTTCATCCTCTGTAAGTTTCCAGCCCAACATCCATCTCAAAGCAGGGTCAGCATGAAACGGTGTCTTCTGCCCTTGGAGTGGCCAACGGGCTCCCTATAAAAGGGTGGTGAAGATATGGGAGAAGCAATATTTGTTCCACTTTTCAACACCTGGCCCAAACGAGAGCAGCCCTTGGGCTGTCCTGGTTCATATTAGCCTGCTGGTGCTCTTCAGGGCCCCTGGCACAACTCAGTGCAGCAATCATCAACACTGAGGATCAACAAAAGCCCTGTCTTTTTGAGCTGGGTATTCCCCAGGAAGGAGGGGTGCTGTGGTTACTGTTTTACTTTCTGCTCCTCACGGCAAGTCTGAAAACAGGCCGTTTCTCAGAATGACTAGATCAGGGCAGGCCAACTCCAGACTTTAACTGTGTCATCACACTGTCTACAGGCAGTGTGTTTAGTTGTGATGAAGCAAGTTGGCTATAACTTGCACCCTAATGCTCCCAGGGCCCTGTAATACCACACCAGAGCAAATCAAGATGCTAATTCTGTCTCGCAAGGTTTCCAAATTCAAAACCTGGCTCTGTGGAGGTATAAGACAGGACACCAGTGGAAATGTTGAGTTGCTGCGGGACATTAGCTGGCTCCTTGGCACTTCTGCCTGCGACTGGTGGGCACTTGGTGCTCTGGTTTGCTTGGAGATTTTTGCTTTACACCTTGCCTGGCTGCTTTCCTAACCTGCCTGTAACTGCAAGAGAACATCTTCCCTCTCAGTCTCTGGCACAGCAGACTGTACCCAAGTTTGGAGAGTTGGTGGGATGCTGGAGGGCCCAGCCGTGAGAGCCAGCATTAGAACAGCACTGCTTACTCCACTTTTTGCCTCTCGGGGAGTTTTTGTTTTTCAGAGTTTTTTTTGTTTGTTTGTTTGTTTTTTTTAACTCAGCAGAAAATAGGAAGGCTTAGTCTCCTTGGACACCTCTGCTTATTTGCTGTTTCTTTTTTTTTTTTTTTTCCTTAAATTGCTAAGTGTCTTTTAGAGGTGTCCAAAGGGGCTGCCAAAGGATATATTTTTATCTCAGCTGGATCTGGTAGTTGAGGGACAGATAGTATTTGGAAAGATTTCTGCAGCCAGTGGTGGCATGTGCCACCCACCTCTGGTAGGCTGCACACCAGCAGCTCAGTCACATCCCATGTGTCTCTTGGATACCTCTTCCTTTTGCTCTTCGCTTTTAAGGATCTTACAGGCAAAATGATGTTGGGGGTGAGGAGGGGAGAGGGAGGAGGGGGGGAGGGAGGAGAGGAGAAGACTTACGGACATTTAAAGCAGAAAAAAAAGGGAACCTGGCCCAAATCCCTTGATCCCACCATTTCTTCCAGTAACCTGTACTATGGCTGGAGCTACTGCTTGTCCTTCACAGCATGGTGGTGTGTGGTCCTCAGCATAACCATGTGTTATTTCTGGAGTGTCCTAAGAAGTAATTTTCTTCTGCAGACCTCCACAACTCCAGCACAACTCTGGGTCTTCTAAAAGACAGCATTAAGGAATATACGATGTCCATAGCAGTTCTCAGAGTGACTTCTCATATCAATCCTTTCCTTCAGCAATGTGAGAGAAAACGTAGGTAGAAATGAAAATATCGCAGTGGGAGGAACAAGAGCACAATCATCAGGAAGACTCTAGTGAATGGTTTCTGGTATAGTCTGCCTGTGATGATTCCTCCCAGTACTAGTAGCTCCTCCAATCTGAGCATCAACCATCCAAGCCAACATCTGCAGCTTGTCTCCAGCTTGAGCTTTTATCATAACTGACAGGGAAAATTGCCTTTTGGGTAGAAGAGAAGTTCTCCCTACTGGGTTCCGGAAGCAGAGCACGTGTGCGGGGCCCTGGCACTTCTGTTGCAGGAGTCATTAAGTCTATTTGATTTGGATGTTATTGGCATTCCTCCTGCGTGGCCCACGAGCAAGCACTGACATCAACCCTGGTACAGAAAATGCTGTGCTTCAGGAGAGGGGAAAAAGGGGAAGGGGAAATTGGAAAACTGCTCTCAGGGGGTGAGGACTTGCCATCACTTGATGAAGGTCATTTAAATATCGCATTAAAGCAGGAGAAAGGAGCGTTGCCTCCTGTGCTCTGCTGACAAGAGCAACTTGTTGCTGTTTTCTAGTCAGCAGCCACTTCTTTTTTTTTTGGACCCAGGAACAGAAGTTACTGTGCCCAACAGTGGGGTGGGCTCAGGGGAGTAAGAGAGGATGTTTTTGTTTAGGAGAGAGTAAGCTCTGAGCAGGTGAATTAAACACAGCAGCGATTTCTCTCATTCTGATGCATGGCCTAAAGATAATTTTGAAGAGTTAAAAATTGGGTAAAAAATCATCCAGGTGCTTGACATAATGAGCATGAGTCCCACGTGGGCACCCTATTCAGCCAGACAGGTTCTGCCATCCGTCCTTAGTTTGATCTTCCAAAATAACTGGGTGTGAACTTGGATATTTCCATGTGTATGGCAAGAAATAACGTGTCTGTAACAGTTCTAATCCTGGGTATTACCTCTTCTCCAAACTTCAGAGATGTACTGATATACACACCCTGCCTTCCCGCATGCGGGTGGATAATTAGGAAGACAAAATCCTGTTGCTTGTATGTTCATACACGTCTTTCTGAGCAACTCCATTTTTCATATCAAACACGTGTGGTGGAAGCACAGTTGTTATTGGATACTCTGTGTACTGTGCTTTAACCCAAAAGTGAGACAGATTCTGGTACATAATCATTCTGCATGTCACAGTTAAATGATGGATTCCAAGCTTTGTGCCAATGCAGGAATGAATAATGTGCCTGACATGCCTTAGAGGAAATTTTGAGACAGGACAAATTGAATATATTAAATTGAATGACCATGTGGACTGTTACCTTTGCCTGATTTTCTTCAATATATTTTCATGATAAAACCAACAGCAACGAACCAAAATTATCTGATTAAAATCCTCTTGGCTGGTAATATGAATTATATTTAAATGGTTCTATTTCATAGCTACACTTCCAAGTGAGAGTACAGAAATTCATAGGTAGTATTTCTTTCACTAATCCATTATGAGCCTGGTTCAGTTGTCTTCACATTGTCAGGTTAACCTGCCATAATTCAGGAAAAAGACCCTCAAGTCTAAGGCATTTATATGGAATATTGATTAATATTTTTACTTCTTTTTTTTTTTTTAATGAATTTTTAAGTACCTCTTTAAAAAATAATAATAATTTTAAAAGCCTTGCATTTTCCTCCAGCTGAATATCAGCTCTTAAAAGAGAGACAATAAAAAACTTTAAGGTCCTTTTGCCAGTTCAGAACCATAGAATCTTAGAATTACTTAGGTTGGAAAAGATCTCTAAGATCATCAAGTCCAATGCCAACATTTCTGCTTTAAATTCTAGGATAAATGTTTTTGTGATGTTAATTGATTTATTAAGAGAGCTGCATGCAGGATGAAATATGAGTGCATGAGATAAATCCATACGGTTGTTAAAGAGATGGGGAAAAAATGTATTTAGAACTGTAATGAAATGATTCCAAAGTATCTTCCTTGGACTTAATTGATTTATCTTGGAGTCCTTCTCTTGGAAGTAGGAGGTTGGCTGCAGCTGGGATAAGAGAGTGGATTTCTCTGAAATACAAGAAAGAAAGGAAAGAATACAAGATCTGAAGTGACGCAGAACTGGTTTCTCAAAAATCCTCTCTTTCTAAAATGTTTTTGTCTGACTTGACATTTTTTGGGGAAAAAACAATGATGGAATGGTAGAGAGGTTCGTGTGAGTGAAACAGGATGGCTTTGTTGCAAAATTTGAGGTTAATCACTGAGCCTTTTCTGTGCCAGTGCCTCACCAGTTTGTTCAAGTATATTTAACTGTCTTTAAAGAAAAGAAGAGAGCACCTCAGCAGGTATTCGTGGTTTGCTATTCCATCATTCATTCCCAGATACATGCGGATGTGTTGGTGTTTATCACAAGAGCAGCGTGAAAATATTTAGGTCGATTTTAATGCTTCGTGCCTTGCTTCAAAGGTGTGTGGAGTTCCAAGTGCTGTGGTTAATGTAGCATTATCACAGGTGGCACCCGATGGTCCTAGATGGGTCACTGAAATGGGAGCGTTCAGAACAACCCAGCCCTTCCTGGGCATTGGATATGGATGCTGGATGGAGAAAGCTTCAGGTGCGAGTTTCAGAGCAGGCAAGATCAGACCTGGCTGGTAACTCATCAGCTGTGTAGCTGTACATAATAACTTGCTTGTGTTCAACAGACAGAACAAAAGGGTGGAAAACGGGTTAAATCACTTGCAAAGAATCAACCTGCTGTGTATGAAATGACAAATGGTTATTTTAAAGGGTGGTGAGGGATGTCCTCACAGTACTGAGGGGATTAGGAGTTAAATCTTGATATGTTGAAGCCCTGGATATGAAAGGATAAGCTTTCAAAGTGAGCACGTACAGCTGCTTGTACTTGCTCACTAACCCTTCCAACATGGGTCCCATGGGCATTCCCCTACAGCATCAAGCACATCGCTGAGGTAGGAGGAAGACATGCTGTATGTAGAGTAGCAATGAACCAGGGACTGCTTTCCTGTATGCACATGGTGTCTAGGCTGAGTTCAGCCTGCTCCTTCTCACCTGGTTGCCATTTTTTGTCATAAGATTGAATATGGAAATGGTAGTGCCAAATACTTAGACTGCAGTGTGCTGTATGTTTCTGACCTGACAAGACTTTCTCTCTATCTGAAGACCTCTATATCATGTTCTGCTGTTTCTGGGCATTTATTCAAGGCTCGTGAACACCCAGGGAAAGACAATTATTGTATGACACCTGTCTGATGGCTCTTGCTTTCCAAAAGCACAGTACAGAAAGAGGAGCTAGAGATCAAAGGCTGCAGAATTGAACTAAAATGCGCTGTATGTCTTTAGCATGATATTTTAACATGAGAGAACACATGATCCTCTTGTCCTAAGGAAAGATTGATAAGAGACTTGAAGTTGGCATTATGCTAGCCCCAAGGGAATAGTAGTGGTGAATTTGCATAACAAAGATAAAGTTGCATAATCGTTTCCATTCTTACTCATTTTCAGTTAGCAATTTCTTGAAATCTTCAGCTTTCAGGCTGAAAATTTCTGGGCTTGTTTTCAACCTGGAAAAAAGCGTGTGTACGTGTGCAAAAATATTTAAGCCAAAAAAATACTAAGTTGTCTCTGCATCTAATAGAAAAAAAGAGAAAACATTTTTTCCCACTACAATTATTTTTTATAATTCCTTCTATAAATGTTGATAGAGAAGAAACAGCTGGTTTTGCGTGTTGAAATGTGGCTTGGGAATAGCCCTTGCAGAGCAGTGTCTTTCTTTGTTAGAATAATGCCATAAATCTGTTCTAACCTTGTAAGTTTGAGGTACAGGAACATCACCGTCCGGAAGCTGAGCTGCAAACAATTTCTGAAGTGCAGCTCTTCACTTAGAAGTGGCTGTGAAAAATTCCTGCACTGAGGCAAAAGTAATAAATAACATAGTTTGTGCTGAGCCTCCATAGTCTGCAGTTAAGGAAGGTTCCCTAGTGATGCCTAATTAAAAGCATAACAAATAGAATTGTAGAATGGCTTAGGTTGAAGGGCCCTTAAAAATCAGTGAGCTCCAGTCCCCTGCCGTCGGCTGGTTGCCTCTACCAGCTTAGTCTGCTCAGGGCCCCATCCAACCTGGCCTTGAGCTTTTCCAGGATGGGGCACTCACAGCTCTCCGGGCAGTCTGTGCAGGGCCTCACCACCCTCTTAGTAAAGAGTTTCCTCCTAACATCCAACCTAAATGGTTCTTCTAGTTTAAAGCCATTCCACCTTATCCTATCACTATCAGACAGTGAAAGAAGTCAGTCTCCTTTCTGCTTGTTTACTTATTACACTACATAACGTATAATAATATTTTTATATATTATGCTTCTTGTATTAATATTATAAACATATAACTTTGAAATGTTTGGTTTTTTTTATAATTAAGAATTTATTATAATTACAAAACAATATTGCTTAGGAAATTCTGAGTTGGAGGGAAGGATTTCCTGCTGAATAGCTGAGCCTGCATAGCTGCAGCTTTATATTATATTATATATATGTAGCTGGGGGCTGTGACCATAACCTCACATCAGCTTTTGCACCTTCCCAGTCTACAAGATGAAGAGAAACATTATCTCATCTCCCAGCATTGTCTCATGGGGGTCATTCTCTGCTGTGTGAGGCAAACCGTGTGCTGGGCTGATGCTGTGATATCATGGCCAAGCACGTCCCATGCATGGGGACTGACCTCATGCAAGCTGCTGCTGTTCTTTTTCGTTTGAGGATTTTTTTTTGGTGGGATTTTCATTTTTTGTTTATTTTTCAGGCCTGGAAAACTCTCATTTTGCAGCAAAGTCTCTGTAGAGTGCAGTGCCTTTTGGCCAAGTGCTGCAGCATCCCATTGCACATTGACTTCCCAGGATGAAGACCCCTGAGATGAAACTACAGCAGAACTTGCTTGTAATGACCTCCACATTTGGCGTTTTATTTTAAACAGCACATTTTTAACTTGTGTGAATTAATCTCCTGTTGGGCTCCTTATGAGTCTGACAACTCTCCCTGTGTAAGCCAAGCAGTTCCTGGTGCAGTGGATTCACTTCTGCATTTGGTGGTTTTTATCATAAATCAAAGCCACTCAGAATCAACTTAACAAGTCTGTTCTACTCTTAGTGCTATAGTTTAAAATCCAGTGTAAAATGTTGTGGTAATGATGCTAAGAATACTGAAAGCTAATTTGAAAATGATCCCCCTTTTTTTTTTCCTTAACATGCATGTAAATGCAGATCCTGACATTTGAGCTGGTGGAACTTTTCCGAGATACATAAAATTAGATAGTTGTTTTTGTTTGTATTTGCTATCTGCCATTCATGTTGTTTGCCTTGGTTAAGTTTCCAATTTTCCTTTTATACAGTCTTTGCATACTGATTAAACAGACTCAGTGGGAACATTCTTCTTTCTCCCTGCTTTGTCAGAAGATGCTCTGCTGAGCTGCACCGATTCCAGGCAAACAGGCTGTAAATAGCCACCTTCCCTGGAATCCCAGGACCTCATGAAATCAGGTCCACTAGCAAATACAACACCTCAACTATCACATCAGGTGGAGACAGGGAAATAGCCTGTGTGCTGTATTTAACGGTAGGGGTAGAAATCCTAGAGCTGGATACAGTATTCTTGCCTCTGTTTGCTGTAGAAATGGATTTTAGCCACAATCATAATCTATCAACAAAGCTATGAACATGCAGCAGGGCAGCCCCATTCCTGAGCTTACAGGTTCTGTTGGCAGAAAAAAAGGAGATTCAAAAAACAAAGTGTTTGTTTCAGTTACAATTTCTTTGTGTTCAAAGCCCAGAATTATCACAGGGATTTGTCTCACTGATCTTTATAGAAAAGTGAAGCTGACCTCGGTTCATGTTCACATCTACACTGTAGAGACTGAAAATCGAGGCAGAGAATCATAGAATCGATTGAGCTGGAAGGGACCCATAAAGGCCATCTAGTCCAACTCCCCTGCAATGAACAGGGACACCTACAGCTCCTCAGGTGCTCAGAGCCCCATTCAGCCTGACCTTGAATATCTCCAGGTGCGGGGCATCCACCACGTGTTCGGGCAACCTGTGCCAGCGCTTCACCATCCTTACTGTAAAAAAATTTTTCCTTATATCCAGTCTATATCTCCCCTTTTTGAGTTGAAAACCCCTCCTTGTCCTATCCCTTCAGAGAACAAAAATTGTTTTCCTGCAAAGTTAAAAGCAAAGAAGACTTCTCCCTGGTGAAGTGGGTGACTCTCTGCTCAATACAAATCTACTTCATGTGGGAAGGATAAATCGTCCCTTAAAAATGACTTTGAACACATCGTGGTGAGCTACAACTTCATCTTTTGATGAAGTGACCAAGTAGACCACTGGTCTGCTTCAGTGGTGTCTGATACTTGGGGACCCTAAGTTTTCATTAGTAGATCCCACTGAGCAGGGGCAGTGCTAACACATCTGCACCCAACTCCTTGTGCAGGGGTAGAGTTGCTTTTCACAGGCTGTGGAAGACATTTGAGGTGAATAAACAGCTGGAAGCAAGAAAGGGATTTGACCAGGGCAGCAAGTTAGATCATCTCTCCACGTACAAGTTAAATTGATTGTCCAAAAAGCTCCTGGACCACTTGAATTTCTGAGGGGACTAAGAGAAAGATACCAACAGCAAGAAGATTGTGTTGGTCCTTAGCCACGCGACCCCAGAGCAACAGAGTGTAGCCCAAACTGTACTGCAGTGTAAGCAGGATATAATGAACTGCTTTAATTAGGAAAAAGCTGTAGGAGAGGAAAAGCTTCACTCTGTGCATTTCTTCAGTTGAGGAAAAAAAAACAGAGATGAGAGAAGGGAATGAGGTAGAGACTAAACAGGGAGATTATTGCATTACCTGTTACAGTGAGCAGCGTGTCCTAGTATAGCACACAGCCTGAGCTGCTTTTAGACTGAGTATAAGGAACAAGTTCTTCAGTAAGGGTAGTGAGGCACTGGAACAGATTGCCCACAGAGGTGGTGGATGCCCAAGAAGACATACAAGGTCAGGTTGGACAGGACTCTGAGCACTTTGACTGAGTTGCAGACATCCTTGTTCACTGCAGGGCATTTGGACTAGATGGCCTTTGGGGACCCCTTCTAACTCAGATGATTCTTTGATTCTATTTATGCTGGTTGCTGTGCCTCAGACAGGGACTGAGAAGAGTTCTCTTGGTAAGAAGGAAGAAAAAGAACATTATGGTCATGCTTGTCCTTCTGGTTTTCCTTTCAGTGTTGGCAAAGAGAAGTAAGGAAAGACTCATTACATTTAAACAGTGAAGAATTCAAATCGATAGGATTCTCTCTCATAGCATAAGCCTGCAGGGTTGTGGCCCTGGGATGTCCAAGAATTCATTCTGCTTTGAATATGGAACAGATTTTTATTTAAAGTAAAAGTATTCACCTGGAGGACTCTGCACCCAGCTCTTGGCATAGGGCCCTCCTTGGTTCCTCCCATGCCTGGAGGTGTCACAGATAACAGGCACAGCTGAGCAGCCCTGGGTCTGGATAGGGATGGTGAACATCCCAGCCAACCACTGCCAGTTCTGCAGGCTTGGTCCATGCACAGGCACCCTGGGTGCATCCAGACTGCTGATCACAGTGAGATTTTGGGTCTGCATCCCCTCCCTCACAATCCAGACCCCTCCTGAGCTGCCTGAAGGTGATAAATCCTGAAAGAGTTAAATGCTGAGAGGGATACACAAACAAGCCCAGCATGCAGAGCACTTCCTTGCTGAGCTGTGCAGTGAGCCAGCCCCTTGGGAATGCTGAGAGGAATGCAGCAATCAGGGCATAACTCACTCTGTTAAGTACTTTTTTGCCTCTATCTCGTTGAGAGTTTATTTTGGCAACTGTGGAGTGTGAAGAGAAAATGAATGTTCCAGTTATAAGTATTGCATATCTTCAGTGATCTGAAGAGAGCTGCCCAGATGGGATAGGACAGGGTTGCTTTCCTGAGAATGAAGCCCGAGTCTTATCCTTCTATTTGCTGAGATTTGTAGATGGAGTCCATAGGAAAAAGGACAAGGCTTTCTTGCTGAAACCAAGGAAAAGTCTTCTTCAATGTCTGGTCCAGCTCGATAGCAGACAGAAAACTGTAGGCCAGAATTCGTAAGTGGAATTAGTCCTGGCAGAAGGTTTGGGTAGAGCTTGAGAGTGAATGTGGAATTGCATTCAATTCCAGAAAGGAGAGAGTTATTTCTACAATGTAGTTACGTGTGCATGTCAGAAATATTGATGGAAGATCCTTTGGGAGGCAAGGCACAGCCGTGTTCTGTTGCAAGGCAGTAAGGCAAAGCAGGTGTGGGCTGGGTGCTGTGTGACAACAACTTTGACTCAGGCTGGGAAAACCTGCAGAACCTGGTACAGTGTGCACCATCCGCCTGTTCTCATAGTGGATAAACATCAAGCTCAAAGAAAAATACAACATCAAAATAATCCTTCTGCCATCTCTATTGATGTGCAAAGAATGACCGTCTTACAAAGGTCTTTTGATGAACTAATCCAAAATAACTGTTGTTCCTAATATCGTGTTGCCAAAACTTGTGAGAGCTCTGTATAAACATTATCTGTTCTTCTGTTTTGTGTCCCTTTACGTGGAAAGAAGTCCAAAGGGTGTGTCTGCCAGCACTGTAGACATCCTCATACATTTGTGGCCCCTGAGCAGGCAGGATAGGCCATATTATCCTTTGGTGTGGGGATCACATTAGGAGCAAACCCTGGATTGTTTCTTTACTTGGATATGCATCTCCACATGGCAGCCACAGGACCTGCAAACACATTTGCTCATGCTGTCTGTAACAGTAGTGGAACTTGGATTTTCCAGTCATCTGAGCACTATTCAGGTACTACTGAGGACTTTGACATCAAATCACCTCCTCAGAGGAATAAAAGGTTGCAGATGGCACAATACGCTGTGACCACTGCAAGTGGTGCCTTCGCTCCCCAGATATTGTGTTGACCCTGAGTGTGAGCCACAGTCTGTGCAGTGATGAGCTTGGACTTGTGGTGGCTTCAGTCTGTGCTTGATCCTCAGCTGAAATGTAGATGAAGAATGTGACTAAAGGGTCAGTGAGGCCAATGAAAATACAGATACTGCTGCTACTAATGTCCCAAGGAAAAGCGTAAGGGACAGGTCCTCAGAAGAGAAGCCTAGTTGAGTAAATACCAATTTGTTCATCTTGCATCAAACTCCACCATTCAGGGCCTAAGGCTAGAATCTGAAACCTATCTAACCTACAGATATCCCATGGCAGTTGTAGGTATTACTTTACCTTCAGCTTTAGTCAGTGTAGAGAGCAGGTCCTGTGGTCATCTTGTTGGTTTAACTGCCTCAAGTCTTCTGGCTCACATAGCCTGATATCTCTTTGAACTCTCAGTCTTGTAAGGCATTTTGTCTTTAAACAAGGAGTCAATTATTGCTGCAGGCCAAATCCTTTAAGCCAAACCTGAATAACTGGTTAGTTACAGTCCTCTATGTCTTTGGTTTTCAGTGTTCCTCTACCCTTTTGTAATGATCGACAGCAAGCAAATGACAATGAGAACAGAGTATTTTTTTCTCTTGTAGATGACCAGGAAATTTATTCCCATCAGAAATTTTGACTGAACTCATGAGTGCTTTTAATTCTTGTGATTGTAATCTTTTATTTTGGAACACACAGTATCCGATCTTGTTAATTTATTTCTTTCTGCACTCTGAAGAGCTGATTAAGCTCTAATAAGAGTGCTGGAGGTACTGGAGGGTGCAGTGACTAGGTCCAACGTTCCCTTCTCATCTTTAACCTCATGTGCTCCCTTTAGCAGCTCAGCATCAGCACTCCAAGTGCTGCTCAGAATTTCAAAATCAGCTTCTGCCATGATGCAGCTGAACAGCGTTGGCCACATGTCATGGTGGCTTTAGGGAAGGAAGGCTGACTTTAATGGAGGGAACACAGAGAGGGTGGTTCAGTAACACGTATCAGGGCAGATTGTGCTCTCTATTTGTAAGTTACCTAAATCCTGGCTGACTTCTCTGGGGTGGTTGTGATCATAGCAGGGCTTGGTGCTGCTGAAGCACCTCCTTCCTCCTGGAGCTGCATTTTAGATGATAAATCCTCCCCACCTCTTGTCCATACTTCATCTGAGGATGGATGGAGATCTCATGTAGGATCAAACAGACTTGCATTTTAGTCTTAGGAGCTTATTACTGGCTTTTGGAGGGCTATGGCAGAATAAATAGAACAACAGAGGAATAGACTGCAGGAAAGTTATAAAATACATAAGTTTTGGTGAAACATCAGTTTATTTTCAATGGAGCTAACAGGCTAGGTGTTGTCTTGATCTGTTAGCGAAATTCCAAATGATTCATGGCAAATTCTCCTGATCACTGTTGCTATCTGGCACTGAAACGAGCAACAAAGCCATTCTCATTTTGACAGACAGATCTACCCAACTTCTGTAGTTCACAAAGCAGTGCTGAACACCGCTGTCCCTCTGGGATTGCTTGAATTTAGGAGACGCTTTAGTAAAGGCCTAAAAACTCTGCTATTTAGCACTCTTAATGCTGCTATGCGTGTTTTTTTGTTCTCGGGCTTCTCTTTTTTTCTTTTTTTTCAGCTGATCAAATTCTGCAAACCTAGACTTTCTTTCCCTAACAAGTATGCTATTTTGGTAGGAACTTTCATTTTTCATTTCCTTGGCAGCATTATAACAGTACCAATGTCACAAGCAAAGACTTGGAGAGCTGTGAGGAGCGCTAACATTTTTCCAGCTGTGAACACTGAATGGTTAAATAAAATTAATTGGCTTTGTGTATTTTGTATCTGAAAAACACATGTTAACTGCCAAATAACCAATACTCCATGGACTACTGCAGTTTCATAGAAGACCTATAAGAATGCCTCTGATAAGCTTTATCTTGGTCAATGTTTATGCTAAGAAAGCCACTTCGAATGAATCATTGCAAGTTTCCTCCTTTCCTGAGTAAATTACTATGCTCATTATAAATCATGTCCCTGTGAATTCTGAATTATTTGTGTTTCTGTGAAAAGCTTTTCCTCTGTGCACTCTGTGAAAATCCTCATTATTCCCTTTTCAGAACATTTCCTTCCAGTGACCGGGCTCACTCTGAACCTATCTGTGACGTGTGACAAAAACTGATCACTGTAAGTATTCTGAGATTGTTTCAGCTGTGGCTTTGTGTATTTATTCTGAGCTTGGCTGAACCCTAACACAGATGAAATAGGGATGGTTTGTTTTCCCGTGGCTGCACCCATTCCATGGATACTTCCACGTCCAACAGATTTTACTCTGGTCGAGTGTTTTATTGAAGAAAGGACTGATGAATGTGCTTTTTTAAAAGAATCTGCCAGAATAATAGATTATTGCACACACCCATATGTTAAATAAAGACTGTGTTGCAAAAATCACCTGTGATTATCAGAAATGAAAACATTTTACAAATGCAATTAATTCATTACTATTTAATCGTATCATAATCGTGTATGTTTCTACTTCTGATTTTGCTGATTATCATGAGCACCACAATATTTTGGCTTTGCACAGTACAATGAAATAGTACAACAGAAAGCTGCTCAGTTTCTAAAAGTTGCCTTGAAAATTCTTCCATTAGTGGGTGGCCAAATAAAAAGGTATTTAGTAAACATGAAAACGGGCATATAAGGGCATGCCTGAACAAATGGATGCAAATAGATGCGAGCTCCTCTGTTGCTGCCCAAGCCAACTGAGCATAAGCCAGCTCTACATTCATGAAGTGCTGGACTTAAATATTGTACACTGTTTGTTAGTAGTGGGCGTTAGATCTCTTCAAGGAGAGAGAGAGTTCGTGTGTGCATAATGTGATGCTGAAACCAGCTCCAGTCAAGATGTCTTGGAAGACAGACAGAGGAGCCTGCATGTGTCTGCCCATCTGTGTAGACATGCCCTAAGCCAGGCTGAGTAAAATCTGGTACCTCAATTAAAAATGATGTTAATTAATTCAATAGACCAAAATTTTGCCTACTCTCGGCATGAATCTGTATTGGAACAAGAAGATTGTTTTACATTTCTTGCACAGACTGAATAATAAAGCTTATATCTTTGAAGTCAGAGATGACAAAATTGACTTAGATTACTTCTGTATGAAAACACCTTTTTTGTGTGTTTTCATCTCATATCGGGTGCCCATGTGGTTTCCATCCACAGAGAGCCTGGGCATCTTGTTGTCTTTGATGTACCAACCCTATCAACACCCCTGTGAGAAAGAGACATGCTTAGGTGGATGAGAAACAGAGGCCCAGAGACAAAAAGCAGCTTTCCCAAGGCTATGTGCCTCATCATGCAGTGTCATCCTGAACCAGCAGTTCCAAAGAGTCATTCAGTGTCTTAAGCCTTCCTTTGAAGTTCTCTTTGGGCCTCTTTCATCTGAAAAAAAATATATATATATACATATACATATATATATATATATAGTTGCTTTTTCTTTCCAGATTCTGTATGTAACAGGTCATGCAGTGCTGGGGCAGCATGAGGTCAGTGCAAGCAGATCCCTGCGCTTCATGGCTATCACACCTGGTCATGTTGTGGCTTTGAGCAATGGCATATGACCATGCACACAGTTTCAACGTTAGCAAATGCCTTGGCAGGGGTTTGCCCTGAATTATAATGTATCCTTTGAGCTGGTGTCTTGGAACTGTTTTGGGGAATGCAAGAGCACAGGGCTGTTCCCAAAGCTCACCCTCTGGGATGGAGAGAGCGTGTGCTCATTTCTGCTGGGACATGATGGAGAGAGGAATGCCATGCTGTGGGTAAACATCCAGATTATGAGTACTTTTGGGGGTGAATGATTTCGTAGTGATGACTGGGAAGCAGCACAGCAGGCTGAATTAGTGTAGTAAAGTATTAATTAAGGAGGAGATTGCCATAATGTTATAAAAATATTTCTATGCTGTTTTTCCAGCACTGGTTTCAGGAAAATCAAAATATCAAGCCATGCATCCTAGATGTGATCATGTTTCTACTCATTTGATTATGGATGTTTGACTCAGGAAAAGTCTTTGAACTGGCATTGATTTTGCAGCAGTACACAGTGGGAAGTGATGTGAAATAGCAGGGACTTCGATGCTTCACAACAGTGCAGCTGAGAAGTGGGGCACAGGCTTCTGTTTCATCTCAGATAGTGAGAACAGGTCACCAGTGCTTTGCAGGTGCACAGGGAGGTGTGTTTTTAGGGTACTTCTTGATTCCCAAGGTAAGCAGATGCGCTTTGAAGCAGCTGAGGTTTCTGAGCTTTTCTCATGGCCCCACTAGCCTAAGGATAAGGAACGGGGTTGGGCTTCAAACGATGAGTTGAATTCTACCCTCTTTGAAGTCACTGGCAGAAATTCCTGGTACTGGCTGTGAGCACTGTGAGTCTGGAGGAGCATCAGACAAGCAAGGTGCTTTGTCTTCTATTGACCAGTTTAACTGGACGGCTTGTACTGGGAAGACCCTGCAGGGCACACAGGTTAGGCTGGCCAGGCAGACGTGCTGACTGCTTCACTGACTTGTGCCTTGAGGTCTCCTTAGAGCACCCTGTTAGTATTTGTTACAACCGATCCCTGTTTCCTCCCTCCTCTGAGAAAATCTGTTCATAACTTGTGTGAACAGTCCTGAGTCCTAGGATATACAGCTACAGCATAACAGGCTGTAAGAAGTGCTGACAATTAAGAATATAAAATATTTCATATTTTACATTTCAAAATATTATCAGCCTTTCATCATGGGAAATTAATGTGGTTTTGCTGTTCCATGTGATTTGTTGTGTTTCTGGTGGCTGACTTGAGGCTCTGCAAGTGGTGCCTGGCACAGCTGAAGTGGAAAGAGAAAACGGTCAGAGAAGGTGAAGTGACTGACAGTGCTTGGCCTTGTTTTTTCTAGAGATGAAGTGGTCTTGAATTCTTCACCTGCTCCTGCAAGTTTGTGTTATGCTCCAGTACGTATGATCTGGCATATAGCTATAGGTACTAATACACACTTAGCAGTGGCATACAGCCATGCAAGAAACAACTGGATATATTGCATTGTCCCAGACATAAAAAAGTGAAAATTCACATTGCCACATAGTCACTGATGGTATTGAGCAAGTTACCTGGATTACAAGCTTGTTCTCTGGTTGTCCTTTTGCCCTTTAAAGCCAATGGTGTGAAAGGGTCCAGGCAACCAGAAATGGGATCTGCCTGAGCCTAACTTCATTTCTCAGGGCTGCAATGGCACTAACTGCTACAGGTCACCATGGCTCCAACAGCAGCTGCATGCAATGTTGCTCTTGGGGATATCTCTACTTCATCAGCTGGATGGATGGTCCCAGAGAGGCAACACCATGGCTTCTTGCTGCATCCACTTCTTTTTAATTTGTTTCCCGTTATGCAAAACACCAGGCTTGTCTGATGCCATCTTTCATACAGACTCATACAGTAGATATTTCAGAACTGGGAAACCTCCAATGTTGAGCTGCCAATAAGTCACCCTCTTCTTATTTGACTGCTGTTTGTCTGTAACTTATTCTTCCCCCTGCTTCCAAGACAAATTTGCTGCTATCAAAGTTCTGCAGCTGACATATTTCTAATCATCTCTTCACTGCAGCCCATCTTCTGTAAACAATTAGTGAACCCTCTCTGGGACATGGAGTTATTGTGATAATTTCCTAATTACTTAGCTTTCTTGGCTCTCTTATTGCTTGGCAAGAAAGATTTGGTGGCCAGAAGATATTAATATGCTTGCTCTCCAAGTTCCTAGGCTTTGGTTAATCATTCCAGCTGAAGCTTGTTGATGTTGGATGATTTCTGGAACTTTATTTTGTGAGTTTTAATAGTAAATTTAACAAAGGAGCAATAAATGAACTAGGTGGCAGGCATATTTCTGTGATGGAAATTGCTTTCCCTTTGGGACAGGATCCAAAGACCTCTGAAGAGAAGGAGATTCTTTCCACCAGCTTGGTGGATCTTTGATCTGGTTGCTGATGGAGCGTATCAGGAGGGTTGTCACACAGCTCTTGGTTGGGACTCCTTTGCTCTCATTGTACCCTGTGCTGATCTGGGCTGCGTGATGGTTCTGGATAAGAGCAATTGATGAGAAGCAGTGGTATCTACAGCTTCAGTTATGACCCTCGATCTACTGTTGGGATTTTGGAAGTACCTCTTCAATGCTAGCTGTGCTCAGTAAATTTGATTAAGAAAGTGCTTTCCCTGCGAGTGTCTGGTTGTTGTTCTAAAATAACTTGTATAAGGCAAAATGGTTTTAAAGTATTTTTCTCAAGTTGCAATGGTGATTATGATTTTTAACTTACATAAAACTAGAATATAGCCATTAGCTGGGTTTGGTGCATGAGAGTACTCAAGGAATCTTCAAATCATCTTTGGTTGAGCTCGGATATATACACCATAACAAAATGACTCAGGCTAGCCTTTTCTGACTGTGAACATCAGGCTCTTCTTTAATCTCCACAGGCTGTGCCATCATTGTATCTTCATGCTGAAAAATTCCTTTGTTAAGTCTGGTTGAAACTACTTACTCATCGGACTTGAAAGGGGTCTGCTGTCCTGTCTCAGCAAGCTGCTGTCCTGAGCTAGTCCAGTGTAACTTGAACTTCTGAATTTACAGAATGATTGAGATTGGAAAGAGTCCACTCCAACACCCTGCTCAAGCAGGTCCACCCAGAGCAGTGTGCCCAACCATGGCCAGATGGATGGATATGATTCCTTTTCTGAGCAAAAAGGATTCATCCCACAAAATTTCAGAGCATTTTCAATGTCATTATTATATTAAGTCATGCATTGTTTAAGCTATGTTAACATTGCTCTTTTTCTTGATTACTCCATATTATAGTGATATGTCAGCATATTAGTTTGTTTTCTTTCCCTTTAGCTTGGCTTCATGTATGTTTGTGCTCTCATCCAGCCAAAGGGTCACTGCATGAATCATCTTTATGTGGGGAAAAAGAGCATCCATGCAGCATACTGGGCACCATATGGGACAGGATTAATAGATTTCAGAAGAGAAATGACTGAGAAAACACTGAGGTTTAGGGTCTGAAGTCATCTGATCAGAAAACTTTCCTTTCTTGGAGCTCTGGCTACCTGGGATCCCTCTTCCTTCAGCTGGAAGAAACAGATCTCTCTAGATGGAAATGTGCATCTTTGGAGATTGTGTTTTCCTTCTGGAGGAGAACATCTCTGCCCACTAGCCACAGGAGTGCTCAATGGAGCCCTCATTCCAACCTTACCACCTCAGAAAAGTGTCTGCTTTGGATATTACCTCCAGGTGGACTAGACGTACCCGTTACTGTTGGAGGCCCAAAGCTTGGACCTGGTCAGGTACTCAAGAAAGTTTCATCACTTTTCTCATTGGAAGAACTGGAGAAAGCCATAATATTGTAATTCCCCCCTCCTCCCTACACCCAGACCAATAATTAAAGTACTCATCTAATATATGGGAGACTCCCATGAGTGTTTT
This sequence comes from Perdix hodgsoniae, assembly GCA_035772895.1. Taxonomy (NCBI): domain Eukaryota; kingdom Metazoa; phylum Chordata; class Aves; order Galliformes; family Phasianidae; genus Perdix; species Perdix hodgsoniae. The sequence continues at coordinate 517,874 of JAPSGF010000087.1, forward strand.
TCCTTTGCTTGATGGGACTTGAACTTGCTTTCCCCAAAGAAATGGCCAAACCCAGCTCTCAAAGCCTCTCCCAGCCTCTAAAACTTTTAAAGATGTTCCCATTTGTATAACATAATTAAATTGAGACTGGAACAGTCCAGGTCTTTCCCCTTCTCAGTTGAATGCCCTAATAAGAAGGTGTAATGACTCAGAAAACTTGCCCACACAGTTCGTGGCTTTTGTTTGAAGGTCTGAACTCTCAAAGCCTACCTCCATAAAGAAACTCTTTCTTGGCTGAGTGCCCAATTCCCAGTAGGGTCTTTCCATTGAACATCAGGGTGTGTTAAGTGAAGGTGGTCCTCCCTTCAAACACGGACATCATGAACAGTACATCAGATCCTATGGAGCCCACCATGAGGGTCAACTTTATTCTTCTGTTCATTTTTGATTTTCAAGCTTGCACTCAGTAAAGCCATGGTCTTTCAGGTCCACTGTACCACAGATTTGCTGCTGAGGAAAGTGTGGTGGGCCCCTTCTGTACCAAGTATAATATTTCACTCCAAATGAGATTTTTGTATTAGTAGTGATATAAATAAACAGTAAAAAAGAATTATTCAGTCACTAAGAACCACTGTATTTCATCGGCATTCAAGCAGGGATTCATTTATGTTCTAGTTATATTTTAACACATTTTTTTAAGCATTTAAAAAATCCATTCACTTTGCAGTAAAATATTTTATTTTCTGATTGAGGGGGGTTCTATTCTAAAGGCATACATTGTATGTGAGTTTATATATTTTTATATACATATGTATATGTATATATATAAAATGTGTAAGTGTGCGTGTGTGTTTTATATAATATAGGTCTGTGTGTCTATATTATATTTGGCCAACATCCACTCTGGCCTGACTGCCCTGGGCTTAGAAACTAAACAGTTGCAGGCTTGGCTGGTGCTGGGACTGGGACCACCTGGGAACCTGGGTGCTGCAGGGACGAGCCAAGGAGTCGCGGTTAGACACGTGGTGAATTTTAGACCGCAAAAACTGCACAAATGGAAAGACTTCATTTGGCACCATTGTCACTGTTGAGCTGATGGATGGGAGTTAAAAAAAATTTATATATATGAAATCCTCCTCCTCATGGCTGGGTGTGGTTCCTCAGATGTCTGAAGTGCAGAGCCTCCCTACCCTCTGGAGCTTATACTCCGAGGCCTTGAACCCGAAAAAAAACAAAAACAAATATGCTTAATATTATGCATGTGAGAACTTGCATAACTGTTTGCAGGTCTGGAGCCTGGGGGAGCTCAGCTCAGGGAGCTGGAGAAAAACTCACACTGGGCACCAGGGGAGAATTCAATTTAGAACAGTTCAGCATGGATTGTCCCCATCTGTGTTTTACCCTTCTGTCTTGAGTGTGGTGAGGATCATCCTGGGAGGTTTGGCGGAGAGTCAAGGGGAGAGTTTTGCTTTGGTTTACGTCATTCCTGGAAGCCCATTTTCTTGTCCTTCCCTACAGATAGGAGTGTGTGCACACTTATATCAGCCGGATGGACCATAGTATGTGGCTGTGGGACTGCCTATGAAGATGCTTGTCCCGAGCAGGCTTTAGGACACCATCACCTCTGTGATTGGTGGGGTATGTTCTTGATGATGCTCTACACAGTCAGGTTGCATTTCCCATATTTTTGTGAAACCCTTTGCGTAGCCTGATGCTGATACTCTGACAATGATGATTTCATACTAAGTGAGGCCTCATGGTGACCTACTTCCTACTAGCTTCTTCCCAAGGAACAGTGCTGATCTCTGCTCTCCGGTGACAGTTACAGAGCCTGGGGGAAAGGCATGGAGCTGGTCAGGGGAGGATCAGCTGGATGTTAGGGAAAGGTTCTGCACCATAGTACTGGGGCCATGGCCCCAAGCTTGCCAGAGCTAAAGGAGCAATGCTCTCAGACATGGGGTTTGGATTTCGGGTGGAGCTATGTAGAGCCAGGAGCTGGACTCAGTGCCCCTTGTTGTTCCCTCCCAGCATAAGCTATTCTATGATTCTATAACTTGTAACTGGCTATTTGTAGCTATATCGATACTGGGCTGGCCCTGGTGATGTGCCTGGCAGCCTCTGTCCATGTTGCGTTGTCTACAAAGGCCCCCAGACAAAAGCAGAGATATGAATGAGGGCCAAGGATCATTACCTTAAGCAACAAAAGCCGTCCCGGAGAACAAAAATAACACAGAAAGAGCCCACAAAAGGCAGAAAATCCTTCCTTCCTGCCGGCTTCTCTTCAAGCCTCGCCTTCAGCTCACGGGAGTGCAAGGGCAGGCGAGACCCTCGGAGCAAGAGCTCAACAAAGAGCGCATCAGCATGGCCCGGCCCGGGGCTACCTCTGTATCCCCTCCATGCCCTTCCCTGAATGCTGTCCCATTGTGTGGGGACACAATGGCGGAGAACCCCACGGTGACACTGAATGAGTTACAATGCCAACATCTGTGTGACAGTTTCTTTGCCGGGTAATGGAGAAGAAGCAATAAATTCCTGATAGGCTGAGTTGGGAGAGCAGTCACCCATAGCAGGGCTGGGGCATGCAGGGAAAAAGTCTCCTATTTAAAGTTGCCGCATGTGTCCCCATCTCCCTCTCTGTGCCTGGGAACGGGGGTCAAACGCTGCAGCCCCCTCTGATGAGGCACTGGCAAAAATCAACAGAGAATTAGGGACAGGCGGTGGACACCGAGACGCTCAGCTCATCTTCTTGTTGCTGTCTGCTCTTTGTACAGCTTAATGTGAATTGACCCGGCAATTGTTAGACTAATTCTTCAAATCTGAGCCTAGATGCCAGCTTTTTGTTGTTTTTTGCTTTTTTTTTTTTAATTGAAATGACTTTTCCAGCTGCCTCATCTCCTCAGGAGGGGTAAAGCAGCCTGCAGGGTAATAGAGAGCAATAGCGATTTGAAGTTCGAGGAATATTCATTGAATATAACTTCTGGCCAGTTATCTGGCTGGTGAAGATCTTTGTGCCCACCTCTGATTATTTACTTGACAATAGAGCAACAGAAGATGGATACTTTCTCATTAAAAGCCAGCTGCTTGCAGCCTTTGGGACTACTGTTCTTCAGATATATATTCCTTTGCTCTTTATCTGATCCAGGTTGTGTAGTATCACTCAGTGTCTCCTGCAACAAGGCCATCCTGCTGAGCTGTAATCCTGCAGCTCTCCAATGAGAATACAAAATTTCAAATTTGATTCTTTTTCCTTCCAATTGTCCATCTATTCATTATCAAAGATCAATTACCTACTAGAAAATAAGCTTGGCATTTACATTTACTCTTTTTCCAAGGATCTCTAAAGAACACAGAAATGCTGATTAATGATCCTGTTGCTGATTAATTATCAGAGTTTTAAGAGGCCACTTCTATCTGCACAGGCAGCATGAGCCCATGTATGTTTAAACATTCTTTTTCTACATTATACACCCTGCTCTTGGGAATACTCCCCATCTGACTTGGAAAGCACTACAACTTTCAGCTCTTGTTTTTTTCTAAGGACTTACCTCCTTCTCAATGGCTGTACAAACCTGTATAAACTTGTGGGTGAGCTAAAGCAAATTTCCCTTCTGAATTAAAACATCAGTATTTAGTAATGTGCAAAATTATTTTTGGCAGAGTCCTTCTCCAGTCAACATGCTATCTCAAGTTAATTATCATAATTTGACCTAAAACTGTTACATATTCTCATAACTGTTTGAGATTGAAGGGAATTCCTTTGAGTCTCTAATCCCTTAGCATCCAACCTAAAAACAACTAAAAGTTGATGCACTGATCTGTCTTTTGAACTTTTCTCTCTGAGAATATAAAAAATCTGCTTATCCAAGATATCCTCAGTTTGTCAGCAAAAACACTGCACATTTATTTATTTGTTGTTCTTTTTTGATCTTTAGTTCAGTTTGGTGTCCCCAGATATCTCACATCCTTGTGAAGATGCAAAAACAACTTGCATAGGATCCAAAAAAATCAACCAACCCACAATCAGAAAGTCATTCATTGATGGTGTTACAGACAGTAGGACAAGAAAGGCCCATTAGATCATCTAGTCTCATCCTCTATAAAATACCGAGGTCACAGAATTTCACCCATGTACTTTTGTATTCACCTCAGTACTTCGTGTTTCACTGAATTGTATCTTCCAGAGAAGTATGCAGTCTTAATATTAACATGGTAAGAAAGAGATAATCCTCTTGGGTAAAAGGCTGAGTGGGTACTGAAACTAAATAAGAAAATATAATTTTCTACTCCCTTCTATTAATGTAGGATTGTATCTAGGATGTATTTTGTTTTCTGTCATCCAATGTCCATAAAATCTTTTGATACTCAGCCCACTGAGTACTGCACTGTATTTAATTCAATTTCCTTAAAAGGTCTATACTTCTCATTTATTGCACAAATGCTTATGTTTGGCAGTCGGGAATTGTGATCCCTTGTACTGTACAAATGTAAAAGAAAAATATGGTATTTCCTTTAAATAACTCATGCTCCATCATCTTTTTTCATTCAAATCCCTAGTTTTGTTGGTGACTACATTCCCAATATACCTCCTCTGGTTCCATTAAGAGGAGACTGGAGAGCTCATACACTAGCTTGGTCTTACCTCCTCCACATGTCCAAATCTGTTTCCAGGTGTCTAAGAGCTACTTGCCTCAGGGGATGGAGCTCACTGGGTCTTTGGACTTCTGGAAGAACTATGTGATGTCCTGGAGGGGATATGCTGTTTGACTAAATCTCACCATCCCAAATTAGCCTCCCAGCATCATCCTGGTGTGAAACTCCATGTATAATCATAGAATCACAGAATCATCAAGGTTTGTAAGACCAATAAAATTATTTAGTCCAAACTTCAGTCCATACCTCCCTGGGCCATCTGTTCCAGTGCCTCACCACTCCTTCTGAGAAGAAATTTCTCCTAATATCCAACCTGAACCTTTCCTGTTGCAACTTCAGGCCATTTCCTCTTGTCCTATTACTGTTACCTGGGAGAAAAGGCTGACCCCCACTTTGATACAACCTCCTTTCCGGTGGTTGTAGAGAGCTATAAGGTCTCTCCTCAGCCTCTTTTTCTCCAGCCTGAATCCCAATTTCCTCAGCTGCTCCTCATATGATTTGTGCTCAAGACCTTTCACAGCTTTGCTTTGGACAATGCATCTGGGCTATAAGCCACTTGGAAACAGGTGATGTCTCTTACTGAGAACATATTCAGTGAATCATAACTGCTGGAAAGGGTTAAATTACCAGTATAGTCAATGTCTGGTCTTAGAAAATTACGCCTCCACTCCTCACCTTTACATAACATTTCAGTGGATTTTGGAGTCAAAGCATCTGAGTCATTCAAGTGAAATCACCGGAGGGAAAAAATCCAGGCTGTCTTATATTTCCTAAAGGACTGATTTGTAAATTATTTTGATCTTCCATTTCTTCAGAACTGGATGCTGCAGCCAGAAGGCTAAAGAGAGATTGCTTCTTGCCTACTCTCATTCCTGACTGTCACTTACGTCTTCTTGGCTGCAGTGCTGGTGCTGGAGGTTTCTCTCAAGCTTTTCCTCCAGGTGGTGGTTGGGGCAGCCTTGTGGGAGCTGCAAGTTTGAGTCCCCTCAAACTGAGGGAGAAGCTAGATCCAAATTTGCTATTTCTTGGCCTGGCGCCGTGGTGCTGAGAGCTCCCACCTCTCCCTTGGAATGTGTTTTGGGTGAAGGTGCCAGAGGCTGCTGTGCTTTACACCAGTACAACTCGTTCTATTACCCCTGAAAAAACGTGGTGGTGGAAGTCAAGAATCACAGAATTGCTTAAGTTGGAAGAGAGTCTTAAAATTCATCCATATGCAATCTAAATCTCTCCTGTTCTAGTTTGAAACCATTTCTTCTACTGTCCTAACAGATCTTGTTAAACAGTCTTATTCTTTCTCCTAGACACCTTTTAGATACTGAAAGTCCAGATGCCTCTGAACTTTGTGTACCAGAAGTGGATTTGGGCAGGAAACTGCCTTATCTTATTTTATCCAAGGAAGAGGCAGCTCAGGTCATGCATGGTAAGAGAGCTTTGATCGCCCGCTTCAACTGGGTGATGAAATTTCAGCAACCACTTTTCCATCAAATAGGAAATAAAAAACGTGACGTACCTTCCGAACCTCTTTGTTGTTAATCCAGTATTGTGGAAACACAATTAAGCTGTCTCAGAGCAGGGTCAGCACAGGATCCAGATACCTGGGGCACAGGGTGTGGAGAGGAGGGCTGGGAGACCCAACAGGCCTCAACAGCAGGCAGTGCTTTCACTCAGCAAGTTGTGAGCTAATGGACAGATGTGGTGATGGTAATTAGTGCAGATGTTTATAGTCAGGGAAGTCGCAGGATTAATGTTCTAATGGCTCTTTTCTCCCCATACATGGGTTAAGTGTTTGTTCCTCCAACTTGCAGATTGGATTATAGCCCTAGAAATCTGGATACTGAAGCATTGGCATTGATGACCATTTATTTTTTATAACTCCATTTCAAGCCTTGTGAACATGTTTATTAATTCTTTAGAGCCATTCAAGAGGAAACTCCACTTGAAGTGTCACACTGGATTTGTTAGGATGGGAGCATGGTGTGCCTGAGAAACAGGATGGAAATCTGAGCATTACAATTCACGCTGCCTTTGCTGCTGTTAGATGTCTCTACAGGTTGTGTTTATACCATTTTCTTTGCATCAAACATAAACATGGCCCAAAATACAAAATTTGGTTGCAAGAAGTAAGCTGGGAACTGGCTTAAAAACTGGCTATTTGGGAAGCCCTGCACAGAGGGAGTTTGGACTCAAGGAATGAGAGCTGTTCTTGTCTTGGAATAGGAGCCCCACATGACACAACACTATCATGAAATTAAATATTTTCATGCTCCTATTGGATAGGATAACCTGGTCCTTCATTCCATGCTAACTTGAACTTGTACATTCCCCTACCCTGTTATATTATGTCTCTTTGGGACTGTATCAGCAGCTGCTCGCATAACTGCCAAGTGAACGGGACTGTGCGGCTGCTTTGAATGGAGAAATGTAAGCAGGCAAACCCTGCACTTGAAATTGTTATAGATACCACTGAAAAGATGTGAAGATGACTAGACTGGGTTTTGCTCTAAGTGTGCAGGATCCAGAATACCAATGGCTTGGATGCTTAAGCAGCCACAGCAGCAAAGGCTAGCGCAAGAAGAGCTTGAGCTCTTGACTTTTTGCTTCTTTCCTCTTTGAATCTATCTTTCTTGTTTTGGCTCTTGTATTGGTCCTACTGCCACTGAACCTGGTTTATCTCCCACCAACCTTAGGAATCCTAGCGCAGAACAAAACTCCATGTGGCCACAGCTGCTATGAACACTATTCTCAGACATTGTTTGGAGCAGGTGTAAAATGCTGGCAGATGCAATTGGTTATCCTAAAAATCTTGGCTTTAAAATGCTCCTATTAAGAGTTGCTTTCTCTCCCCTATCCAAAACCTTGCGGCACTGTGCTGACCCCAGAATGAGTTCCCACTCCCTTGCCTCACTGTTCAATCATTTTCCTCCTCCAGGGCTTGTCCAGACTTGGCGTGAAGGTGCTAACATGCTTGTACTGACACACTTCCAAATGAAAAATGACAGATTTTCAACCAAGCAGCTTTATCTTTCCCAGCTAACACCTGCTAGAAGTCAGCTCCTTTTGTCCACACTGGGATTTGAAAACCTGCTCGTTCAAATATTTCAGCTTACGTGATTCAGAAATGCTCTTTTTGTTGGAGTCAGGACAGGCAGGATGTGTAGGAGTCTGTGTTCATTCCCCATTTGTGATCGTGGGGTGAATGACAAAGCCTGGCTGATCTGAATGGTGCAGGATCAGGTTCAGAACAAATGTAAAGCCTTGTTTGCACACAGTCAGCATCTGAGTTGGGGTGGGAGAGTAAAGGTTTGTGGGCGGTTATCTACAAACTCCAAACTCCTACATTGTAACACCTCCATTCAGTGAAGCTCTCAAATGTGAGCTCTTTTCTTCAGCAAATGCTGTTTCTCTTCCATCCCTTTTTGACAGTGTCTTCAGCTTTGAGTTATTTATCCTTATCCATCTGGAAGTATCTAAACTTAATCAGAAAGATGATTAATTCTGCATTTTCAAACGAACTAGCATCAGGTACCTCTGGCAAGATGAACCACCTCCGGAGCCAGCTGGACTAAATTTCTTCCTCCCCCTCGTGAGTCAGGTCAGGTCAGGATTACCTGAGGACTCATCTCTAAAAATCCTGCAACCTCATCCACATCTGGAGCTGATGTGTAAGTTAAGCAAGAGCTGTGGGAGTGGTGACTGCAGGGCTGGCTAAGAGCCTCACAGGGCTCAGTTATTATTTCCTTGGCCAAAACCTGCCTGCTGTGTCCTGCCTTGCAGTGCCTTGATACTTTAGTGCTCATACTGAGTACAGCAGGACCCTTCTTGGGGCTAAGGAACAGTTCGATGTGCAGAAGACTGACAGACTCCTACCATTAGTTATGTATTTATTAATGAATGAACAATGAGACACCAACTACTCCTCCCAGTGCAAAAGGAGTGTGAGATACAAAGCTGGACACTAAGGCATATCAAAGCATAAAATGAATACATTAAAGATGAAAAAAAAAAAAAGAAAGGCAGGACTAAGTAAATATTTATTTCAGAGCAAAATGCAGTATAACCCGTCTCTTGAACCTTCTGCCATCTCCCTTGTTCAGTAGTGCTGGCTCTCACCTTTTTCCCTATGACAGCTTTGAGTGCATCCAGAGGAAGGACACAAAAATGATCCATGGAATGGAAAACTTCCCCAACAAGGACAGGTTGAGAGCAGGAGTGTTCAGGCTGGAAAAGAGAATGCTTGAGGGAGACCTGAGAGCAGTCTTTCAGTATCTGAAAGCAGGCTATAGGAAAGAAAAGGATATAGTCTTTAGTGGGGACTTTTGGGATAGGACAAGGGGAAATGGTTCCAAACAGAAAAAAAAAAGAAAAAAAAAAAAAAAAGCAGGGGGAGGGGGGAGATTTAGACTGGATGTAAGCAAAAATTTTTTTATGCTAAGAGTGGTGAGGCACTGGCACAGGGGGTGGATGCTCTGTCCTTGAAGACATCCAAGATCAGGTTGGATGGGGCTCTGAGCACCTGATGGAGCTGTAGGTGTCCCCGTTCATTGCAAGGGAGCTGGTCTAGATGGCCTTTAAAGTTCTTTCCAACTCAAACCACTCTATGATTCTGTGATTCTCCCCTTCCACTCCATGCCCCAATTTATGACTGAAAAAGCTTTGCTTTGTCAGCCAGAAATGTAACACCTTGCTTCAATGGGAGCAAGGGTATGGTGGGCTGTGCTGGGAGGTTAGGGCATGGGAAGTCCAGGGGGCTTTCCCCAATGTGGGTGGAGGTGATAGAAAAGCACTTCAGATATAGCTTGAAAGACGTGAAACCAGAGAGTGTGCAGTCATTTGAGCCACCCTGGATTCTTACACATCTTTTTACATTGATTTGTTTGTCATGATGTAGGATTTCATGAGAAATTTGTGTAACCTCAGTGATGGTAGGAAAACTTTATTGTGTGTAATCTAGGTAGTGGACTTTGCTTCTCAATGTATTTCCTTAAAGTTACTAAAGTTCACTATCATAATAAGGAAAGAAATGGGGAAAAACCATTTATGGCTACCATGAGAGCTAACTGCCATTAGCTGGGTTTGTTCTAAACCAGATTTTTTTAGGTCAGCTGTACAGCTATTGATGTAAACAGATAATTCTGATTGTGATAGCTTTCATAGGTTCCGAAAAAGTTTTCATTTCTTATAGGAAGCAGGAAGATTTTTTTTAGAATATTTTCCTAAACTAATATTTGTTAATATTATCAGGTTGGGGTCAAAAAGTTCATTTAAAAGAAATTCCACACCATAATAAGATGTCTCTCTTGGACAGAGATTCCTCAGACTTCCATTTTCAAGCCCAAATGTCTTCACAGGGTAGCTGGGCTTCAATGTGATGACATGCTTTGACCAAATGGAAATTTTCAGGGTGCTTCCATTGATGTCTTGAAGAATCTTTGGTACAGAATGTTTCAGATGTTGCTTCACATATCTCTATGTCTTGTGAGTTTATCTGTTGCTCAGCTCTCCTTGCAAAGGTCCTTGGGTACACCCCCCCATTGCTTTCAAACTAAGTTCTTCATTGAAGAGCTGAACCTCTTTTAAATGTATCTATAAGACCGCAAATTCAGTTCAGCCATTGAAAGTGGTTCTACTCACAAAATATACATAGTTTCCAAGCAGATAGATCTTAGGGGGCTGATTGTGCTTTAGCCAATGGAGCTAAGCCAGTTTGCCCCTGTTGGCCCCCGTTTTTAATGAAGTGATGAAAACGGGTCACACAAATGGTAATTGCCTGATGATTTTCATTGCCCTGAGCTCACTGGTTGCTCAGTGTGTTTTATGATCAAAGTGTGGAAAGGATGGGAATGGTGCACTGTTTCTCAGGTACATTCCTCTTCTAGTTCTTGCATTGGCTGGTTCATTACAGATGCGTCTTTGACTTTTCACACCTCATTTCAGATGCAAACGTAACTAGCAGTTTTTATTTGATGTGAAAAAGAGAAGTAATCATAGAGCCTAGAAGCAAAAGGCACTGTTTGTTTTTCAATGCACACAGGGATTCCTGTTTTGCAGCTATGATGTGCATATTTCACAGTGTTGCAGACAGCTTCTGTCAATTAACATGAATTATGACTCCAGAAGCATTCGTTTACCATAAACCTGCAGAACATTAACTCCTGAGCTTCAACCCCTGCCAGTGGCAAATTCATTGCAATGCAAAGAGAAATAATTTTGAAACTTGTGACTGGAAAGGCTTTTCTCTTGCAGTACTGCTCTTTCTAATGGTGTGAGGATACTGTGTTGGTACAGCGTGTGACTCTACTGTGTATATTTTGCATATCAGATTCAGGCTGCAAACCCCTGGAGCATGGGGCTTCTTGCCTCCCTTTCTGTCCTCAGCTTGAGAAGTGAAACCTTGCCCCTGGCATGGGGCTAAGGGCATGGAATGGGTAAACCTGTGCTGTCCAGTTGCATGGAATGTGAGAAGAATCCCCTTGGGAAAAACCAAGTGTCCCTATTAGGACAACCCACACTTCTCTACTTGGGCAGTGCAAAAAGACCCTCAAAAGACAGCTGAGGAGTTCACCTAGGACAAATCCCTGGTTCATTCTTCTCCTTCCTTTCCCCCGGGGCTGTGTGGTCCCATGGCCCTCCATGCTCCCTCTGGGGTTGTCATCCTGTGGCAGTGAACTGCCTCTTCTTTTAGTAGTAGAATCACAGAATCACAGAATTGTAGGGGTTGGAAGGCACCTCCAGAGATCATCGAGTCCAACCCCCCTGCCAAAGCAGGTTCCCTATACCAGGTTGCACAAGCAGGTGTCTAGGTGGGTCTTGAATGTCTCCACAGAAGAAGACTCCACAGCCTCCCTGGGCAGCCTGTTCCAGTGCTCCGTCACCCTCACCATAAAGAAGCTCTTGCACACATTTTTGCGGAACTTCCTATGCTCCAGCTTCTGGCTGTTTCCCCTTGTCCTGTCTCCACACATTGCTGAAAACAGTCTGGCCTCACCACTCTGCCCCCCACACCTTAGATATTTAGAGACCTGGATCAGGTTCCCTCTCAGTCTTCTTTTCTCAGGACTCAGTTTACTTAGCCTTTCTTCATAGGGGAGATGCTCCAGGCCCTTCACCATCTTTGTGTCCCTCTGCTGGACTCTTTCTAAGATATCCCTGTCTTTTTTTACTGGGGAGCCCAGAACTGGACACAATACTCCAGATGAAGCCTTACCAGAGCAGAGTAGAGGGGGAGGATCACCTCCCTCGATCTGCTGGACACGGTCTTTTTAATGCACCCCAGAATGCCATTGGCCCTCTTGACCACAAGGGCACACTGCTGGCTCATGGCCAACCTGTCGTCCACCAGGACACCCACGTCCCTCTCCACAGAGCTCCTCTCCAGCAGGTCATCCCCCAACCTGTAGAGGTGCATGCAAGTATTCCTACCCAGATGCAAGACTCTACACTTGCTTTTGTTAAAGCTCATCTGGTTTCTTACTGCCCAGCTCTCCAGCCTGTCCAGGTCTCACTGAATGACAGCACAGCCTTCAGGCATGTCAGCCAATCCTCCCAACTTCGTATCATCAGCAAACTTGCTGAGGGTGGTCACTATCCCCTCAACAAGGTCATTGATGAAGATGTTGAACAAGACCGGACCCAGCACCGACCCCTGAGGAACACCACTTGTTACAGGTCTCCAACCAGACTCTGCACCACCAACGACGACCCTCTGTGCTCTGCCAGTCAGCCAGTTCTCAACCCACCTCACTGTCCACTCATCTATCCCACACTTCCTCAACTTTGTTATAAGGATGACTTTCTCTTGGTTTAATGCATTGCATTAGGGCAAGATAATGAAGAGTCTGGAGAACAAGATTCGTGAGCAGCAGCTGAGGGCCCTCGATTTGTTGGGCCCAGTGCAGCGGAGATGCAGGGAGGCCTGATGACAGCTACAGCTCCTCACAGGGAGCAGAGGGGCAGCGCTGAGCAATGCTCTCCGTGACAGTGCAGGGCCTGAGGGAATGGCATGGGAGCTGTGTCGGGGAAGGGGCAGGGGGGTGTTGGGGAAAGGGTCTGCACCAGAGGGCAGTGGGCATGGAACGGGCTGCCCAGGGCAGTGGGAGTTAAATAAACATTTGGACATACTGTTTGGATTTTGTGTGGGAGAGCTCCCAGCTATCTGTGGTGCCAGGAGTTGGACTTGATATTCCTTCCAACTTGGGATGCTCAGTGATCCAATGATTCTGTGAATTAACTCATGGAGGAGTCTTCTGGCATTGCAATTTGAGAACGCATGTTTATGGATAACTCTGTGGACCTCTAAGAACGGTTTAGTACCTGTTATGGGGGAAAGGACTTGCAGGTATAAAAAGAGTTAATTGTTGAGAGCAAAATGAGATAATTGCTTGCAGGGGTTGTATCCACACAGCTGAGTCTTGTCTTCTATTAACAAGGAATGCAGAAGTCACATATTTTTTACAGGCAGAAAGAGTTTGCAAAGACTTGTGAGGACTTTCTTTTCTGTTGGGTCTACAGATGGGATTCTGGTATATGGAGAGAGCATAGAGAAGGAGTACACGTAAGAAAGCAGCAGTGCATCTTGTGTGTATTTAGGCAGTAAGCTCAGTCACTCTGCTGTGAAACAATGATGGATTTCATGTGGGAGTCCTGACATGATGATCAGTTAAGTTCCCATCTTCACTCCTACAGCTGCAGGCTTTTTTAAAGTCCTTGGTCTTTTGTCTTGTTTAGCCTCTGCTTTCATTTGCCACCTTCTCAGTGAAGGCAAGAGAAAGCAAAATGCAGGTTTTCTGGTGAAGGGACCTACATAGACACCTGTGCTGGCAGATAAGGCAAAGTTTGAAATGCTGGTTAAAAATCAACCCTAACTGTGGGGAAGGTAACTTCTAATACATGGACTTCTTAGGCTGTGAACTGAGGCTGTTTGCCAGGGCAAATCATTCTGTAGTTTTGGATTTCATGTCTGCTCCCATGGTAGAGTTCTCCTAGGCAGCTGGGCTGGAGTCAGTAGGTCAGAGCAACCATGCCAGCCGCTATGTTCCACTATGACAATGCAAAGCAAACCAGAAAAACTGGCTAAGCTGCCAAGAGAAAAGTTCCCATGCACTGGAGAATCCTCTGGCAGGATGGAATCAGTGCAGGACAGTTTGTATTTCCAGCTCCTGGACTGGATTATATAACTGGGGACCATGCCAGCATTGCCTGTGCTCTGATGCATGATAAGTGAGGTTACATAGACGTAGTTCAGATGATGGCAACAACCACCAGAGGCTTCTAACAGTGGACTATAGGTTGCCAGACTTGGCCTTGTGTAGCCAATAAGCTCACTGTGTGATGCCCAAATAGTGAGTTCATTGATTGGGTCTCCAGTGCTGCACTAATGCTGCTGGACTGACTGACCTACGGTGATCTCTGCCATGGATGAACATTATGTTTTTTTGGTTTTCTTTTTTGTTCCTGTAATGCACCCTTGTGAGCTTTTATCTCTCTCTACATCTCCTGAATAGGTTAATATGTTTATATGTGTGTCTTTGACCTAACAGATACTGTGTGCGTGTGCCTGTGTAGGGAATAAGCAGCATCTTGAGGAAATGTCTTACAGGCACAGCAACGTTTGCTTTCTCCAGAGAGAGAACATTTGAAAGTGAGAAAGCTTTTAAGATGAATAACATGGAACAGAATATGCAACCAAAACCTTTGCGTCAGTCCTGAGAAAGCATGACAAGAGTAAAAGGATCACATTTTGATGGAAACTGGGGTGCAGACAGTGTCCCCAGATCTGGGGAAGCTAACAAAGAAGCAGGGTAGATGCAGATAGGTCACGCTTGTGAGTGTGGTTGTGACCACAGCATGGATGCAGACTGATCTAGTGTTCTACTGTAGCAGGTGTGAGTTATTTCATCCGGAAACCAACCATAAGGTGAGAGATCCCAGCACTGCCCTATTCCATATTTCAGGCTTTACTGGGAGTATATAGAACTGTTGATCCTGGTGGTGTGGTGCTCTTGGGCTTGTACCTGTAAGATGCATAGGATTGCCCCTGCTATGAGGGGCTCTTGCTGGAGTGGGTGTTGACCCTCTCATACAACTTCACAAAGACTTTATTTATTCAGTGACCACAGAAACTGGTTTTCTATGGCTTGTCTGTTGTGGGAGAGTGCCTCATGTTGAAATGTGTATTATCTGACATGCCTTAACTAGCATAATATTAAATTGCTGTTTTGCCCAGATGTCCTTGATGCTGCCAAAGGCAAAATAATATTGCATATTGTGGTGGTGGTGGTTTAATCATGCAAACAAGTATATATTCTAAGATGAACTTTTCCACTGTAGACATAATCTGTAGCTACAGACAAGTGAAGAACACAGAACTGATTCATCCACTTGTTAGTTGTAACTACCATCCACTTTCATGAAGATTTTTGGTAAAGAGGAGAGCATTAACCCATTTATCCCAAGAATGACATTAATGGGAACAGAGAATTTAGGGAAAACTTGCTGTTCTCTCAGTTTCTTTTCCAGTGTTAGCGCAGATAGACAGAAGGTGGTGAAGGCCACCTGTATAAGCACTTGACTTCTCATTCTTTGCTTTCGTTGGCATGACTTTGTGCATGCACATCTAAGGGACTTGGTAAATATTCTACTTTGCATCAGAAAAGTGGGCTTTGAAGATTGATTTGACAAAGTTTTGCCTTAAACAAAGCCAAAGGTGTTTGATGGCTTGTAGATGCATCTGCAGACTGTCTCTGAATAATAGAATAGGAGGTAACAGATTCAAGTTGTGCCAGAGGAGGTTCAGGTTGGATATTAGGAAAAACATATTCTCAGAAAGAGTGGTAATGCGTTGGGACAGGCTGCTGGGGGAGTGGTGGAGTCACTGTCCCTGGAGGTGTTCAAAAACTATGGAGGCGTCTCACTGAGGGACATGGTTGGTGGGCATGGTGGAGATGGGTTGGGGTTGGACTAGATGGTCTTATTGGTCCTTTCCAACCTTAATGATTCTAATAGTTATTAGCTAGTCAACACATTTCACACCAGTATAACTACTGATAACAGGCAAACCAGGGAGCACCATGTATAACTATCCATTTACTGTTACAGACAAATTAAGCAATATGTGAAGGTTGTTAAATATGGCAGAGCCAGAACCCAGTTCATAAAACTCAGTAACTCTTATTCCAACTTAACTTTCTCCTGCCAGTCAAAATCAGTGCATGACTTTCTATGGGAACCACTTCTAAGGGTAACGGGGAAAAGCATGACTACATGGATGATTTAATAGAGCTTGTCTACATGTGGAGTTATTTCAGTGCAGTGCTCATGTGATTGCAAACAGGCTTTTTACAAGATGGTCTAGAATTGGAGAGAGAAATGCTCAGTTTCTGGCAGCCACCTGGAGCATTTTTGGAGCTGAAGAAGTGAGGGAGGCAGTCCGGTGAGATCTGAGGTACTGCCATTCATTATGCATGGATGTACTAATTGATGGGAGACTGGAGGCAAATTTAAATAAAAACGCACCATGCAATTACAAAAGATTAAATCAAACTGGATTAATTGAAACTGCAGGAGCAAAGGGAATAAGTGTAGTGCTGCAGTTTGAACAGGTTTTACAGAAACTTTGTCCACCTTCCTGGCACTGAGCATCCAACCAGAGGGAGCTCTTGAGTAACAAGCTGGTTTGAAGATAGTTTCTTCAGTCGGCCTCTTTTGCTTAATGCTTGGACTAGTCATGTAACTCTGCAAAGGACTAAGTGAAGGGGTATTTCTTTTGCATTGGTTTTGCAGTGACAGTACTGGAAAGACCTGGAGGTCAGAGCTGGGATTTCTTTTTTTGTGCTGAAGGACATACACTCTCTGCCTGACTTGTCTACAGCTTGGTTTTCTAACTCAGTCTGTTCCAAAATAGTAATTTGGAGGGCAGGGATCAGGTGCCAGGCATTTGTGCAATGCTCAATGCCCTGAGATGTCAGCCTTGTGAAATTTAACTAAAACTGTGTGACTAAAAATAAGAAGCTCGGGAAAAGCTTATTGACTGGGTCTTCTCAGACAGAGATTGTTGTTTGCATTCTGACAAGAAAAACACAAGGGCACTACAAACTCAAAGTGGAGCTTCAAAGAGCTCTGGTCATCTGGGACAAGAAATGTTAGCAACAAATTCAGCATGACTAGACAGATGGCTGAAGATCAAGTGTGAAGCACAGGAATGACTGAAATACTGGCTCTCACAGAGAGTTTTAGTGACCAGTCACCATCACATGTTTAAAAGGTTGTCCTATTCCAAGTAATTCCTGCACCATCAGCAGCAAGATGGTACTGCTGGAGAAGTGCAGTCAGAGCTCAAACATTACCTAAGTTTTTCAAACTTATGCATCTTTTCTGGCCTGAAAATTGTCATTTCAGGTCTGAAAACTGCCAAGATTTTCACACGTGAGTGAAAAGTGAAGTTGGCAACTGTTTTCTTTGCTTTCTGTCTTGTAAACTTCAGGTGCTGGGGTCATGATATTAAATCATATTTAAACTTCTTAATTGGAAAGAAAAGTTTAGTTTAGGACCTTTCAAATTCAAAAATGAGAAATCAAATAGAAAGAGCTCCAGCTGGTGATTTATACTGAAAATAAAAACAACGGAGTGTTTTGTTTTGGTGTTGAAATTGCAAATGTGGGATTTTATCAAGACAGAAAATTCCCCAGACCTCTCTATCTGTCTGTGCTTTCTTCCATGTCCACCAGAACAGAGCTTTTGCTCTTCCATGTAAATTCAGTTATTGTTATCAGAGATGGATCATCCCCATGGGAGATAAGGATGAGGAGCTGGCCAGAAACCAGCCCCAAACTCACAGCCCTTTTCACAGAAGCTGCAGTAGAAGCATTGGTGGAAACCCCTTCCTCAGTCTCTCACCAAATATGGATTCAAATGTGGGATTTGTCTCCTGGGGTGTTCCATAGCTCTCCATTTGCTTAAACCAATAGTAACCAGTGGTCAGTATAGTACCTGGATAAATTGCCATAAAAACTTTTTTGAAGAGTATTATAGAGAGGAAATGACAACTATTTCACCTTAACTGACTCAGTCAGGCTCCTTTACTTTTGCAAACAGGTTTCCTAAAATACAGGATTGTTAGCTTGATTGTAGCTATCCTGCAGTGAGAATAATTTATGAGGAACGCATTTCCCCCCCCCCCCAAATACTTTTTCTTAGCATGTCAAGTGTGTATATTGCTGTTGGCAAAAAGCAACCAGATCTGTAGAAAGAGAAATTTCTGAAGAATGTGTGGGGTGTTTGGGTGGAGCTCGAATGAGCAGATGTTCCCACAGAACAACAGGGTTTTATGGTGAATGAGCACAGGTAAAGCCCTGGCTCGGGGGCAACTGGATGTGTTTGGTGTACTCCAGAGTAAGAGTTGCAGAAGCAGCAGAACTGCAGAAAAAATAACTGCTGGATTATGCCCAGTGCTTTAAAATGATGTTTATGAGGGTTTCCTGATGAGAAGAGTGGTGGGGATGGCTGTCCAGGATAAGGATAAAATGTGTCCAGTTTGTAGCTTCTCTTACAGGACTGTGTTTGTGTTTTTGAGGCAAATACTAAATCATGGGAGGTTTAATGCCAGGCAGAAGGATGGTCAATAGAATCGAATCGCAGAACCATTAAGGTTGAAAGAGACCCCTAAGGTCTAGTCCAACTGCCAGCCTATCCCCAGCATGCCCACTAACCACACTCCCTAGAGTCACATCCACGTGTTTCTTGTACAACTCCAGGGATGGTGACTCTACCACTTCTCTGGTTCATACCTGAGTATTTGAAGATGAGACAGCTAAACCCACATGTCCACATGTCATTTGACAATAGTAAAATGCCTTTCTTTATGTTTTCTTTTTTTTTTTTTTTTTGGCTTGTAAGTATTGTATTTTTTATGGGAGTGGTGAAAAATATTAAATACCTCTGCCATCTGATCTTAGCAAGGGTAGGGCTGAGAGAAGTCAAGTGGTTAATCCTCTACCATGCCCAAGCTCCTGGGGTTACTACTGCAATGTGTTGTGTGACTGATGGTTAATGAAAATATGGCTTTAATCTGCACCATATACTGGAAGCTTTAGCTCTCGAATGGAAATTAAGGCAGATATTCCAAAAATACCTGCCTTAGTTTCTGTGCCTGTAAACTACATTAATTATCAGTCAAGGGCAGCAGCTTTGTCATCATCCTAAAAGAATATGCAGAGATCTGAGAAGCTTCTCTTGTCACCAGACCCTATCTAACTCTGCGTACCTGGTGGATATACCACCAACTCAGCCTGTTCCTTGAGCTTCAATTACTCTTGCTTAACTGAATTTGCAAAAATCTTCCTCGCTTCAGCTCCATGGAGCCTTTTGACATGAAAACAGAGATGGATGATTTATGGGTTATTTCACTAATTCTGTGCATTAGGCTTCCCTTCAAAAAATCTGCTTCATCTGAGCTTTGAACTTCAGTGCACCTAAGATGAATGGAGAAAGTTATGCTCCACGAGTGTTACTTAGAGCTTGGTGATATCTGATTTCCTTCTCATTGGTTGTGTCTTACTCATACTTGAACTCTACAGAGAAATCTGACAAACATATAGCTAGACTAAATTAAGATGTTTCACCTTATCTGATATTTAGTGTGAACCATTGGCTTCTTTGAGGCTGGAATGAAGCACTAGCTTTCAGTCATTCTAATTAGCAGTTGCTTAAAATGATAGCAAAGTCCGTTTTCTGAGCCAAATGAATCACCCAGACATTGAGGAAAAAAAAATAAACAGCATTAGATTTGATCATTTGGAGTAGTATGCATAATATGCTGGGAATCATAGAATCATAGATGGCTCAATTTGGAAGAGACCATAAAGTTCATTCAGTTCCAGCTCCCCACCATGGGCTGATTGTCCCCCACCAAATCTGGCTGCCCAGGGCCCCATCCAGCCTGGCCTTGTGCACTTCCAGGGGTGGGGCATCTACAACTTTTCTGGGCGACATGTTCCAGTGCCTCGATATTTTTGTTCTGTGAACCATCAAAATAGTATAAGAAAGAACAGAACTTGACTCTTACTTAGGAAGCAAAGTATTATTCAATCCATTGGAAGCTTGAAAGGCATATAGAACATGTAAGATCACGCACTAATTTCCCAAAAAACTCTTGCTAGAAGGAATTGGGCTGTGCTTGACCTGGCTGTATTGCACAACTGAATCCTGAGGGATGGTGTGGGTTTTTATGATGAGTCTCTACAGACCTGTGCTTACAAAAATGGACAGTTGGCTTGGTGTGTACCAGCTACAAGGGGCATTCTAGAGCAAGATATCTGCTAATTGCTGGTGCATGTTAAGGTCTTGGTTTGGGTCTCTTTTTTAGGCAGAATAATCAAAGGTTGTCTCGTCAAACCACCACATTTCACAGATCTCGCCCTGTCTCGAAAAGACTGTTTGTTGCATGGATCCATAACGATATACAAACACACCGCTGCTGAACCTTATATACTGGGAGGCAACATTGCAGCTGAGCATTCAACCCTAGCACTGCATTGCTTGACTGCTTAATTTCTCAATGTCAGTGTTGCATAAACAACTGTTTTTCTGCCCTGTTCTACGTGCTCACACAGGCATGGAGGCCTTACTTCTCTGGTCCCTCCCACACAAGCAAGCTTCCCTTGGCTTTGCTGGAAATTTTGCCTAAAAATTAAAATGTCACGTTTTGCATGGTTTCTTCAGGTTTACTTGAATGATGAGAATAAATGTACCCCTTTTTAAGAACTGCTTGCTGCTCTCCATGGGCTCACACCATGCTTATGTTACTCCTTATTCACAAAATCTGTGTGTTATGTTGATCTGGGCAAGGCAAATATGAGCTAGTACCACCTACATGAAGATTGTGGCACATTCAGGAAAATTAACTAGCTTTGGATCAGCCAAACTGAAATTATTTTAGATTCTGTAACCTCAGAACTGCCTCTTTTGCCAGCAATTTCTTGTCCTTCCTCTGCCTTGTAAAAATTTTTTAGAATCTATATTTAAGTCTAAGGCTGATGGGAAAAGTCAAGAGTCTTTATGTTCCGATGTAACATTGTAATGTTGTAATGAATACAGCACTTACCTTTCTGTTTTCTGGATATCCAATTACAGCCTTGATTTGGAAACCTAACTCCCGAAGCTGTCATTAAAATCGCTCTCGAAGAGTGAATGCCGATAGCGGGGCATTGCATGGAGTGGACTCAGGATCCAAAGGCTGCCACTGGCTCAGGTTTCTTACCTCCTGTTTATTCTTCAAACTGAGAAAGAAAAATTCGATCCTCACAAATAAATAATAATTCCTAACAGAGGTAAAACGTGGCACCGGTGTGCACATTTCCTGTGGTAGCTTTTCAGCGAAGGATCTCATCACAAACTAATTAGTGGGCACAAGAGGCATATCCAAAATGTTTCGGTCCTTTTGAGGCTTCCCATAGTTTAAGGCTGAACCTTGACCTGAGCAGTAAACATCAGTAAAAATGATAGGTAACATCAAAAGCATCAATTTTACTAGCATGTATACTAGCAAAACTGTTCAGTTTTGGACTGGGGGAGCTCCAGGTGTTGGTCATCTCCACTCACTTAACCCTGAGCATCTTCACTCAGTCTATGTAAGGAAAGAGCTAGAAGGTCCTTCTCATCTATCACTTGCAGCCTGGGACCTGCATCCGTCTGGATCTCTATGTTCAGCATCAGCCTCATTATGTTTGTTATACTTATCTGCATTTTTTATCTAGTAGTCACTGTGCTGTTGAGGAGCCAAGTATGGTGGTTTCAGACCTCAGTGTTTGCTTTACCAGACAAATTTCCCTGGTCATTAGGGACGTATTGCATAACCTCTCCTTTTCTCTCCTGGGCTATTTGGAAAGGTGATAATGCTTGCAAAAACACAATCTAAATTTTCATGAGTTTCTATCAGGGTAGGAATATTTCACTGGGTAGTTTGAAGGACTGCTTGGCAGATAACTTTTATTAGCTGGATATTGATATACCCCAAGCTGAGGCAATAAGAGTTGCTTTGAGCAGAACCACCTTTTTGAAGAGGCAGGCTGTGTAACTGTGCAGGGTCTCATTTAGATGGTCTGATTCTTGATTTTCTAGGTGTTCTCCAAGAATTTGACCAAAAATGCTTTTGAGAGGGATTTGCAGTTTTTTGTGTGCAAACTATAAACCTCCAAGAAAAGCATTAGACAGGAGTTCATACTGTCAAGGGTGTTTCCACAAATGTATTTTATAGTGCCTAGATCAATCAGCCCTAAAATTCACCCTCTCATCTGCAGCATAGAGTTGGCTATGTGGTTTCTTAGCAAGGGAGAATAAGTACCAGAAATCTGCATTACCTGTGTAACAGCAGCTCTGAGATGCCATTCAGACTACTGCAGCTTTGAACATTTCATATGTTATAAATAATGTTCATAGGTTATAAATAAACCCTTCCTGACATTGCAGCATGTGAACTCACAAGAATATGGAAATGTATTGTATTGGGGGATGAAAGGATTGAGTACAGCCTTGCCAAAAAGGACTTTGGGATATTGGTGGATAGCAAGCTTGCAGCCTGGAAAGCCAACTGTATCTGGGGCTGCATCAAAAGAAGCGTGGCCAGCAGGGTGAGGGAGGTGATCCTGCCCCTGTGCTGTGCACTGGTGAGGCCTCACCTGAAGTACTGTCCAGATGTGGAGTCCTCAGTACAGGAGACACATGGACCTGTTGGAGTGTGTCCAGAGGAGGGCTACAGATATGACCCAAGGGATGGAACACCTCTCCTATGAGGACCTTGAGAGAGCTGGGGCTGTGCAGCCTGGAGAACAGAAGGAGCTAAATGCTGCAGGGAGGTAGCATGAAAACAGGTATCTCTATCCCGTGCCTATTAATAACAAGGGATTACGTGCCAATATGACTAAAGCAGGTTTAATACAACGGTCTGCTTGAAAACAACAACTACACAAACTAGCTATTTTTTACTTTTGGAGAAAGTTCTATTTGCCTGCCTCTTTCATATTACTGGTGTGGAAGTGGAAAACTTGGCACTGACTTGTTGGAACCAAACAACTGGGTTTTCTGCTTTGCTGAACAAACTAGACAAGTGTTTGATGAAAGGTCAGCACAAAGTATTGTGTCTTGAACGTATTATTGGCTGTACTGGGGGAAAAAAAGATACCCATGGTGCTGTGCAGGAAAGATATGGTATTATTTTTCTTGAATTGGGTTCAGCCATTTTTGGTAGGACCAGAGATATCTGAAGGCTCCAAGGGAAGTGCAAGGTGCTGTGCTGATATCTGTGCAGTCTGTTATTATCTTTTATTTGCTACTCTCAAAACTGTATAGTTCCTCAAGGCAGCTTCAGTGAGTGCTTTTAAAAAAGATATTTGAGTTCTGCCCCCTTCTACAAGTTTGGCAGAGTCTTCAGGGCATGTGATATTCCTTATTAACTTCCTTAGCTTAGATTTTCTGCTGTCAGTACTTTATGTTCTGTTCCTTTCCTATTAGGAAGTGAGTTAAAAGGTAGCATTATTCCTTACCCCTGCACTGTAATACTGATGCCTGGAAGTGTCTGATTACCCTGTTATCTGTGTTGCCTCTAGCTGAGGGCAGAGTGAACCCAAATGCAGTACCTCCCTGAGACAGGTTTGTTGTCAGGCAGTGCTACCACCTTTCTCTCCTATCTCAGTCTACCATGCCCCAAGGGGATGCAGGGGATGGCGAGGTAGACCTGGGGGCACATGTACGTAGAATTTAGCTAAATGTCTGTAATAATGGCTAAACAGGGTGTGTTATCACTCCGGAGGCCATGAGTTGATTATCCATGGCTTATCTTGTGCTACTCAGCATCAGTTTTCATTTGTGACACATGGGGATGGTGATGAAACAGAGCCAGTGCAGTTGAGAAATTGGAGGATGGGTACAGGCAAGCATGACAAATCCTTTCTCTTTTGACAGGACCTTGGTCTTGGGCCACTAAGTACTTCAGTGCTTGTCCATTCCCTCACGTCTCCCCATTGCTGATAACTCTGTGAGGTTGAGCAGAGACATCCTTCTTTCTATTCCCTTTTAATGTCAGTACAACTCATGTCTCCACCTTCCCTTTCTGCAGGTCATGTAGAGCCTCCAGAAAGCGCTAGCTTGCTAGAGGAGTCCACCAGCAGCAGAGTTTTAGATGGCATCAGGAATGAGGAAA
Source organism: Perdix hodgsoniae (assembly GCA_035772895.1). Lineage (NCBI taxonomy): Eukaryota > Metazoa > Chordata > Aves > Galliformes > Phasianidae > Perdix > Perdix hodgsoniae. The sequence continues at coordinate 541,692 of JAPSGF010000087.1, forward strand.
CTTGGCTGTTTTCATTCTAACTGCCTCCATTTCCTACTGACACCTGTAGAACTTCAGACTTTTTGTTCCTTTAGCCAAATCCTGCCTGGCTTACCACAGAGCCATGGCCAACGAGGGCACATAAAATATTACAATATTAGTAACTTGTTTGAATGTTGCTATGAAACAGGTCAGAAGGGCCAGCGTGAGGCCCTGTTTGTGCAGTCACCCGCAGAGGAAAAGAGACACTTGTTCTGTTTTGAAAAATACCTCTTTCATGTGGAAAGGAAACGTGGTTTGGGTGGAAAGCTGCAGCCACTGAAGGGGAGGATGAACGGTGATGGCTGGGCTGGGACACGCTCAGTGACACAGCCCCCCTGAAGCAGCTTCAGTGGTCCTTGAGATTGTTTTGCAAGCTGCTAAATACATATCACCTGCAGCAGCCAGCCAAATATTCCTACTTGGCTGAGAACTCGCTGCACAGTAGGGCAATTAAAGCAAAGCATTATCCCCCTCTCTAACCCGCAAGCGAACAGTGCAGTGCATGAAGGCTGACTGAGGAAGAATGACATCATGAAACTCAAGAGGAAAAGCAAACATCACGCCAGCTCCATGTGCAGGTCAGCCACAGACAAACTTTGTCTTGTGTGCTTGTAGGACATTTCTCTGCAGCAGTAACACGCAAGCTAAACACAGGCAGTGCTAAACTCTGCAGCTAACTGCAGCTCTGTCCCTCTTGCGCTTTCTCATCCTGGTGGCCAGCGGTGCACAACATCCTCACCTCCATGCCATGATGAATGAGAAGAGGTCATTCTTCACTCTGTGCCACTCCTGTTGGGACAGGGCTCAGTGCTGGCCATCAGAACATGTCCTGAAAGCATGGAAACAACCCATTGCCAAAGCCAGATTTCTCCTCCCACAGTGCAGTGCGTCTTGGTAGTACTAAAAAAGGTTTTTCCTACCATGTCAAGGAAATGACCTAAATACCAGGCAATCATTCTTAAAAAAAAAAAAAAAGAAAAAAAAAAAAAAAGAATTCTGCTAGCAGTGACATTGCTTCCAGTGCTGCAGAAATGCATAGACCCCTGTTCTGTCCTGCCTGGCCACTTACTTCAAACTGCAAATAACTTGTATTGAGATAAAATTAGAATCATAGAATCATTAAGGTTGAAAAAGGCCTCTAACATCATCTAGTCCAACCGTCAACACATCCCAATCAATGTTCATTAACCACATCACTCAGAGCCACATCTCCATGGCTGCTGAACACCTCCAGGAACAGTGACTCCACCACTTCCCTGGGCAGCCTGTTCCAATGCATTACCACTCTTTCAGAGAGGAAATTTTTATTAATATCCAAGCTGAATCTCCCCTGGTGCAACATAGAGCCATTCCCTGTCATCCAATGACTGTTACCTCAGAGAAGAGCCTGACCCCCACCTCACTACAATCTCTGTTCAGGCAGTTGTAGAGAGTGATACGGTCTCCCCTGAGCCTCCTCTTCTCTAGACTGAACAACCCCAGCTCCCTCAGCCACTCCTTATAAGACTTGAATGCAAAAGTTAAAAGGTTTCTGGGAAGCACCTCAGAGAATCACTCGTAGGAGTCGATCAATTTTATACAGCTGATACTTCCTGAGCTGCACCCCATCTGCTGCCAGCAAAGCACAGATTACGGAGTTCCCTTGTGCATTCCCAAATACGAAGGAACCAAACGCATCTGCCCCTTGGGTGCTGGGCAGGATGAGGCCCCATGTGCCCATCCCACCATGCCTTGGATGGCTGCTCTGTGCGCTCACATGCTCTCTTTCCCAGAAACCACTCTCATGGTGGGAGAGCTCCTGCACTGAATAAACCCAGGTCTCATTAGCAAACCCTGCCCTTGTGCTAGGGCTACTTTTTCTACTTTTTTTTCTTTTTTTTTTTCTCCAAAGGACCTTCACAACTGGGAATAAACCCCAGAATTTAACAACTTGGTTATTTACTTCTTTATTTTTTTTGGTAAAATTAAGTTTGCCATGTTAACAAAAGCAGAATAGTTTTATTTAGTGTTTGTCTCACACCTTTGACAGCTGCAGCTGTCAGGCACAGAAGTACATTATTAAAATAAACTGAACAGAGTTGCTCGTTGAAAAATCACGCTATGCAAACCTGTGGATTGTAACATCAACAGTATAAAATGTAACAAAATTGGAATTTTAATTTTTTTAAGCTTTTAAAGATAATAGTCCAGGCTATAAAACTATATAAGCATTGAATAAGAAATGTTAAGTCAACAAGTCTACAACAGATACATCTTGTAAAAACTCAATAAATTATATATATATTTATAATATCTAGTAACATTTGAAATCATGCACAGTTTTGTACATTTTCTTTTTTCAGTACACGAAACACAAAGCTTCGAGTACTTGGAATGTACACAATTAGCAGACATTTGTAAGAAAATACCAAAAAATTCTTTTTTTTTTATCCCAACAAAACAAAATTCTATAGAAATCTACCTTCTCAAACTTCCATTGAAATAACCTTAAACTATAAATTATTTATTTTAGGATAGGGATTTTGTGGCTCTAAGAAGGAAAAAAAGAAAAAGTTAAAAATGAGATGCTGCCATCCTGCTATTCTGAAACTTTGATATGTAATATGCACCAGAAAAAAATGTAAAGGAGGGATTCAGGATGCAATTCTCCTTGCCTCTTTGTGATTGTAGATGAAGTCTTCTGGACAAAAAAAAAAAAAAAAAAAAAGGAACAAACAAAGCCCACCCCAAACCTCCCCCCTTGTCAGCTCTCGCCACGTGAAGGTTCTTTTTTCACTGCTGTCTGACATTCAGGAACAAAAAAAGCACAGCAATTTGAAAACAGAAAACTAGGCATTACTGGCATTTTTCAATGTGTTAAATGCAAAAGAAATATGCAGTCGTTGCATCTCCCCTGCAAACAATGTCACTCCTCTTGCTATTTTGCCCGTATGGTATTTCTTAAACCCAAAATACAACGTTACTGGCACAGGGGGGAAAAAAAATTAATGCGCGTCATCCAAAGTCAACACGTTGCTTTGCTGTGTGCTACTTATTGACTCGACCACAAAGAATACCTTCATTCGAAAATAGAAAAATAAACACCCACGCCCCCGTAATGCACAGTGGTTAAAGTGATGGAAGAAATCTTGGCCCTCTTTTTTCTGAAATACGTAAAAACCATCTCTCTGCTATTTGTTTGGTTTTAACCACTGGTGATGTATTGAAAAATAAACTTACCTTGCTCACTGCAATCCAGGATAAACTAATATTTTTTTTTAATGAATACATATATATATATATATATATATAAAAACATTAAATGTAATTTGTTAAAGGACTGTACATCTATACATTCTTTCAATATTTCCCATAAACACAAAAGAAAAACTTGATTGATATATTTTTTCTCCATTTTTAATAAGTTAAAAAAAAAACCACCCTTAAACTTGGTGAAATTTAAAGTTTACAGTAAAGCTACGCTATTTAAACCGAAGAACAGATATGTTAATGTCTATAAATAACTTTACAAATATACATGTTAACGTACAATTTTTAAAACAAAACTGTGAAGATATAAAACAAACACAACTCTTCTCTTTCACCCAGATCAGTATATCCTAGATTGCAATGCTCATATTTTGAGACTCTCTCTCAGTACTGCTTTATGTTGAATTAGTATTATACATTCTTTTTTTTTTTCTTTTTTTTTCCCCTATATATTTATTTATATATATACAGGATATATTTATAGATATATACACAGATTCTCTGGAATAAACCTTTTTGATATAAGTTAAAGGCTCTTGCCTACAGGTACCCGTAACTTCTTTCTCCAAGTCACTGCATGTAGATGGAGCCAAACCGCTGGTGCCAAGGGCTGGAGGAGCTTTTCCGCTACAACTTGCCCTTTGTAAGCAAAAGTATGCAAACCCCCATCTCCAAAAAGCAAGATTTTCTCCAGATCAGCTCTTCCTGTAGGTTAGGACACAGCTCAAGATGCCACATGGGTGTGCAATCCCTATGGGACATGGCCAGTGGCCAGGCGGTGCTCTCCTCCTATAGGATGACTTGACTGTCTTTTTTTTTTTTTTAATTTTTAATTCTTTCTCCATCTTGACTTGCGTATTATTTATTTTTCTTCGTTTGAAAATGATTCCTTCTATGTAGCTGGGAAATAAGGTCATGAAGCTATAAAAACGACGACAACAAAAATATAGATATTTCTATAAATATATGAATCCCTGCAGGCAACGTGGCTTTTCAGCTCCACCAAAAAGGTTCATGTACAGATTGCATAAGCAAAGAATTTCTACATTCTTTACATTTTTTTTTCATTAACTTTTCTTTTTTTTTTAAAAAAAAAAAAAAGGAAGATTTTTTTCCTCTTCTTCTTATTAGGCACAGATTGGCTACTCTGGCGCTCAGCAAGCGCAGGTGGGAGGGCAGTGCCCTCAGGTTTAACATTCTGCTTAGGAATAAAGAAAAAAAAATTAAAAAAAAAATCATACATGATAGATCATCTTGGCAAGAGATGAGTTCCTTCAGGCCAAACAGTGCTTCTTGACTTTTTATACAGCAAACGGGGTGAAAAAACAAAAGATCTGTTTTAATTTTTTTTTTTTTTTTTTTTTTTTTTTTTTTTACCCTGAACAGCTCAACAACAAAAATCCTCCGACATCACTGAGCAGTTTCATGGAAACATCCTTCACTATGGGTTTGTCTTCGGCACTCTGCGCTTGCGCCAGGGTGGGCACACTGCCTGTCTGTCCATCCGTCTGCCCAGGGGGGCTGTCACGTGTGGATGACGCCATTACAGGGTGCATGCTTGGGCAGGCAGGGCTCATCAGGCAGCAGGTCATGTGCAAAAACCGAGTCGTCCCCTGAGGAGCAGGTGCTGTGGGTGTCCTGGCCAGCGGGAGAGTATTGCTCAAAGGGCACTGAGAGGTCCAGGTACTCCTGAAGGGGAACACACCTGTTAGCATGCTTGGGGACAAGACACCCCTCCCTGTATTCCCACACCAACACCACACTCACATCAGTGGATGTCATGGTGAGGACTCTTTCCAGGTCTTCCACCAGCTGCTTGAAGGTGGGTCGCTGCGAGGGGATGGCGTGCCAGCACTCCCGCATGATCATGTACCTATCAGGCATAGAATCACAGGGGTTGGAAGGGACCTCCGAGATCATCAATTCCAACCTCCTGATAAAGTAGGTTCCCTACTGTAGGCTGAGCAGGAAAGCATCTGGGTGGTTACTGAAAAGCTTCAGAGAAGGAGATCCCATGACTTATCCAGGGTTCTGTCATCCCCACAGTAAAGTTCATGCTCTTGTTTCACATGGAACTTCCTGTGTTCCAGTTTATGTCTATTGCCCCCTGTCCTGTTGCTGGACACCACCAGAAAAAGACTGGTCCCAACCATTTGAATCCTGAATTTTAGACACTTATAAAGGTATGAGATCCCTCTCAGCCTTCTCTTCTCCAGGCTTGAACAGCCTTGGATCTCTCAGCCTTTCCTCATAAGAGAGATGCTTCAGGCCCTGAATCATCTTTGCGGCCCTTCGCTGGACTATTTTTAGAGTACCTCTTATCTTTTTCGAACTGAGGAGCCCAGAACTGGACAAAGCACTCCAGATGTGGCCATACCAGTGCAGAGTAGAGGGGGAGGATCACCCCCCTGGACCTGCTGGTCATGCTCTTTTAATAATGCAACCCAGAATGCCATTGGCCTTTTTGGCCACAAGGGCACACTGCTGGCTCATGGCCAACCTGCTGTCCACCAGGGCACCCAGGTCCTTCTCCATATGGCTCCTCACTAGCAGGTCATCCCCTAACCTGTACTGATGCATGCAGTTAGTCCTCCCCAGATGCAAGACTCTACACGTGCTCTTGTTGAACCTTATCAGGTTCTTCTCTGCCCAACTCTCCAGCTTTTCCAGGAAGAAGATAACAGGGAAGGTGGGCTGTCACCCATGGCAGTGCTCATCACTCACTGTAAGGCTCACCCCTAGAATTCTGTCTGCCTGAGAAAAAAGCTGTGGGCAAGGGGAACCACATAGCCCAGCCCCCCAACCGCCATGTCAGAAGCAGCAAGGAGGCAGCCCAGCGCTGAGGGGATGGCTGCAATTCCCCTCCAAGCATGGCTAGGCACAGCCTCCTCCACTCAGGCTGGCTTGAGGAGTCACTGGAGCTGAAGTAATGAGGAAGGAACTGAGTATAATTATGTCTTTTTCTGGGATGCAAAATGGGCTGTGGTCGTAACTCCAAAGACGGTGTCCCTGAGGCGTGGGGCAAGGAGGGTGTGAGACTGCAGCCTCACTTTGGGGACGGGAGGAGGGATTTGTGGAACCCTCACCTACATGTGCATGTGATCTGAAAGCAGGACAAGGGCCTGTCCTAAGGATGAGATGCCAGATCTGCACACCAAATTGACACCCAATGAATGAGGAAGAAACGTGACAACCCAACTGCCCAAAGCAAGGCCTGGCCATGGCCCTGGCAGTCTGTGGCCACAGAGGGTGGGAAGAGGAGAAAGGGTCACCCCCCTCCACTCACAGGTCGTGGGTGCAGTTGGCGGGTTTATCCATCCGATGGCCCTCTTTCAAAAGTTTGAAGAGTTCTTCAACAGGAATTCCCGGGTATGGAGACCCTCCCAAAGTGAAGATCTCCCATAGTAGCACTCCAAAAGACCAGCTGGAAACCAAAGAAAGATCTTTAAAATTCAATGAGTTTTTTTTTTCCCCTCCACATTCACCCCCCCATCCCCCCAATATCCCCTTCCCCCTGCTCCGCTTTATTTCTGTGCAGCCATGCATAGCTAACAAAGTCATCAATAGCATGACTAATTGCCTAGGCCATTTTTACTAGTTACTTGGAGATCTCTGCTGATCCAACTCAATAGCAAAGAAATCCCAGGCACCAAGTCTGAAATTGAAATGAGCATTTAATCAGATAGGTGACAGCCCATCTATTACCCCCAGCTCTTTGTTAGGTCTTCCACCAGCTCCACTGAATGGAACAAATCAAATTATTCATGCACAGCTTCACTGAATCGCAGGCTTGGAACCACAGGCCACTAATTGTGCAAGCTGATACCAAAACTTGCTTGTTACAACACTCATTTCACTGGCCAAGCTGCGAGAAAAATACCCCAACAAAAATCAGCAGAGCACTAATGTTACACACTCCACTCCTGCAGCTGTGCTCTGGTTAAAAGTCCTCTTTTCAAAAATATCTTCTGCCTTCTTCATTTTCTTTTTAAAAACAGGGATTATCTGTCTCTGTTTCAAGCATGCTCTCTCTCCCGTTTTCTAGCTTTGATTTATCTGTCATGCCCAATGCAGCATTACCTAAGCATGGAAACTATGATTTAAGATCAATAAAGCCAAAGTATGTGAAATTTACAGAAATAGAAATGATTCATTTGTCCAATTGCAAGCGGCAAGCCTTGGGGAACAGACAGCCTGTCTGCTAAATTACTGTAAAAAAACCATTATTAACCAAATATTGAAATAAAGTGTGTGAATATTGAGCTACTTTGGTCTGTGTGAAGTTCAGATGCAATGAAAACTGCTGAAACTGCTTTCCCTTCGAGTCAGGAAAACGAAAGAGCAGTCTTAAAGAGAGCAGCCTGCAGAATGAATCTCCTCATCTATAAACCACACAAGAAATACCTGCCTGCCTTCCAGTAATTTTTCAACAGCTTACTAGAGATCCTTGGTTAAAAGCAACCAGATAACAGTAAAACAGAACCACGTGTGCAAAGCTGCAGCCTGGAATTGATTCATTTGCATTTTCATCCCCCAGTGTCCTGGACAGAGCTTGAGTTTAGCAGTACGTTTGTCTTTGGGATAGTGCTTATTCTGCTGTCATTTTATTATTATTTTCAAATGTGGATAATGCTTACACATCGCTCTGGTGAGTATAGACCCGGTCAAACAATGCTTCTGGAGCCATCCATTTCACAGGCAGCCGACCCTGTGATTAGGAAGACAATGGGAACATCCCATCAGCATATTCCCCCAGCCACAACGGCACCATCTGAATCTTCTTTTCTAATCCAGTTTGAAACATTTTCATTAACAATCACATCTGTCTTCCCGGTCACTGCGCAAAGCAGTAGTGGCCACATATAAACAGATTACAGCATTTGATCCCTGGATCTTCGCTGACAATCTTTGTGGTAAATGCTCTCTGCAGAGAACTGTACTTCCCTGCCAAGGCAGGTTTAACATATCAGAGCATCTAAATCTTAGCATGGGAACTGCACCAATTGCTCACATATGCACCTAGCACTGAAGCAGAGCATGGCACAACACTTCTCATCTCTTTCATTGGAAGAAACAATGTGATGCACAGCCCAAATTCTGCTTAGGCTGAACTACAGGGGGAACTTCCGAAAGTGTTCACCAGGGCTAGATCCTCCAAGAATCAAATCTTGATCCCACTGGAGTGAAAAAGAGCCCAGGTTTCCAGGGGATCATTCTGCATCATATATGCATCATATATAGCATATAAACATGCCTGTCCCATTCGAGAAAAGAGACAACAAATACTAGTTTTACCAGCCCCAGGAGTCCAAGAAAGGACTGCTGTTAGGCTGAGGTGTGATTTGGCTATGGCAGGGTTTTGTTCTTTCTCACCCTTCGTTTCATTAAGATAGGCAGCTAGCGATGGGACATAAACGGAGTGCACAAATGGGGTTACACTTTCAGCTACACACTGCAATTCAAACAGGGGAAATCCATCTTAGCTGGAATAAAAATTCCCAATATTTTCTAAAAATCATGTTATGATATTACAAGGGATTCGTATGGGCTGGTGGGCTTTGCAGAACTGCCTGAGCGTTTAGACTCCTCACAGTTACAAGGCTGTGGAGTGCTGGGATGTGCTTCATGCTCTGCACTGTGGCAGCGATGGGGAGGGATGTATCATGGGCTGCTCTGAACTCAACAGCTGCTGTAGGGCTGTGAACCATGACACTGGTCTTCTCTCCTGCTCTTCAATCCTAAACTCTACAGAAAATCTAAACTGCTTTGGGACCATCTCCTCACCCTTAGTAGTGGAGCCATGGAGCTGTTGTAAAAAGCAGAGAGAAATACGTGAAAGCCAGGTAGCTCCAGAAACACACAAAAAAGGGATACTCGTCTCAAAAGGGTTCTGGCGGAGCCAGAGGTTGGCTCCTTGGGACCTTTATGAACAGCTGAGCATTAGGCTAGAAAAGGCTCTCTTTGGTAAAAATCTTGGCTTCTGTTAACCTAGAATCTATCTGACAGAGGTATCAGCCTCTCAACCAGCTGCTAGCACCTGCAACATCTGTCAGGCAGAAAATGAATGGTGGGAGAATGACTGGGACCAGCCTGCCTATGGCTCTTCACCAGGTGGGCAACAGCAGATTTCTTTCCCCTAAGCCCCTTTTTTAGCCCCTCTGGAAAGGGAGATGTGGAGTGAGGGACACTTCCTGCAGGGATAGCAGTTCCTTGTGAGAAATAAAGCTGCATGTGCATGGCAGTTCAGTACTTACATTGGTGGTTTTCTTGTAATAGTCGATGTTGTGAACGTCTCTAGCAAGGCCAAAATCAGCTATTTTCATCACATTGTCCTCAGTGACTAACACATTCCTGGCTGCCAAGTCACGATGAATGCACTGTGAAAGGTGAGCAAGTCAATAAATAAGGGCTTGTTAGCTGCTTGAGCCTGGATCTAACAGCAACATGTGGTTTATGAGCTGCCGTTTCATTGACTCTCAAGCTCATAAAGCTGTGAGTACTGCTTAATTCCTGGCTCTCTGTGTCACCGCCTCATCATGCATGCTCAGTGGGAGCCACCTCTTAGCAACACCTCATCAGAAGCCTCAGCACTGACACGGCCATGCAGCGTTTCTCTCCAAAAGGGATGCACGGGTAAGAAATCAAACCTTCCCCTTCTGTAGATGCCTCCTGGTATACTAATTTGTCTCTAATGCATTTGCTCCACAAAGAGGAGTGCTGGTTGATATTTGGAGTAAAAATCCTCAAATCAATTAAAATATCCCCAATTTACCCAAAATACATCACAGTCATTAGCTGAGGAAGAAGTTAAAGTAGCCAGCATTGTGCAGAAAGGGCTTTAAGCCACTGTGAACCACCACTATGAACTGCAGTCATATGCCAACAGAGCACTCCCTCCCCAGGGAGCATCCTGAGCATGGATGTGCCAAATCCACTGCCATCTCTGCTTGCAATGAGCCTACACATGCTGGCTGCGACCACAAACATGTATACAGCAAGAGGGATGTTGGCTTCCTCTTGGATGTCCTTCATCTTTAGCATTCTCAAAAGGGAGTTGAGGGGGGGGAAGTCAGGGGCACATGGAAGTCCTGACACTAAAGTAATGCTTCTCAAGGTGAAAGCTCACAACTCTGCATGATGTTCACCCTAACCACTGCTGGCTGAGTCCCGATCTGAAAATAAATTAATTCTACAAGTGGCAGATGCTGAATTATTGAGGGCAGGCACCAAGGTCTGGGCTGTTTGTGTTTTTTGTTAGCATTCTGGAGATGCTAAGGGGTCATCTGCAGGTGACAGCAAGTTTGGTTCAGCCACATGGCTCATGAATGGAGCCTGCACAAAAGAACAGGTTACTACAGCTTAAACCTTTCTCCAAAAACATTAAGATCCTTTGTAATGAAAAATCTGGCCTCCAAAGGGAGAAGCCTGAAGTTGTCCTGCACACACACAGGCTTTGCTTATCTTTGAACATGGGTCTCCTCTCAGGGGTTTCTGAGCATGGAGAAGGCTCTGAGGAGATTTCAACTGCAGTCTTTCAGTATTTAAAGGGAACTTGCAAGCAGGACTGACTTTTTATATGGGTAGATAATGATAGGGCAAAGGGGAATGATTTTAAACTAGAAGGGAGATTGAGGTTAGATTTTAGGAATAAATTCTTTACTCAGAGGGTGGTGAGGCCCTGGCACAGGCTGCCCAGAGATCTATAGATGCCCCATCCCTAGAGTGCTCAAGGTCAGGTTAGATTGGCCCTGGGCAGCCTCATCTAGTGTGGGGCAATCAGCCCACAGCAGAAGGTTGGAACTGGGTGGGCTTTCGGGTCCCTTCCAACCCAAACCATTCTGTGATTCTATGACCAATGTTTTTCATCAACTGAGCTTTCTCAACTCACTTTCTGTGATGCCAAGTACTCCATGCCCCGGGCCACCTGGTAGGCACAGGAAACCAGGTCTTTAAATGTCAACTGCTCCTCGGGCAGCTTGCAGGTGTCGAAGGAATAGTCCATGCCAGGTGGGCGACGTGCCCTGAGGTATTCCCGCAAGTTCCCCTTCGATGCGTATTCAACCAACACGTAGAGTGGTCCTGCAAGCAAGAGCACCATCAGCAGCTAGAAGAGACATAGGGCCAGGCTGAACTCTAAATTTCATCTTTTGGGTAAATTTGGACAGCCAGTCAGCAATTAAATAATCACAAAACTCCATACAGGACATAATTGTAAACTTATAAGACAAGGAGAAAGACACAGAGGTGGACCTCGGGGAAAGGTGCAACTCGAGCCAAACCACATCAGAAACAGGCAGGAGCTATTTGGCCATCAGCAGGGCCCAGTCAAGTTTCACACAGTTGATTTGTGAGCAAACCAAAGGAAGGAGGAAAAGTTTCTCAGCACTGATCAAATACAGTGGTTTGGTCCTATCCAGGGCAAGAATAGCTCCAGAAAGCCATGCGGGAGACTAAGACCAATGCTGTGGATGCAGGAATGTGAAACAGCTCCCTGAACCCTGCCAGCACATACCGTCCTGCGTACAGGCACCGAGGAGGTTAATAATGTTTTTGTGCTTCCCAATCATTTTCATCATTTCCATCTCAGAGACCAAGTCTGAAAGATCCTTGTCTGTGGCATCATCTGCAGAAAGCAAGAGAGGAACAAAATGAATGTTTTGTTAAGCATTTAATACAGTTGTGGCATAGACATGCAGAGACTGATGGGGAACGAATATGCAAAACGTGTCACTCTTTGTTTGTATTCCATTTTGGGAAGAAGTCTCAAATTAAGAACAAAAATTACTATTTCAAAAAAAAAAAAGTTCAGAATGAAAAACGGAATAAAGAGAAATGAGATATGAGAAAAATGCTCATATGTAAATCAAGAATACTGTTCATCTTCTGTTTCATCCTGACAAATATTGAAGAAAAAAAGCCAGTTTGGGTATTTGGCATAATTTTCTTGCATTGTATCCCCTGGACAGAAAGGGGTTGGAATGAGATGATCTTTAAAGGTCCCTTCCACTCTAAGCTGTTCTATGACTGTTTCCTCCCTTACGTCCAGGGGCTTAGAGTGAAGGTTGCAGGAAGGTCAGAGATGGGATGGGGGACAGCGTAAAGAATGTATTTTTCTGCACGAAAAACTGTACATTTTCTACAGAAGTAGAAAAATGGGGGAAAATCTCCTCAAATGAATGCTTTGATGTGAAGAGATGGAAATGTTCCTGCTTCCAAAAACAACTTTAGAACGAACTGAAAGAAATCTAAAGAATTTTTTTCTGATAAGAAATGTTTTTGTGTAAAAAATGTCACCCTGTGTAACCTCAGACCTGGGCTGTACACTGCCAGAGTGTCTGCCCTGCCTGTTCCTGCTGAACTCCTGGAACAGCTGGTCATTTTGTCTAGGCATGAGGAACAAGGACTCCTATATGGAGGTGTCCTGTGCATTCCCCATTTTGGGCTCCATTCCAGCTCTCATTACTTTTGGATTGAGGTTATTCAATGAGAGGGCAGAAGGAGCTTGCAGCTGAATTTCTGTAAACTCCAGCTGAGCGTACTGCATAAGCTGTTGCTACAATAGCCAGTTTTGGTGATGGGGGGAGTAAAGAGCAGACCGGTTCCCGGAAATGGCTAGAAGTGAAGGTGCTTTCCCTAATTCTCTGTGATCATATTACCCCTTGGCAAAGAACTGAGTTAATTCCCATTCCCTTCTCCTGGATTTACACCTTTACATCCTCTCCAAGGAGACAGCCCTCACCCCGAGGCTACGTGGGTGAAGCGGAAGAGTGGCTCTTCTTGCTTTCTTCTACTGAATGTGTTTGTACAAAGGACTTAAAAGACAGGGGAAGAGAGGAAACCCCAGCACAATATGATGCTCCACCCTCCACAGATTTCCCATACCTTTTAGCATCTTAACAGCCACCGTGATGGCCTTGTTTGGTTTGTCTTTATCAATCCCAATTGCTTCTGCCATCACCACTTGGCCGAAACAGCCCTCACCAAGCGGCTTCCCGAGGGTCAGGCTGGAGGGAGGAACAAGCAGGTGTGTTAGCAAGTGCTGGGGAGGTGACACTCCCAGGAAGCATGGGGACCCTGCTGGTGGGTTTGACTGACCGAGTGCGTGCCAATTCCCACTTGGGATCTGGAGGAAGTTCCAGCTCAGAGACGTTGGCCAGCATCGGCCCATCACTGGAGGAGAGACGAGTGATCCGGACCAGGGGTGTGTTGGAATTCATGGAAGAGTTGGACTCCAACGACACCTGCTTGGGTAGAGCAAATTAAGTGTTATTGCCAACTGTATCCCAAGCAGGTGAGAATGTGCTCAAGATGGGGGGTTTTGAAGTAGCTCTGTACACTGACGCCTTTCTGGTAATTTCTACATGGGCACTGCCCCCCATCCTTACAAAATTTTGCTGACCCAGGCAAACATGGTCAGGTTCTTCACTGGTGGAAAGCAGAGACAGGTCAACCAGGGCTCTCCTGCAAGGAAGACTCTTGGCAGCTGCGTAATAATGAATTAATTTGTTCGGTCTGCTTCCAAACACGTGTCTGGGTGTGCATGACAGGCTATGGGGTCACTTCTCTTCTGGCATGGTTAGTGGCCACCACATGCCTGAAGTCAAAGGTGGGACATCTGTATACTTCCCTACGTGGTTTTACACAGTGCCTTTTGCTCCAGCCCCTTTGCAATTACAGGTGGCAGAGCATCTCTAGCTGCATGGAGGAAGATAAACCTCTATGAGAAATGGTTTCCAGTTTGCTAATAACCTCAGTGAAAACAGCTCTTGCTCCCCAAATTACCCCTCTATCAGCATCAAACCATTTCCTTGCAAGATCAGCATTCTTTGACATCCACAAGTGCACTGTGAGCACTGGGAACTGCTCATGAACCTGAAGCAGCTGCCACCAGGTACTTCTTTACTGAAATGGAAACAAATGAATAAAAGGGCAATAAACTCCTACACTGCAGCCAACTTGTGCTGCTCTTGGACAATGCACTTCTGGTAGAATTTTTCATCTATAAAGAAAATGGCAAGGGAAAAAAAAAAAAAAAAAGGAAGGAATGAACATAGGGGGGAATAGGAATCTTGTATCTACTTTCTGTTACCTGTCTCTTGAGTGGAAATTTGGAGACTTTCTGTACAGTGGTGGTGTTCATGGCTTTTTTGTTTGGCATTTTCATCCTGCAGATAATCACAATGACCAACACCAGGATGAAGAGGACTAAGCCAGTGCCGTAGCTGAGAATGCCAGCATACACTGAGCCTGAATCATCCATTTCCATCAGCTCCTCTGCTGCAGGGTGACAAGAGACAGCGGTCATGTGGGGCCAGCACTGCCTGCCCATAACCACACACACACAGCACAGAGAATGTGGGGAGGACCTGCTTATCCACACAAACGTTCTGACTAACTCCAGTGAGGTGACCCTCCTAGGCCAGTGGTTTTCCACATGCAGCTGCAGCTAAAATATTTTGATTTGCCTTTACCTGGGACACTTTTTCTGTCTTTTGACATAATGCTGTAGAGCCTTCAGCCCACAGGTTGAAAACCACTGCTCTAGACTGAAGGCACCTTCATGTGTCTGTCCCTCTGAACCACATCTTGCTTTCTCCACACATCCAAATCATGTTATGGGGTGCCTTGGATGTGCAAGGATTGCAGGATGGGGGTTTGCTGCCCTTTGCTGATCCGGCCCCTTTGGTGAGCGTATCTGGACCTCACATGATGACCTCCATCAGATCTGTGCCTGCTCTGAAGGACCAGAGGGCTCAAAGGACACCCAGGAGTAACGCACCACAAAAGGAAAAAGTCTCATAGCAGATATCTATGTAATTATTTTGTGAAAATTCAGTTCTATTGGAGGGTATGGCTTGGAGAGGTGGCTGAGCCAGGAGGGTGATGGCGTGAGCCCATCAGCAGTGGCTGGTCACCTTCCACCAATGTATTTTTGGGACCAGCAAGGCTCAGCTGCAATTCTCAACTGTTCCCTTCAGGACAGGCACTTTGCTCACTTCAGGACAGAGGAAGGGCCATGATGGAAACAGTTTTCTGTCCCCTAAAGGTGGATCAGCATCAGAGGAACAGTCAGCAATGGAAAACTTTACAATGAAGTCATGCCAGCATGATTAGCTTGCTAATGTCTCATTTAAAATCCGTGCTTTGCAGTGGGAGCTTTTCCACCTGCAGCAACAGGCTCCAAATCAGGTCTTTGATGTCCAAGATGCACATGCAGAAACAGCCATTGGTGACCATGGGGGCTGCACCAGCACAGGTGCGCCCATGTGCCAGATGGTGATCTCTTCCTATGGGAAAGGGTTTCCAGATCTCCTGAGATCAAGCACCTCTGCTCCATTTCCTCCCTTAGAGAGCGCAGGGGTTCACAAGCAGAGGTTCCCCAGAAGGGCTGGATTCTGCTCCTCCTTTACTGTAGAAGGCTGTGCTTTGGTGCCTGCTGCTGCACAGATGGCCGTCCTTTTCCATGGCTGACTTCTTTATAAAGTTCAGCTGATTTTCTTCTTTCCCATTTTAATTTGCTTAAATAGGAGGCATGTGTTCATACATTTTAAAAGCAGTCTAATGGTTGAATGAGACAGGTTGAGGAGATTCTTAAATAACAGAGATATTAGTGCTCTAACCAAATTAAGTGATTTCTCATCCAGTGGATGGCAGAAGCAGAACCAGGATCAGATTAGCTATTTTAAAGCTGGCAAATGAACAGAGAAAAGACCAGCAGATCCTACCTGCAGAGGGTCAGGCATGAGACCCAGGAGAAGTGTTTAAGACCAAATCACCCACACAGACAAAGTGAAGACCAGAGATGCCAAAGTTCCTCATTGTTAAACATGTCTCAAGATAGATGTTTTTGTGAGTTAGACACAAGTGTGGTTTACAACTGGATAAGCCAATCTGGGCGCCTTTTCAGTAAAGAACATACTTCAGGGCTGTTGCTGCAGCCTTTGCAAGGCATAGTACCCGCTTAGCTTCCACATTAACACTGGTGGTGCTTTCCTGGGCTGCCCCCAAAGCTAGAGGTAGATCCAGCAGATGAAGGCACAGCCTTGAACCCCTTTTGAAGGCAGACCACTCCTGTTGCATATTCTGTGCTGACTTCATTGTCAGTGAGAGCTTTGGAAACGATCACAAAATTGAGGTCACACAGGCCTCAGATTTCAAGTCTACAACAGCTTTAATCATTTTCAGCTGTGCCATTTGGTGCACTAGAAGCCAGAGCTCCTGAGCTCTGACCATAGATGACTTTGATGGACTTTCTGTTTAAGATCAATGCCTGGGCCTGCTCGTCCATGAAGCAGATATAACGCTAAAGGAGGGGATAGGTGTACTCATACCCACCACCTGTGCATCTGATTTTAGGTTGAGATATGAGGTTGAACAGAAAGGTTTCTCCATAAATTGATCCACTGTATGTGCGGGGTTTAGATGCCCTGGACCATCTGATGAGAAATTTTCTTCTCCCAGTGAGTACACTGGCAGCATATGAAGCCAAAGTGTCTATTCTGGTATCTAATGACAGCCTCCTAATGCAGAGGCTGTGAGCACCTCTGGGTTATCACCATCTAAGAAGATATACACCATTCTATATCATTATTCCAGTAAGAATTTAAACCCTGGGATGAAATGACTGGACTAGATGATCTTATGGTTGGACTAGATGATTTTAGCCTTCTTTTCCAACCATAATGACTCTATGATTCTATGAAATGCAAAATCTGTCAGCTGTGAGTATGCAACACGGGTCTTCTGCTGTGCCAATTTGCCACTGGCACAGCAAATCACAGACGGGGCCCTTCTTGGGTAACATGTCTGCAGGAACCTGGCATCTCTAAAGCAAATGTCAGAGCACCCTGGAGATGGAAGGAGAGGCCAGCACAGAAGGAAATACCTGGTAGCACCGTCAGCCAAGCAGAGTGATGTGAGAACCCAATAGAATTCCCTGCGAGACAAGTATATTCCCCAGCATCCTCAAAAGTAACATTTCGCAAGTACAGAATCTCTAGCTCCTTATCCGTTGTGTTAACACCTGCTGTCTAAGGGGAAAAAAAACACACACATATAGAAAGAAGGAAAACAAGAGAATAAGCCACGTTCCCAGCAAGTGTGAGGACACCACAGGCAAATTTCAAAAGCAGATTAAAGTGTTTTTTGTTGTTGTTGTTTTTCTATTGGCCCATCTTCCACATATATTCATTCATTCCCCTCTGCAACCTGCAGTCAAAAGCAAAAAAGTTCCCTTCACCAGGTTCTTACTCTGTCCCACTAAAGAAGCATGCAAGCAAAAGCATCCAAATGAAAAATTGCCCTCACAATATGACTGACTTTGGTTAGTAGGGTGAGTACAGGGTAGGAGAGAGAGAAAGTAATGGGGAATGATGGAAGGAAATGAGACAGGATGGGAGAGATGGTGGGGAAAGACTCAAGTGCTGATCAGATGAACACACAAACATTGAGTTCATTTAAGAATGCTGCATCGTCCTTCTGTTTTATTTATTTTTTTTAAGAATGATTTTCAGAATGAGCATTTCAAACCCATCATCCACTTTCTGATACTGCAGTATCACTGATCACAAGGTGTCAAACACCCCAGGGATGCAACAGCTGGAGTCAAACCAGAGAGCTCAGCACACTGTGCTGCTCTCCGTTTAATGTGTTTGCTTGCACAAGCCAATAAATGACTTATTTCCCAATTATTTCTCCAAGGGACAGAAGACAGTCCACAGTGACTGAATCAGTTTTGGATGCAGAAACCTTGCAATAGCTTGGTTTTCCAGAGTGCTGAACGTCACAGGTCATTAGCATGAAGTTCTGTTATCAGCACTCAATTGAAAGGAAGGGAAAGGAATAAAAGCATGAAGGATTGATAGCAAAATTTGACAGTCATTTTATTGTGGGAATTTTTCCATGGCAATTGCTGTATAGGCGTTACATTCTTGTAAAAAAAAAAAAAGCAAGAAAATAAGATAAAGCCATTCATCGTCAGTTGACAGGGTGTAATACAAAATGAATAGTAATTTTAATCACTAGCTTCTTAAAATGTTATAGCTCATTCTTGCAGTTGCCAGGGCCTTGGGACAGAGTCTGTGGTTTACCTGGTTTTGGTTTGCGAATGTGGAGCCAAAATGGCTTTTCGGCTATGCCTACGAAATTGTTGGCTCTACACAGATATTCTCCTTCATCTTGTTCTGTCACATTGAACAGATTTAGGTTAGCATCGGCTTCAGCGTTTTTACTGATCCAAGACTGCAGGAATAGACAGAAACCTGAACTTCAGTAAACCAAACAATACCTCAATCGAACCTACATTAGCTAGGATTGACTGTTCAAACCTATTTTCCTCCTGGCTGTAGCAACATCCCCACATCACCCTGTGATGAACAACCTACCCAGGACCTGGGCAAAAAGAGAAGTCCCCAAATCATACATAGGTCACCCTCCTGCCCTTCCCTGGTGTTTCTGCTGCTGGAACATGCCATTTCTTCCCAAAACAGAACAGTTTCCCACCTCTCCATCTGACAATAAAGACCCTACAGCAGTTCCTTAATAACTCTGCAGACAGGAGCACCAGAGAAAGGGCTTAAGCAGAGATTTGTGTTTGCAACTCGGCTCGGCAAATACTGTTTCAATTATCAGATTCCAAAATAGAATTTGGAAACAAAATATAAGCAGTGGCGGTCTGAAACTCGCTGCTGACTTTGCCTTTCAGAAATTAGCTGTAATTTTTTCCACTGCTTATAGGAGCCTCTTCTTTACTAAATAAAGTGGCGCACATAAATCAAACAAGCTTCGGACTGTTAAGCAGGGTTTTACTTCTCTTCTTCCACGCTGCCACAACTACACATCAGTTTGTTCCTGAACAGTTGTTTGTATTTTGCTTGAAAATAAGCAACTATTTTGGGTGGCCTCAGTAGTAGCTTGGGGAAACTCTAGAAAAGTATCAGCTTCAGTCCTGGAAATGAAAATACACCAATTGCATTTCTCAGTTTCGTTCTTATGTTCTCCAGCCCCACCTCAGGGATTTCCATTTTCAGGGCCTGATCCTGCCAGTGTGGCTTTCAGCCCATTAAAATCAATGGGACTGACGGATCTCATAGGTTATTGGAAGCTAAACCCAGAGGTGGCATCAATACGGAGCCATTGTGCCCATGCCTGATGGCAAACACCACTGCATTTGACCTGATCTCATCACTGAGGCTCACATGCTGCAAGGTCTGCTTGTCCTGACCAGTGGGGAAATGTGCCTGCCTGCTGTTGCTGCCTTGTTTATAATTAAACCAGGCATGTTTCAGTGCAGAACGTGCAATTTAGCCTTTGACAAAGCCTGGGCACCGTGCTGCCAGCCTCCCTCTGAAATTGGAATGAGTTTAGTGTTCTGCAAAGAACGAGGGCTTGCCTTTGATCACAAATGAGCCCTGGCTTTCAGGAACTGGTGCAGGTGATGGCTTGGTTTTGTTGAGCTGTTTGAAAAATGGGTTGAAAGTGCAGCATTCAATTTATTCATCTGGTCTGGGGTGGGTTTTGTCCTCAATTTAGATTTATAGGGAAATTTCATGTGCTGGGCACCTCTCCTTGCTTTGATGGAGACTGAGATGTTCCTCCTATACAAACTGCCCTTTAGCAGCTCCTGTAAATCTCCCAAAAGCAGGAGGAAAGGGCAGGCTGATAAAAAAGCCTTATCTCTCTGCAGGCACCATACTGCTGGGAGTAGGGGGCCCTTTCTCAAGAAGCTGTGATCAGAAGGACCACTACCAGGACTCTGCAGCAAGACCAGGATCATGGAGTCGTAGAATGGCTAAGGCTGGAGGAGACCTTAAAGATCATCCAGCTCCAACCTCCTGCTCTGGGCTGGCTGCCCCCACTGCATCAGTCTGCCCAGGGCCCATTCAACCTGGCCTTGAGCACCTCCAGGGATGGGGCACCCACAGCTCTTTGGGCAGCTGTGCCAGGGCCTCACCACCCTCTGAATAAAGAATTTCTTCCTAACATCCAACCTAAATCTCCCCTCTTTTTGTTTAAGGCCATTAAAGAGGATCCTGCCTGAAAGCAAAAGCACTGCATGACATAAGCTGAACAAGTCCATGCAGCCAAAGGACAGGCCTGAAGATGACAGCAAGATCATCTTTTGTTTTGAAAAAATAAGCACATACACCCAAAAAAAACCAGAAAAGAATCCCCGCAAAGCTGGGCCTGCTACAGCTCTGTGGAGGCCCAGGACTGGCACACAAAAGATGCATCCCAAAATGGAAATGCTCCGTGCCCCAGTGCTGATGCCAGCATTAACACAATTCAAAGCATTCCTGATTAACCAGAAGTAGTAAATAGACGTGTGCTGGTCCTATTCAGCAAAAATAAAACCAAACAAAACTTCTGCTTTTAAACGCCTGCCTGTGCTCCCCTTCGAGGAATGCGTCCACAGAAGAGGAGGTATTTGGCAATTCTAATTACCTAGCCACCCCGGTGCCGCTCCAACGTAATTTTAAAACGCTATTTATATGGACTATTTATATGTTCTTTGCCACAGCAAAATGGGAGCCTGTGCTTGTGACACAAGGCACTGTTTGCAGCGGCTCTGCGAACTTCCAAAAGGTACCACTTTATCCCATGGGGACCACACACGGAGCTCGGAGACTATGCAAGATGGCATGTGACACAGGCAGCTATTCAGAGCGTGCTGCTAGGCTGTGAAACCAGGGGGAAATTCAAATATGCATAATTCAAACACATTTGGAGACACAGACAGAAAATAAAAAGTTTTATCAACTCGCGAGAAGCGCCTGCTGCCAATCCTGAAGAGCTGTCTCCAGCCATTTCTTCCAACCGATCTGTTATTTCAATCTGTGTAATTATTTCCAGGGTCTCTGTCTTTTATTATCATGCATCTGGCTGAGTTACAGTTTTGTAGATGCTGTCTGATAAGTTTGTTTAAAAAAAAAAGAAAAAACACAAAACAACAAAACTTCATATAAAGAGAAAGAAGGGTGCGTGCAGCAGGATGCACAGGGAATGTCCATGAGGACAGCCTCAGCTTTAAGTTGCAAGGACAGAATCTCTTTCCAGAGGAAGAAAAACTGGATTTGGCACTATTCTAATACACACAAGCACAGGATGCCTTCAATTATCAAACAAAAAGAGGGGGAGGGGGGCTTAGAAGTCCGATGTTTTTTTCCCTACTTTTATATCTGCACTGGCTCAGGAGAAACCAGACTTTCTGGCTTTGTACTGCCTGCAACCTGGAAACTGCCTTTCTAGAAAGCATTTACAAAGTGGAGTTTTACTAAGTGAGTTTTTGCTCAGTAAAATATAGGCTTTTGTGAGCATGGATAACAGCATGGCTCACAAATGTTCACGGCTGGAACAAGGCTCTCTTGGCTCTCAGGTGCTGGGAGCTGAGCATTATTTAGTACATGTGCGCTGCAGTGTACTTGGAAAAGGAAAGAATGTGTTTTACTTGGGAGCTTTTCATTTTAATAAGCCCTGAAAATACCTCCATTGAAGCAGTAAAAAGGGTTATTTTTCCAATTTTAGGTCAAATGCAATCTGACAGCTTCCCTTTTATAATGCTGCATTTCTCACAGTTGCCTCAGCCCTTGCAACTACTTTGCTTATCTATGCCACTACAGTAGTTGTGTTATCTCTGGCAAACAGAAGAGTCTGGAACACTGACATTAGGACATTTTTGCTGTTCCCCCTCCTAAAGCAGAGTATTCCACTGCACAGTCTTAAAGAAAAGAACAATCCCAACAGTGATCATTGGCTTATTCTCATTATTTTTTTTCATGGACGTGAAATAATCATGTAAAATGAAACCTGGAGCTCACAAAAATCTGATTTAAATAATAAACATCCTTCTAGGAATTGTGGTATTCAGCATATTCTGTTGAGAGTTTTTGGTTCTCACTGCACTGCTAGTCTACACCTTATTTATGAACATATCTATAAAATTTTATGGCTTCCATTGATGGCAAGAACTTTTACTCAGTGCTAATGTCTTTAGCCACAAGACAATGGGCTTCTCTGAGAAGTAACCCCACAGTGTAGCTGGTCTCTCTAACACTGAGACCAAGGCAGAGGAAGGAATGCCCTGAGAGTAAATAGAAGGAGCGAGCACCAACCTTCAGCACTGTGACGTAGGGTGTCCCATCAGGTCCATACTTGCTGCCGTTGACTTCCACGTGTTTCAGCCACTGGATATGAGGCTGGGCATCGCTGTAGACCTTGCAGTGAAATTCCACATTGCTCCCAACCACCACGGTCTGATTGGCAGGGAGTCCTGCTTGCAGGATTGGTCGATGGGGTGACCGTTCTGAAAAATGTAGAAGAGGAATATGTGAATTCATCCATTCTCCTTCCAGCAAGGACTCCTCTCTGCATCCTTCAGTGCTCATGATGGAAAGAGACAACGCTGCTCAGTGGTAGCATCTCACAGTGATCTGGCAGGAGTTGTTCCAGATGAGGAATCTCCTTGCTTTTCAGCAGAAAGAGTGCAGACTGGGAGCGTCATCTCAGGTATCCTGCCCACCTCACCAGCCAGTGCTCCTCAAACCAAACAAGGAGGAACCACAAAGAACAGAACAGAAATCTCAGCCCTGCTCACACCTTTCCTTCTCTGGCCCCTCTCAAGGCCTGCTACATAATTTATTCATCACAATCTGAAACTGAATTGCTGGTCAAAAGGAGGCTTCCTCTTGGCTCCAGTTATTTGGGAAAGAAACCAGGCTCCCGCTTCCTGCATCCTATCATACGCCTGTTCAGCATCACCACAGATCAGCTGCTGAGGGAAAACAATGAAATCTCACCTAAAACATCAAGCTGGTACGTGTGCCTAATATTGCCATATTTGTTCTCCACAACACAGGTGTAGTTTCCTCGATCTGATGGCACAACGCTCTCCATCACCAAGCTCCACTGCTGGTGTCGCAACTGGAAGAAGAAATGAAACCATCAATTCCATGGTCAAGTGTTATCATCACCAGACCCTACAACTCAGTGAGCCATCAGTGAACTTTTGCATTCTTGACCAGCATGAATGGACCCCAGAGCCAGCCTGAACATCACCATTTCAAAGATCACTGAAAGCTTATTTTGAAAAGAAACTAAGACCACTGCATAAACAGTCCCATGCAATGTAACACACTGAGATTACAAGGGGGGCCTGTAGATGCTTTCACAGTAATAACAGCAATGAAACCTGCTGACTGCTGCACTGGAATTTAGAAGACATCTGTTGAGACAGCTCTGAAGTGAATCACAGAATTATAGACTCATAGAATGGCCTAGGTTGAAATGGACCATAATGATCGTCAAGTTTCGATGTGCTTGTCCTCTGTGCCAGACCACTCAGGTCCAGAGACTCCATCAGCTCAGAACACTGCATTCTTGTCTGCAGAATCTTACCAATTGCTACATAACTCATAAAGATAACAATAAAGATCATAATTCTCACCCTAACATATTTTAAATGTCTATGCTATGGGGACAGCATGGCCATCAGAACAGAAATGGTTGACTACAACTGAGTTAGCCCCCAACATTTTCTGTCAAGAACTGAGTAGAAAATATGCTCAGCCTCATGTCTGATCAGTCCTTCTCATTCTGCACTACTCCTTCATTCTACTTGTTTTTACTGAATGTGATTTATGTCCAGAGTTACTGGTTGTTCAGCAGCAGGAAGGAAAAGCACAACCCATGTCTCAGTCTGACCCACTGCACAGCACTCCTGGATAGAACACTTGTTTCTAACAAGTTCAGAGGGAATAATGGCTATGGAAAGTAAATCTTGAATTAATACAGAAAGCAACCAACATAAACAAAGATGACTTCAAGATGCACAACATCTAGAAGTTCTCCAAATCCCCGAGTATTCATTTGATGCCTTCTGCCACTCTGATCAGGACATTAAACTTCATTAAACATCATGGAGATGACTCCAAGGATGCAGAAGCCAGAGATTATAATAATGGTGAGCTATAGAATGTCAAAGGCTCATGGAAAAAACAAGGACATAACTGCTCCTGGAGTTTCCTTGCTGCAGCAGGTGAACTCAAATATGAAGTTATTTAACCTCTTTTGCTACATATAAATTGCATCCACATGCTTTCCTCTAAAGGGCCAAGTTGCAATTAAAGACAGAATGTTGGAAAGAGAAGATTTAGAGTCATATGACCTAACAGTTTAAACAGCTGGTTTAGCAAAAAGCCATTCTGACGAAGCCCCATGCTTTGCACACCTCTACATTCCTGGAATAGCAGTGCTGAGAATCCTACTTTTCAGATGTGTGAATATAAGATTTCTTTCCATTTCAGCACTGGTCAGGCTGGATGAGGCTCTGTGCAACATGATCTAGCTGTAGATGTCCCTGCTCATTGCAGGGGAGTTGGACTGGGTGACTTTTATGGGTTCCTTCCAAATCAAAAGGTTCTATGATTCTGTATATGTAGCAGGATGCCATGGCTATAGTCTTCAGAGGAGCCATGGTTGTTGCAGATGTCTGACTGTACCTACTGTCCACCCAGAATGGCACACACAGAGCTCAATGCAGAACTAACATTTCACCTTTTGGAAAGCAACATCCCACTTGGTTCATCTCTAACAGCACTGCAATTACCGGGCAACAAGAGCTGTAAGAGCTGAACCCCAAGTTCACATCTGAACATACTATCTGAACTATCAAGAAAGTTTGAATGCAAATTTGTGGCTGCTTAGTACCTTATGTCCATACATGTTTGTCTCTTAGATGTATCTAAAGACTTCTTTTAATCCACTCTTCAGCACTGCATTTGCCTGTGGAACCCCAAGGTACTATTCCAAGGAACTGGGACTCCAGACATCTGGCTAACTCCCTAGTCTAAAATGTATTATAGAATCAGGTCCAAATTAGGTCTTTTACTTAGCATGTCTTGTATTTACTTTCAAGGAACTTCTTATCACTGGGGTTGTGACAGGGACTTTGGACTCAAACAAAGATCTGGGGGCACAAACTCTGGGAGAAAACTCTTTTAGAAGCAATAGTGCTTTTTAAAGGTCTAGATGTAATGGATAATAAAAAGGGATGTTCCCAACTTAGGATGCTTACCGTACTTGATAAAATGCTAGAAACATGACATGATTTAGTGCAGCTATTAATCAAGCTGGTGAGACACTAGAAACCCCTCTGGTTTATTTGGTGTTGTCATTCTTGGCTTCTTGTGAAACAAACATTTGCAGACACACTTGGAAACTCAGTGAGCGTTTGCCAGACTGGTATGCAAGTCAGTGTGATGGTCCGGGGAAAAGATAATCTCCTACCTCCCCTCCCCCTGGATCTTTCCTTCTAGGGTCATTTAACACACACAGGCTTACAATATTAGGGATTCCAACGAGGATTTAATCATTAATGCTCTTTGGGAAATTTCATATGATAAGTCATATGAATTTCTTTCATCTATCAGTTAAGGATGAACTGTAGGAAGCCCAGTTTAACCTAGGTTTCATGTTTTCAACACTTGCCCTTCTCTCTTACAGAATTTACAGAGAGTTCTGACAATCACACAGGATCTAAAAGCCATTTGCAAGAGGTAGAAGTGGAACAGTAGTCAACTTTCAACTACTGGCTGCAGACCTTTCACAATCAATGTTTAAATTCTCCCTCATGTTGAGAACAAATGAAAAAATTCCCAGTTCAAAGATTTCTGGGTTAAGACCAGATCTTGACGTGAAGCGAGCCAACCAAACTCTGCCAGATCTGGATATTGCCCATTGTTTTCAAGCTGCCTAATCCTGTTATGAAGCTAAGTTGTAACAGGGAATTTAAATCTTAAATACATGAGATACTGAGCAGGTTTTCAACTTCTTCTTCTGGTTCAAATCTCAGCTGATATCTATCAGTATATTTATATTGGATGAGATTTGCATCAGACTACTTACAGCTAACCGTGGCTCAAGAGCAAAAGCAAGCAAATACGAGAAGGAAAATTACAGAGAAAGAAAGATGTCTTTATATCATGAGAAGGACAAGGAACTATAACTAGACAGAAAGCTTAAACCAATCTTGCTGTAATTGGCCTGACATTGCCTTCAACAGCTCTTTAAGAACTGGGTTGTTGCTGGAAGGTGCCCCTAGAGAAACAAAGCACAGCGATGCCAAAGACTCACTACCGTGTTGCAGAGGATGAAATGTGTCAATTTAAACGCAAGGATAGATTAAAACCACTGGGAAGCGGGTAGGGGAATTGCTTTCAGCTTTACATTTTATTCTGCAAGCATAATTTAGTGCAGCTGATGTCACATAGTTCTGTAAAAAGCCATTTAAACAGCGCACGCAAGCCTGAAAACACTTCATGATGATTCTTACAGCATACAATGAGTAAAAGATGCTTGTGTTTCATAAGTGTTTTCTACTGTAAGACCGCTTACAGACAGAAGTTGCCTCCCCACATCTTTGCTCTCCTTAAATTTTCAGATCTAAAACCAAGCGTGCCCTGAGCCTCGTCCAGGCTGGAATGGGAACAGGGCTGAGGAGGGACCTTCAAAGGCTTTACTGAAACAACCACAATGGGCTCTTTCAGGAGTGGGCCTGAGCTAACAGGAAAGAAACAGTCCGAAAACGGTGGGGAGGGAATGCTTTTTCAAATCATTTTCTGGTTTCTGGAGCCGTGCAGGCTCTGCATGCCGAGCCCCTTTCAGAGGGTTACAGATGTGGTAGGCATCGGCACAGAGCTATTTAAGGTACTGGTGAAGGTGCCTTCTGAAAAATCCCCTTCTTTCCTCGGAACTAGCTCAGAGAAATGCCAGGGCTGGCAGAGTGCAAGCTGAAAATAATTGCTCTAAGTCTGATATTGTTATATTCAGCTTTGCCAGTTGTACTCTTCCTAAATATGTCTTGATTGTGACCTTCAGGGGACAAAGAAACAACAGAAAAAAATTGTAGCAGCTGATTTTCTAATTAAAATCTTGTTATTTGTTATGTACAGTAGCAAAGAAACTTCGGATAATTCAATCACTTGAGTGCACTGGGTTTTGGTATGCACTCAAGCCAGAGTATTTTCCAGAACACTATGGTAGAAAGGAAAGATGGAGAAAGAAGAAGCCAAGCAGCAGATTGCTATTACTGTGGATACAGGGGGATCCTGCACTTGATCAGGGGTCAATGATTTATACTACATGAATATGAATGACCACCAGCACAGTTGTCCAGGCCCTTGAGGTCTTTCCCACACCTTCAACTACGGCACAGTCATTTCTCCTTGGAAACTGGAAGTAGCTACAGCTTGCTCATGCACAGTGTCCTGGGCTAATCTCCGTAAAAAAGGATGGAAGCTTCCGAAGCTACTTTCTCACTACTGTCCACAATGCACCCAATACACCCATCCTTTTTTCAACTACTCCATGAATAGCCATGTAAACAAACTCAAAGGCAACTCTAGTCTTAAGTCCCAATGGGCAGCAGCCCTATCTAACATTTCCAAGTTGAGCAGTTGCAAGGACTGCCAGAAGCACCCCTTTTCCAGCACAGCTGTCATCATGCTCTTCCATCTACCAACATTCATCACAGCAAAACACCATTTCCTACAGTCTGTAGAAAACCTCTGAAAGAGACCCAAACTGAGGTCCTACCTTGATGCCCCCAATCCTGTGCTCCCCCTTGAACTCTTTGCCATTCTTCAGCCAGTAGATGGTGGGAGTTGGGTTTCCACCTGCTGGACATCGGAAACGAACGGTGTTGGCGGCAGGAACTGCCAGCAGCTTCTTCTCCATCTTATCTGGCCGGGTCCAGAAGGGGACACCTGAGGAAAAGAAGACAAGATGAGAAAGCCCATTTATGCAGTAGAGGATATCATCTGCTGAGCAGATGCATTTGAGAGGCTTTGGCATGTGCAGAGTGACAGTTAAATTGCTACCTGCTGCAGTTAAGATAAATGACACAGAAATGCTTTCCAGCTAAATGACTCTTATATACGTAGACAGGGTGTTTGCATTTTAGGTTTGTGATGAAAGGTTCATGACCAGGTTCTTGTCTCGGTAATGCTGGTATAAATCTAGAGTATCTGCTTTTAAATCAACAGGGAGAGAGCTATCAGAGTGAGGATCTGGCCTTGGTCTGTAAAAAGATACAGATGTACCACTAGGACAATAGTAGCCAAGAAGCATGAACAGCAGAAAGATGTTGGAACTGTAAAAAGAGAGAGTGAGAATGCAGAGAAAAAGAACTAGCTAAGTGCTTTGGAAAGTTTTGTTTCTCGGTGAGCACAAACGTAGTGCAGCCTCCTTAAGGGAGGGAAAGGGAAAGAAGCCAGTGCCAAACTGGTTTATCACGTTTATGTTCAGAAAGTTCAAGTGATTTTAGTTTTAAAGATTCATGTTACCTTTGAACAGGGATAAGTTTTAAAATACCAGTGTTAGCATAAGATACTTTTATAATCTGCCTAAAGTACAGCAATGTTTCTTGGCACCGTTACAAACATTACATATTAACTCCAAATTAGGGCAGCAGCAGCAGCAAACTTATTACACAGGAAAGAAAGACAGAAAGAAAGAAAGAAAGAGAAAGCTTTAAAAACAAACTTTCATTTCTGCTTAAGGAAGCAGTGCAGAGCTGAGTTTGCTACGTTACCCTGCCATGACGAGGCACCTTCAGCCAAGGCCAAAGGGAGATGGGCACACACGGTGTTTGCTTTGCAAAACAGCAATGAAGCTCCACCTCAGAGAAGACCTCCTTCATTACTGGGATGTGCAAGGTCTTTTCTCTCATTTTAAGCTGCTCTGAGATGCACTCGAGCTCTTCGCTTTCTCAGGAGCTCCACAGTGCAGTACACCCTGATGTGTTTGGCTCCATTCTGTATTGACTCCAGGTAAGCCCCCCCACCCTGAACTAGACAAAAAATGCATGACAAACACTGCTCGTACATCACTGCACTCTCCATTTCCAGCAATGAACAAGGATTAGGGATTTGGAAAGCCTTTGACAAACATGACTGAAAGAAGCAGGCCTGACCAACACCAGAGCCTGCCAGTGGATTCCACTCCTTGGATCGCAGATCCATTTGAGTTGGAAGGGACCCTTAAAGGTCACCCAGGCGAACTCCCCTGCAATGAAGAAGGACACCAACAGCTAGATCAGGGTGCTCAGCATCTCATCTAGCTTCAGCTCCTGGGATGTTTCAGGCAGGCTCATATAGCTCAGCTCTGACATGCACCATTCTAGCGCCTGCTGATGCACTCCATGTAGCCTGGTTTCCCTTTGGTATCTGGGTGCATTGCTCCTGTATCTTATCTGCTTTCACAGAGTTGAGGCCAGGCTGCTGGACATTGGTGCCCTGGTAGCGCCACAGCCTTGCCAGGGGTGAAAATTCACTATTCATGGCTTTCATTTGCACTCAGACTGCCTCACACAACATGTCATGAACCCCATCAGTTACCTGCATGCATCAAAAGAATGCGGGCACAGGGACGGACCCTTCCCTGTCCTTCTTCCTGCTATTTTTCAGCGAAACACTTCCTTTTGGCAGTGCACCCTGACTTCCTGGGGACTTTACACACGGAGTGGGTTCAGGGAGAGGCAAGGTGCTGATGCAGACATCCCCATGCACTGCAGCAGAGAACAGCAGCCCTACAAGCTCTTCCACACATCGGACTCAATGATCCTTATGGGTTCCTTCCACGTTATTCTATGATTCTATAACCTGCTGCTCACTGTTTTACTATGCATCCTGGGATCTTCTCCAAATGGGCTCCAGTCATTAGACATGGGTTCTTCCCCAAGCGCATCTCTGCTATTTGGGTCCTTTCCCGTGTGATTTGGGGCTTGCAGGGCTCAGCACCCCCAGATTAACACACCAATCAGGGCACAGCACATGTCAAGCTGGAACTGGCAAGAAGTGCCAAGGCATTCAGAACAGTGCCTTTGTTCTTGCTCTCAGGAGTAGCAAACAAAACATCAGCACTTGGTCTACTGTGCCCCAAGAGTCCTTTCATCACTGCTTTTTAAAGGGGGTGAAAATTTTAACTCTTCTTTTCACACAAAGCTTGCAAAGTTCCAGAGAGCTTTGGGAATGAGAAAGAATGGAAGGCAGAAAAAAAAAAAAAAAATTTTTTTTTTAGCTGCTTGCTCTGAATTAATGACAAGCAATGATTCTGCATGCGCAGGTGTGAAAAAAAGGACCCGCAAAGACTGTCGCCAGCCCTTTCCCATCATCGAGCACTAAGCCCGCCGGTCCGTTTTGTTTGTCAGACACTGGCCACCCATCCACCTGGAATGACCAATTAAAAAACCGAGAGGAGTACTTGGAATAATTAATACAGCCGAGCGCTCATTTAGCAATTAGGAGCAGCCACAAAATTTTGCAGCAGACAGAATCAACCCTAATTGTGTAATTTCCCCAGCTGACGCCTCTGAGTACACAGCCAGATTTAATTGGAGATTATAGGGGCTCTTTGAAGGTGCTGGGGCTACGCAGCAGGGGCTCCAAACAAACAGATACAGAGGGATAGGGAGCACTGGGGCAGAAGAGCACTGTGTGAAAATGGAGCTTGGTTTTTTGTTCCAGGGCCAGGAAAAACAGCTGTAAAGAACAGAGGTACTGGAAAGCCTCTTTTTGCAAAGGCAGATCACAGTTTGTGACAAGGCTTCAATAAACGGGACAATATGAAGTTGCTGAGCTTCCTCTTTCCTCCCTTTGGCTGCCTGTCCCTAAGGGATGCTGTCTCCATGCTCTCCAAGATACACCAAATAGTTATTTCCTTTAGGTGGAATTTCCTCTCATCATCCTGGCTTTGGTTAATTCCAGTTTGAATTTCAGCAACCTTGGGTGTAATCTCCAAAATCAATGAGATTGGCTTTAAACTCATGATACTGTTAGTATCAGTTCTCCAAGCCCCTCACTATAAACATGAGGGTAAGAAACTCTTGAACAACAGGAACAAGCCAGAAAATATACACAGTGTTACATGAGAACAGGATATATTATTACTGTGATGTGTGAAATAGGCAGCACACAGTAAGTCAGTCCTGGACACATTATCTGTCTCTGCATAAGAATAACTCTTGGTTATGCCATGCTTTTGCATGAAAGGCATTTTTTTGCCCTCACTCCTCTAATTCCTGACCATGGTGATGTCTGATGGCCAGGCAAGAGCTCATACAATTAATTAGACTACTTTTTGCCTCAAGAGATGAAGGACATGGGACTCTGGGACATGGCACTGGTGACAGCCATGGCCCCCTGCTTGGGATGACCCTGTCCCTGCTGAAATGTCCCAGTGGTGGCAGTGGTGCTGGGGGTAACACACAGCTCCTCAGATTCAAAAGATCTGTCACTGTTAACGGGAGGGTCTGACATTAAACAAAGCAACATAAAGCACATTCGTGTCACTTCACAACACGAGGCTTCACCTCTCTGGTATGCTAAGCTAATCAACAGTTTTTAAAGCAAAAGAGAATCCAACTTTTCATAGCAAGACCTTTAAGCAAAGCCAGTGGATACCTTTGGATCTAAAAAAAGAGACTGTCTTGAAGTCAAGAAGACCCAGAACATGGGCTATAAATACATGTGGTGAAATGCGTGTTATACCTCTCGGTGAAGAGAAACGTGTCTTTCTGTACCATAAAACAGCTCATGTTTCATGATACCTGCTGCTAAGAGATGGAGTTTACTACAGATCACATTAAAAAAGCACAGAGCAATGTATTGTGCTCATCAGAAGCTGCTCTACAGAGGAGCAAATCCTGAGAAAAGCTGCCCGTTCCCATGACTCCAATGGGCTTCAGTTGGCATCAGGAGCTCTGAGCACCTCTGCAAAGGTGCTCTTCAACTCACAGCATCCAGCCCCCTAATTAAAGGCTATAAGAAAACCACTAACTGCTGCTGATGGGCTGCCTGGCACCGTACCTCACAATTACTGTCCTCACGTTGCACGACACAGCAGCACAAATTTATTACAGTGGGAGACCTGTTTTAAAGAGTCCTCCATGTCAAATGCTATGGGCAGGAGAAATTTTCCAGTCATGCTGAACTTCTGCCAACGTACATAGCTGATTTGGAGTTCAAATGCAAGACATTTATTTATTAAAAACACATAAGCACAGGCAGCTCGCTTTTCAGAAATATAAAAAGCATAATAAAACACAACACTAACGCCTATGAAGCATGTAATGATCCTGATTAATGATACTGCACTTAGAGAAACAAGCTCTGCGACTGAATGAGGTTTAGTGTGGAAGCACTGAGGCTCTCTTCTGGGGCTCCCTTCCCCATACAAGTTAAAGAAAATCCAGAGGGGCTTTGCTTACAGCTCCTGCTTATGGCAGCTGTAAATTTGGTGCATGGCTAGTGTCGATTTTATTCTCCGAGCTGCCTCTGCCTCCAGCTGAGATGCTCATTAGGACCAGAGTTAAACCAGCTAAAAGCAAAGCAGGCTGAGGTTTGTGATGCGTAACTGCAAGGTGTAACTTCAGCGTAGTAAAAAAACATGATGACAGAATGATTTACTCTGGAATTTACATGCAAGGAGAATTGATAACCCAAGCTCAAGTCAAACTAACAGAATCGAGCGGCCAAAAAATCAAGCCACAAGATACTGGAGCAGCTACACCACTCTGGCAGTTATTTCTAAATTTCTGGTGCCAGGACCCAAGAATTTGTGCTTCTTTCCTAAGGACACCCATTTCAACATGGGTGGAGGCAAATGTCTGAGCCACGCCACATGGCAGCCACATCTCTGTATCCTGGAGAAACAAATTACCTGTATCCTCTGACTCATCATCATCATCTTCATCATCACCCGACGAAGGGGAATCTAGGAAAAGAAGAAGAAAGACATGAAGCAGAAAGAGGACAGCACATGGAAATGAGGCTGGATGAGGCTGTGGATGCCACAGCGGGCTCCAGTGAGGAGGGACTTGGGTGACATGTGGTTGACGTCCCCCTTCTGCAGCTCTACCACTCTGGGGTGAGCAGCCAGGAGCTTTCCAAAAGGAGAAAAGTGACACAAGTTTGCTAGTGCTCTGCCACCACAGAGCAGGGGTCAGTGCCAACTACTTTTCGATATGCAAAGAACTCTTCTCCTAAATACAAAGGCAGTTCCAAAAGAGGAGGTTTCTTCCTGCAGAACAAGCTCTCCCCCGCTTTTTTTCCCCCTAGCATTCACTCTTAGAGACTTTTTGTTTCACCAAGTCTCAAAACAACAGGTCAGCATTTCCAACTCACTCTGTACTCTTTTAACTCAATACATTGCTGCTACATCCTCCCGCGTTAACTCCTTGCTAAACGACTCAACTAAAGCTTTTAAAACTTCTCCTTGAAATTGAACCTCTCTCTAGACAGACATTTTGATGGCTGCTTCGTGAACCAGCTCCTTTCGTTTATATTCCTTCTACAGATAAACCTCGAGGCTGTAACTGAATCCAGGTTAGCAGGTGGGAAATTTCCATCAGTGTATCTCTAAAACTTTCTGTATTCATTCTCTAAATGTGATCTAACATCTCACCTTCTCCAGGCCGTGCACAATGAAGCTTCAGTCTGTAGATGTGAATCCCGTGATAAAACAGCAGCTTAGTGTTTGATTCAGTTTACACTATTTAGCACAATTCAGTGTCTGGAAGATTTAGTGTCTTCTGACTTTATATAATCTCCAGGAATTTCTTTTTTAAATAAAAGCAAAACGCTAACAACGCAACAGCATTTATATTCTGAGACAGAGGTAAAAGCACTTGGCATGAAGCAGCAGCAAACAGGAAACTTTGAGTGTTTAACATGTGCCAGAACAGCAAAGCACTGATTCAGGCCGACCCGGGCAGAGCTCCTTCCTTCTACGATCCACTGCATTTTGGTTGGAGAACTGGACCCACTCCTCCACGCGATAAAAAAAAGCATGGAGGTAGAAAAACAGAAGGAGGGAAAAGGTAATAATAAATATCACATCTCTGCAGAATCTGGAGGGTATTTCCAAATGTATTCACCGCATATAGGAGCAATAAAGCAGGAATCATCTCCCTCCATCAGCACGCGGCTGCGCATCATGCGCTGCACCTTCTCCTTGGCTCAGCCCCCAGCCCTGCAGCACGTACCCAACTGCACACCGCAGCTGAGGTCCTGCTGGCAGCAGCACCAGGGAAATGCCATGGGGCTTGCTGAGAGTGAAGTGTCTGTTGAGGCGTTTCGGCTGAACCAGCAGGTTTATTCAAGTCCTGGCGAAGGCAGAATCCCTGCCAAACACCCACCAACACTGGATGAACGAGTAAGTTCTCAGCCCTGTGCTCCACAATTTGGTTACCTGTATATTAACATGCCATTGAAGTTTTCTTCTGGTTTCAAATGAACCAATCAGGACCAAAACAGCAGAATCAAACTTTAAATCAACTCTAAATGCTTCCACAAGATCAAAGGACAGAATCACAGAATCATAGAATACCCCGAGTTGGAAGGGACTCATAAGAATCATAGAGTCCAACTCCATGCTCCTTGATTTTGACCTCGCCTGTGCTTCACATGAGAGCTTTGCAGGGAAGGGTTTTGACACAAAATATCCCATGCTCAGAACTACGCTTCTATTCAGGTTACTAAAAGTCACCTTCTTCAATAAGTGACTAAAAATCTATAAGCTATTTATTAATCATTTACAAAAACTGTATTCCCTTCCAAAAAGACAACCAGTACTGGCATCTGCAGGAATTGCTGGATGCTATTCCAAAACGGCTCTATTTACGTGCAGGAAGGAATTTTGTCTTGGGTACCTTGAAATATCTTTTTGCTGCTCATTGCAGGGGTGCTGCTCAGCCACTAAATCCCAAGGGAGTGTATGAAATGGCTGCAGAAACAAAGCCTCTGTCAACAAGAGATCAGTTTGGGCATGCAGCCCCTATTTGTGATCCATACCAAGCACTCATGTTTTAAGAGGGCAGCACATTTCATCTTGTAAACTCATAAAGCAATCAAGCCCATGTCTGCCAATGGAAGCGTTCTGAAGAAATTAAACCCTGTTACTTATCAGACTCGTTTTCACTGTGCAGCAGCAGCTTCTATCTCCTCAGGTACAGGCTGCTTCCTAATGCCAACACCCGCTCTGTGCAGCCCATCCTTCATCATCACTCTCTGTCTCCACCACAAACCCCAGAAGGGTTTGCAGAGTGTGTTCAGTATGTCTGCTGCCCCGCCAGGATCTGCAAGCAGCTCACAAAAAGGGGACTTAAGAGCCTATCGGCCGTTTTCAGCATTACAACCTTGTCAACCCAGCCTGCTTTTGCTCACTTCGGAGCACAGATTGGAGCAACTCCAATTCATTAGTAGAGGCTTAATCCAGTTTAACACAGAGAACACCTCCAATCCCGAACATCTGATAAACACATAAACACCCAACCAGATATCCAAGCTCATCGCTGGAGTTACCTTCACAAAGTGGGAACGCAAACCACAGATCTCAGATAATGATCTCCTCTCTGCAGCGGAACACAGAGCAATCAATAATAATTACAAAGAAATATCTGCGTGCACGAGAGGTGCCACTATTGCCACATACAGCAGGGCTTCAAAGCTCAAAAGGAGCACTGCTGACAGCTAAAACAGAGACTCCCACATTGCCAGCACTTCGATGGTAATGACAGAGAGCTAATAGAATCAAAGACTCCTAATGCTGTCAGAAAGCAGGTTCAGGTTACTCGCTTGTTCTTAAGCTGTTATTAGCTATTATTAGTGAAGAGGAAAAACACAGGGGCTTAAACTTTTAAAAAGCAGAGGATTATGAGCCCTTCTACTATTAAAAACAATTTCTCACTTTACAAACTTTTGGGGCTGGCAGCTGTTTCACTTGAATGTGGAACCAGCTGCCCTCTTCTGCCTCCCTGCTGCCCCTTGAACTCAAAAGCATTTTAATGTCACTTAAAAAAAAGAGAGAGTAACATTTCTAACAACCTGCAGTTCCTTGGGTAGTCCCAGTAATCGTACCTAGTTAAAGAAAGCCTTTCAAGGGCCAAATACTTCTTCAACCATTTAATTGATATGACCTTGAAGCGTTCACAGCACTCTCCAGTAACATTCAATGAAAAGCAGATGTTGGTGAAGGCTTGCTGAAACAGGCTTTTATTCTTACGATGGTTTGATTCTCTCACACAAATCCTACTTCTGGCAGGAAAAAGAACTTTACAGAACGGACACGATTTGCTATCACAGACACCCTGTGTTCAGTTTTCCTAGAATTAGATTCATTAAGGTTGGGAAAGACCTCTAAGATTATCCAGTCCAACCATCCACCTACCATCAACACTGCCCACTAACCATGTCCCTAAGTACCACATCTCCACCTTTCTTGAACCAAGGACAGTAACTCCACCACCTCCCTGGGCAGCCTGTTCCAGTGCTTGACCACTCTTTCAGAGAAGACATTTTTCCTAATATCCAACGTGCTTCTCCCCTAGCACAACCTGAAGTCATTCTCTCTCATCGTACCTGTAGCTACCTGGGGAAAAGAGGCTGATTCCCACTTTGTCACAACCTTTTCAAATAGAGCTTGGTGCTGTTTGAGGGAACTCAGGTTTTGGAGGCAAGAACCTATGGAGGAAGGAAAGTTTTCAGAACCTTAGATCCACGAGAGGTTAACCCTTGTGAAAATTCAGGCCTTGAATCTATGTGATCAGAAGGCTCAGGATGATGAGCACTGTACCAATGCAGCAGGCTGAAATCAAGATTATCTTAGCATTATTTGTTATCTGGGAATAATAGATTTATTTTTTTTTTTGCACGGTTGAGTGATCCAGGCTTGTACAGTTTTTAGCTGTTCTGTCCTATTGTCATCACAGAAAATACAGACACGCAAATGACAGCAAGTCCTTTGCTAATGCACCACTTGTCTGTAATACATGGTTAGCAGTAAGTTCCTGTACTTCTGAAAAAACTAGTAAATTGTGACAACTGGGATGGAAGGGGGAGATGGTTGATGATCTTTAATGTCCCTTCCAATCTAAGCCATTCCACAAGCATTCTAAAATATGGAAACAGTTTTAGAAATCTTCAGCTTTTACATCCAATTTTGCCAATGATTTGCCACATAAAGTAGAAAGAAAAGTCATTTAACCTCTCTGAGCCACAGCTCACTCACTCACACTTCAAAGGCACATGTAGCATTGCGTCTATTTGAGTGTTAAAGGGGATCGGGAGCTTAATCTGACCAGCACTGTTTCCAAGTCTCTCTCATCTCAACATAGAGCTTTTAACACTTGTTACTAACACACAAGCATTCTTTGATTGTTGTTTTGTTTGGTCAGAATGATTACTGCCAGGGCTTGTTGGGGAGGTACAGACCGACCAAGAAGGGACAAAAGGCTGCAGATCACCAGCGATGCTGAAAAAGTGAAAGGGTAAAATACACACACACATGCAAAAACCAACTGCAAATCTACTCTATTTCTGCACATACCTGTCACTCTGACTGTAAAGTTTCCCAGGACCTCGTTGGAATGCCTTGGCTTGCAACTGTACAGCCCCGAATCATCATACGACACATTGATTATCTTCAACAGTTTTTGTCCAATATGAGTTCTGTTGGAAGGTGCAATCCCAATACCATCTTTAAACCAGAAAACTGACACAGAAGAGCTTTGGGTGTTACAGGAAAGTTCAATGGTATCTCCACTTCCAAACACCAACTCCTCCAGAAAGGCGGTCTCGCTTCTCAAGTATTCTGCAAAGGGAAAAAGAGAGGGAAATGAGTAAATAAGAGCATGTATCAGAGGATGAAAGAGTATTTTGAAAAGTTTATTGTATTTGCTCTACAGATGCTTCCATGTGTGCAGACGACTCTTACACTAGCGATGACAGCAAATCCTGTCATGGGCTGCACAATTCTGTTTTGCAGTAGAGCAGTAACAAAAGGAAAGG
The DNA here is from genome assembly GCA_035772895.1 of Perdix hodgsoniae. Lineage (NCBI taxonomy): Eukaryota > Metazoa > Chordata > Aves > Galliformes > Phasianidae > Perdix > Perdix hodgsoniae. Next base: position 579,800 of record JAPSGF010000087.1, read on the forward strand.
TCTGAGCTCAGAAGGCTTCCCACAAAGGAACGCAAGGCATGATGGTTTGACAGTCCTCAGACTCATATACAGTGATGTACAAAGTCACTTCAGACACCAGTGGTTTCTTCCTCCTTTACACCGTTTTGAAAAAGAAGACTCAGTCCTCCATAACTGCCCTCAACCCAATTATTCCAACAGCATGAGCACCACTGCCTTGTCTATGCCAGCCAACATTTTCTCATTACATGTCTCATGCTTCTTCCAGCTTACACCAGCTCTGAGATGTTATGCTCTGCCAGGCACAAGTCTTCTTGGTTTTGTACACTATGGGATTCTAATTCCTAGCAAAGACTATCTGGTGCTATGATTATATAATTAACAAATAAGTAATGCAAAACAAATCTATTCCCATGATCCAAACTCAGGTGGCCCAATTTTACCTCTGATAATAATCAGATATGAATAGAGATCTTAATTTTGCTGCTTACATATATGCATAGATTAGAATTTAACTGTGAAACCAATGTGATTACAGCAATTCAGAACACCTGAGGATGGTGTTCTGATGATGAATTGTCTTCTGCTATTAAGTCAAAGAATTGGAGGAGGTAATTAATGAAACACATGCTGCTTTTCTCCCCTTGTCATGCAACTTTTCATTCTCGTGGAACTTTAAAAATATAAAAATGCTTCAGTCAGTAGAGAAAATGATGAATTCAAAGGGCCTGAAAATGTGGTATTTCATGGGAGGAATCATCCCACAGTAGGCAAAGCCCACACACATTGGGGTCACAAAGCACCTTTCCCTTATACTCTGGTAGCAATTCCAACTCAAATATTTCTGGGTTTGGCTAGAACCATGGTGTTCATATAGACAAGGGTTTCTTTTTTATTATTATTATTATTTTATTATTTTTAATGAAAAGATTTTCCCTGAACACATATGCTATTAGTAAAAACAGAAGCCAAAGGAGCATCAGCATCTCTCTCCTTGGAGAGCAGCTCCTGCTGCAGTTCTGTGCTTGCCCACGGTCTGTCTCTTCCCATCAAGGAGCTCCTTGGGAAATTATGGTTGAGAAAAAGAAACTTGCAGCACCAGGTAAGGAAGCATTTTCTTTTTCAGCTGCTGATTTCAGGATAAAGCCTTCCTTCTCTGTACTATAAGGATTTTCTCAGTGGCACAAACTTTGGCTTTAGATTAAAAGACCCTCATGCAACTTTGCATGCAGCGCTGGGTGCAGACCTTTGTTGACTCTAATGGAAGCTGTTGCTAATTTAACCTACTGGAAAACAAACCCTATGCAGCTGAGCCATTCCTCCATACAAAATGCACACTTTTACCTGACCTTCGGTAACGTGCATTTTGGCTTTTGCACTCTAAACCGACCAACAGGAACAAGCCCAGACTTAATACAAACCAAATGAGGCTGTTTAGTCATTTTAAAAGAAGTCACTTTTTTCTTAAAGTGATAATGAATCTGTGTGAATGACAAAGCACTACAGCAGTTTTATAAAACATTGCAAAGGAATACCAAAATGAAGAGTAAATTCACTTTCAACTCAGAACAATTGGGGTTTGCAGATCTTCTGAAGAAAGAAACCTCATCTCTTGCTCATTTTGACATCTCTGCCCCTCAACAGCTCAGCTGGTCCCCAGCAGACATCTTGATGCCCACTGCATGCACACCTCGGTCCTACTGACTGTATTCAGTCCTACTGACTTCATTCCTCCTGAGTACAGTATCCAGAGATTTCAAGGAGTGGCTACTTGAAAACGAGAACAGTACTGACATTTTTCAGCTCTTTAAACTGCATTCCAAATTTCAGTCTACACACCTGTGGCTAAAAACTAAACAGAACCCAAGTCAGAGACCTCCACAAAGTTGAATGTGCTTCAGGAGTTTGTCTAACTGGGGCCTCAGAGAAGGAAGGTTTACTATTATTATTATTATACCTCAGCCAGCTTTCGAATGTAGCAAATGCAAAAGCAGAGTCAGAGGTTACAACACCTATCACCCAAGCATCAGTCCTGGGTCCTAAGCGAACCAACCACGCTGTAGGCAAGCAGCAAACCCCTTTAAACCTTCCTGCACTTTGGCTGGTGCCCTCCCTGTGGCTGGGGACTGTTTGTAGGTGCTATGCCAGAAGCATGAGGGCAGCGAGGGATGACAGAAGCCATGGGATGCTCACGGACCCCACACCACCTTGCACAGTGCAGTCACCTTCAGCTCCAGGACACTTTGTTCCCTTACTTCTCTTCACTTGTGATTATCCCACTGGAATATCTTCCTATAGCTCCACTTTTTGAAAAACCCCAGTGTTTGGGAGCATCCTTTGCAGCTCTGAGTCCTCAAGGGAGCATCCCAAAGCTGGGGCACAGCAATTCATCATGCATTTCATCAATAGATGGCCCTGACCACACTGCTCAGGGTGGAGGGCTCAAGGCTCAGCACCCTCAGTTCTCTGAGTAGAATATCCCTCACATGCCCCTGAAAATCCCAAGGAGGTTTTTCTCTGACGCGGACCAAGAGGCTCTCCGGTGGTTTATATTTTCCTCTGTCCAAACCGTATTTGCCATTTTGCCTGTGTGTCCGCACACTGGGAGCCAAGGGATTCTGTGCTGTGTCTGGATGAGGAGCTAAGAGATATGGTTTAGTGGCTTGTGGTAGCAGTGGTAACGGGAGGATGGTTGGACTAGATGATCTTGTAGGTCCTTTCCAACCTTGTGATTCTATGATTCTATGAAGAGCAAGCCCTACTGCCAGGAATGGGAATCAATCTCTCTTTTCTCCCCAGAGTTTGGATACTTCTGGAAGTGAACTGACTTGGTCCTTCCCCTAAAAACCTACGCTGTGATTTAGAAAATTGCCTTTAAGAAACCATATCCGCAAACAGTTTGCCTCAGTCATTTGAAAGGGTCAATTTATCTTTCACCTGTTGTGTATGTTTGCTTTGGTGTGGGATGGGGGTTCCCCTGGAAAAGCTTAAAATAGTTTTCCTAATAATAGACAGGTAAACTGTTTATTCAGTATTACCACTACAGTATCTATGCAACTGTTACCAGTCAATATTTCTTCCAAAGACCTTAAGAAGTGCGCTGCATTCTATTACCTCCCAGGATTGTTTTTATGTGTATGCGTGTGCACTAAAAGGAAAGCAAACTTCTTTCCTAGAGAATATGCAGAACCATGACCAGGGTTAGTTCTCAAGTCATATGCTTCTTTTTCTTTTTTCTTTTTTTTTTTTCCTCCCCAAAAGCAAAAGATTATGGGAGAAAAAAAATCTCTAGTGTTTAGCTTGGCTATCCCCAACAGCGACTTTGGAAGGGCTTCTCAAATGGAAAAGCAGATGTTGCAAATCTGCCTTATCTACGGAGCAACTGTTGACTCTGTTGTGCAAATCCTAATTTACATCTGCATGAAAGGTTTCAGAGATTAAATGGCATTCAAGGAGGAATATTAGCTTTTCTCCCTCCCTCCAGCCCTCCTTTGAATGGATTTACTACTGGCAATTAGCTTTCTGTTCCACCGGCCAAGTAGAAAACAGGATTCATCGAGACTCTACAGTATCCTCCTTTTAATGGACTGTTTTCTCAAATCACCCAATTCAGATGCCGAGAGTCAGAAGAAGAAATAAATCGTCACAAAGCTAAAATAGCTACAAAAACACTTTAGCCAGGAGGATTTCCCTCTGGCAAAGCCCTAAGGAGTAAAAAAGAGAACAAATCAAAGGGGTCTCCTGGCTACATCCAACAAACATGGGAATGCAAAACCCCCGGAACACAAAGCTTTGGTTGCTGTCCCAAGGACAGCCTTTAGCTGTGAGTTTGCTGGCTTAAAGGAACAAACTCAGATGGGTATTTTCCTTAAAATTAGGCCAGACTTTCATTAGTTTCTAATGCAAAACAGACAAAAAAAGCAACCACCAATTACAACCCTTGTCTATCCCCACAGTTCTGCATGCTTTTTTTTCATTTTCTTCTTTTTTTCTGGAATAAAACTAATACGAAATGTCCTCCACCAGCCCACCTCACCCAACCACGATGGTCAAACTCAGTCAATCCTGCCCACTTCCTATGCGATGCAGAGTGATGGGACACTTGTTGCACAAATTCTAGGAGGAGCATAGGAGACCATGACCGTAGGCCACCCCCTTGGATCCTGCCTCTCCTCCACTCAAGAGTGATGGCCAACTCAGCCTTTGCTTTTAGATGGAGAGTGACAAACTTGTAAGGGAGAGAGAAGGCCAACCAAAACTGTTGGCTGCACAAGGCTGCCAGGCTGTCCTGGCCTGGTGTCAATAGATGGATCCCATCACAAAATGGTTGGGGTTTCACATTTTCACTCTTCATGCCTGAGGAATTTCAAAAAGCTCATCACTGTACTGAAGAAACCACAACAACCTTGTTCTCAAACCAATGGAGGCCTATGAAAACTGAGGCTCAGACCGGAGCTTCCCAACGGCCAGAGCAAATCATCTCCAGCCTGCACTGCAGCAGAACAGCTTTCCATCAACATGCTGAAATAACCAAAAACCCCATGAAGCATAGGTCCTGAGCAAACACATGCCCTGCAAGCATCAGCATGCTGTGTTGCCCTCTCAGAGGAGGCCAACTAGCTGGGTTTTACAGGTGACATGCAGTAGGCAATCAGCAGCCAGAACTACATGTTACACGGATGAATGGTCCACAAGGCACAAAGAAAGGACGGAAACTGAATCTTAGGGAATGTTTTAAAGTTCTGTTAAAAAATCATTGAGTTATTTCTCCTGGGCTCCTCCTCTCCAGCCTTATTCACTTCCTTAAACCCTTCAAAAATGTACTGCTGATGGAGCTCTTGAGCTTGGAGAAAGTCTTCAGCTTTCTGGCTGAATTACAGAATTTGGTGAATTCTAGCCAAACATTCACCACGTTCCTAGTGCCTCTGCAAGTGAGTTTTTTGACACCATGTAGTCACCAGGCCCACCAGTTGAGGTTCACCACAGAATTTCTAAGGGATGCAAAGAATTGGAGCACCTCTACAACTCCAACCTGGTCGCTTGTAATGAGTCCCCGACGTGCATTTGGAGATCACATGGCAGCAGAAAAAATTTGCCATAAAGCCTGCCCCAACCTTTCCCCTTCGGTTCACAGCTATGCAGTGACCAAATCCCAGCTCCTCCGTGTTTCCATTCCACTTCCAATGCGCTCTCCTCTAATCTTCATTTAATGCAGGCAGCTGGCTGTAAATACCCCAGAACAATGACTTTAATCCTAAGGATCCTGAAGCCCCCCTTCCTCCCTGCACCAAAACTGAAGAAAAATGAAAAGAACAGCCTCATGACAGCAAGATGGAGAAACCCAAGCTAGCCATTTGGCCAAAAGAGCAGAATGACACAATGAGCTAAATTTTGCCTGGCCTGCTAATTAAAAACGGAAGCTACCATACTCCTGAGCCAGCGATGGGAGGTGGGGGGAGTTTTCATGCTATTCAAAAACTGGCTTCCAACTGGGACCATATTCACTCCACATTAATTGTCATTCCAACTACGAGTGTCCTAGTTTCAAAATGAAAACTACTCTCCAGCGTAACTAGTGAAAACCAACACCAGTTTCGAGGCATTAAACAAAATTTATTGATTGCATTTTCCCACCCACTAAAACTTTAATAAGCATTAAACCTCAAACTCCTGGCCCTGTTTCCTCCCTCTACCCTCTCTCTCCATAAAAAGGGTCAGGCCTCTCTATATGGAGATTAGGACTTTATGTTTGGTATTTGTTTATGAGCCTATCAATTGCCTCTATTTCAGGGGGGGGAAAAAGCACATCTAAAAAAAACCCTCTCGTACATGGATTAAGAGAGGGCAAAGGTTTACCGTAGTTTTGGTGTTTTTTTTTTTTTTTTTCCAACTGATTGTAAGGTTTAGATATATTACAGATCATGTTTACATGAAAAAGTGAATGCTCCCCTTTTTTGTAAGCTTCCCTTGAGTTACATAAAATGGCATATTTCAAAGATCCCTTTTACTCGGTAATAAGACACAGAACTTCCAGGCTTTTCTGCCGGCTGTTTTCAGCTCTGTAAAAGGGGAAAAAAAAAAAAATAAAAAAAAAATGGGGGCCACTCTGTCTGCATACTTAGCAAAAAAAACAAAGGCCAAACATTTGAAATGCAAAGGTTGGTGATTAAGCCCAGAAATCCATATCTAGGCATCAAAATGAATAACCAGATTTTAAGAGTGCTTAAGAGCTTGAAATGCAGAGCCTGATCTGGCTCAGCATCTTTCAAACCCAAGCCTGTTATTTCAATGCCCCAAGCGGGATGGAGGTGCCAGGTACACAAAGTTGCAGGAGCCCAACGATAATCTCCTGTTCAAGAAGTCTGAGCCAGTTCAATCTGAAGTTGTAAGCAACAAACCCAGATTTTATTATTTAGAAAGCACATCTCATATCGATACTGCAACGCTTTGTCCCTGTGCTAAACTCAACTCCTACCCTTCAGAGATGGTAAAAATAGTGGATATCAAAAAATCTTTTATTTCTCTTCTGTAAAGAGGGCTGCTGAAGGGAGTAGAAGGTTTGGAGTTCACTGCTCTGTTAAATCAACCTTACTATATTTTTTCAGCTTGTTTGACTTGCTGTTTCTGTATACATATGTGTTTTCACCTCTCTGCATTCAAATCCCACGCTAGCGTTTGTTCTGTGCTTCTCACAGGAAACTTGCTCAGCTCTTTATTTGTATTAAGTCTGCGGACTTATAGAAAACAGACTTGGAAAACAATTCCTAAATTAGCAGGACTTACCAGCATACATGCATAGGCACAGACATAGGGCTGCATACCATCCTGCCTGAGCGTGGCATTTTATCATTTCCAGCAGCAACAGCGGGGCATCGGGTTCAGCAGAACGACACTTTTAATGGTCTCGTGCAACCATATCTATTACAGCAGGTTTTGGACTGCACGTAATAAATTAAGGGAGAGTTCAAGGAAGTCATGCGTGTCTCAGTTCCCACTCCCTTCAAACGGTTTTAATGCTCCCAAATCACTGTCCTCTATTTATTGAGCCATGCTGGGCTCCAGATATGCCAGCAGCAGGTTTGACATCTCCACATGCAGCTATTTTAATGCTGCTATAAGGAAATGCACGCTTTGCAGAGGGTCCTGTGCTGGGGTACAGTCAGTCCTGACTGCCTGTGGCACTTTCCTCCGGCTCTCTGACCCCACCCCTGTCCTCCACAGTCTGACCTTTCCAGCTTTTGTTTATGTTTTCCCAACAAAAAACACATCTAAAAACTCCTTCTCCCTGTGAAGGAGTGTCAAATGTTCCCCGAGAGACAGATGCCACTGCAGCAGCAGGGTTGGGCATTGCAATGGGCATGGAGAAGGAGAAAGCCAACAGCTGCGTCTCTTCTGCTGACAAAACTGTGGAAGATGAAAACTGAAGCCAGCAGCCTGGATTGGTCTGAAAGTCAAGCAGAGATAGTAAGCTCCAGGTGGGCTGCCTTGGGCAGGACGGGTGCAATTGGTGGATGAACCACCATATGGCAACACTTTCACAGACAAAGTTGGATGACCTCCTCATGTTTTCACCTATTTCTCCATGTAGACACATGCACCTATAAACAATGAGTCCACTGAGTGTGCAGTGATCCAAAACCTGGACTTTGGCCCCTTTCAGAGGACCAGCAGCTAATTCAAAGTCACGTCCTCCTCTCTGCTGTGTGCTACTCCTACAGCTGCTCCTCCTTACCCCAAAACAGGCAGGCACACGCAATGGGTGAAGCCAGCAAAGACTGCATCATTTGTCCGCACCTCATTTGCTATGCACGGAGAGCAGGGGAGCAGAGGAGAAGAAAATCTCACTTCAAACATTTACACGGGTTTTGAAAGCGCCTGAGAAGCTTTCAGGTGCTTTTTGCCAGGACTAACACATTCCACTGAAGCCATTCCCTTACACAGCACACAGATGCATAGACTCATGGAAGCACAGAATCATTAAGATTGGAAAAGACCTCTAAGATCATCTAGTCCAACTGTCAACCATCCCCACCCCACCCCATCGCCCACTAACCCACCACGTCCCTCTGCCACACCTCCATCTCTCCTGAACACCTCCAGGGATGGTGACTCCACCATCTCCCTGGGCAGCCTGTTCCAATGCTTCACCACTCTTTCTGAGTTCAGGTTCCAACCTGAGCCTCCCCTGGAACATCCTAGAAAGCATTTATGTCACGCAGGAGAAATGATGGCAAGAGAAGGTTCCAGGGGCAGGGTGCCCCTCTCTGAGATATCCAACACTAAATGAAACATATGGCAACTGTAACATAGTATCTACAATTAAATTCTATGGTATTTGCTGTATTTATACTGTATCCTAGCAGGGCTGGAAGCTGGGGGCAATGAAGGGCCATAACAGTAACATGGATTTACAGGGTATCCAAAAGCCAACATAGTTGCACTCCAACAGTGGCTTACATCCTTGCTTCCAAGGCAGCGAAATCAGCAGCCTGGAAAGCCTGAAACTTATTTTTATGCCTGATTACAGATCTTGAGTGCTCAACACTGAGCACTCACCCATTACGCTGCTGACACTGATGCCTTTGGGCTGACCAGGAAGGAACGCTTCATGCTCCATCATCACTCACTCCACTCACAAGAAGGAGGTGGGTGCTGGATTTGGAGAAATTTCAGGAAGGGATGCAGTGAGGTGTTTTTTATGATGCTGTTTCTTACTTTTTTTTTTTCCCTTTATTTTTTTTTTTTCACCCTCCTTTCTGTAATTTATCAGTTTGCAAAGTGGGAGGCCGAGTTTCCTCACAGCCCACTCTTCCTTCCCTTCAGCCTTAGGAAGGAGGCTGCAAGGAGCAAGGAAGGTGATGGCCAAGGAGCTCTGGGCTCCCAGCCCTGCGGTTCCATTCGCCAGGCGCCCAACCCACCACACTGCATATAAAGAAGCTTTCTGAGTTTTCCCTGGAAAAACAACAACAACAAAAAAAACAACCCACATGCTTTCATGCAAAGCTGTGGGAGCATGCGTAACACGCTGGCTGTAAAATGAATGCATTTTTTATTTGATTTTGCAAGCGTTCCCTACCGTTCCAACTGTATTCATTTGCAGCTCGTGTCTTACACAGTAAATACCAGCGAAGTTATGCACCTCCATTTACCGCCTGCCCCACTCCTGCACGAATCCTCAGCCCATTAACATAACTATTTAAACTGGACATGTTTTTTTCAACATTCCCCCTCTTTCATAAACTGCCAAGTGACAGTTGTTTACTGTCAACATGCCCAAGTGCTCTAAGCCAGGGAGAAATATGCCCTTTCAAAAGGCGGACCTATCGGCTAGCAAAGGAAGATTAGAATCTGGCATTTTCCTCTTCTCCCTCCCCAGAAATGCTTTATTCGTAGGGATGCGCATGATACAGATCAGCAGAGATGGTGCTGTGCTTAATTCCAATCATTCTTTTAATTAAAGACGGGCTCACGCAGGGTTTATCTTGGGTTGCACACGTGAGTTGTCAGCGCACACCAAACTCCTTTATCTTCCCATTGCAACTGCTTTCCCTCCTCATCTTTAGCTCCGATAGCCCAAGCTCACGGTGGGGAAGCAGCATGCTCATCTTGCCCAGGTCCTACTATGGGCAAGCAGTAAAATTCTTGCCCTGAGGATCTATACAGAGAAGTTAAAAAAAATTAGGGGGAAAAAAAATCCAATCACTGCTTACTTCAAGGCATACAGTCTCCTAATAAGCTGCTGAGATATTTTGCTGGGAGGGAATTTCTTGCTCTTGAATTTTGCACATGAAAGGGGGTGGAATAGGAGGAAAAAAAATACAACACAACAATAATCCTCTGGAAAAAGTGTTTCCCATGCTTGCACAAAGCAATAGGGAGCTCCCAGTGCGTTTACTGGTGAGTGCCACTGCTTTACCTTAAATATCACCAGCTCCTGCTCTCCTGCAGACATCAGGTCACTGTCATACCACCCACTGGCGTCCAGGATGGACCTGGTGACAAACGCTCGCCTCACTTGGTACATACACAGCGAAGGTGGGATGAGAGGGGATGCAGACAGCCCCAACCAGGTAAAGCCAAGCACATCCCCACCACTTGAGTTTCCTCACTTAGGTCATTAGAAAACTTTCCAAACAATCTCTATTTCTGCTCAACAGTTGCTTCCACCACAATCTGCAAAGGGCTCCAGCCTGGTCCCTTGGAAATTTCTGCTTGGGATGAAATAAACACGAGATGGGGACTTTGGTATGACTTTTAAAGGATGGCAGGCAGCAGCAGACAGTGAAACTTCCAAAAAAGCTGCCCCTGAAGGGTCTTTATAAACTCCACCAAGCATCTAAATAAAATCAAAACCCAATTCTAGAAAGATTTTCAGTCCTTGGAGAGCATGGAGTTAGTAAGTGTGATCTCAGCACCTAGATCAAGAAGCATCTTCTCTATCTCCTTGCCCTCAAATAACAGCCCGTATGGATGCGTACCTGGTTTTTCCCCAAGGAAAATGCCCCTCCAAAAGCAATAACAATAAAACCACACTGCAATGTGCCAGAATGAGTTACACAACTTGTAGGACCGGGTGGAGGCACTCATCGTGGGGCAGTGCACAAAGCTTTGTAGCCACAGAGAGCAGCCCCAGCCCTTGTCCTTCCCTCACTCGCAGCCTTGGAAGCCTCAGCTTGTGAGTCATTAACACGTTTAACCCCTCGCAACCTGCGGAGATGGCACGGCCCCAAACTCTCACAGATGCTGAACGTGTAAGCACATGGTAATTGTTTTGCATACAGTTCTGCATGATAAAGAAACTCCGAGGTGCTTCCAAGTTTTAATAGAACCTTTTTATTCTATCAGGTCTTTATCTTCCCCCCTTCTGTGGCTTTGGGAAAGCAATGCCAGCTCACTGAAGCTGACTCCCCCTCTGCTACGAATACCGCACCTTTTTTAGATGAATACATCTGAAACTGAAGCAGTTACTGGAGAAGTGTTTTCTCGCTTTGCTGCACCGTGATTCTTAAAAAAAGAAAGAAAGAAAAAAGCTTTGCTAAATTGTGTAACCTGAGTGTCACAGCAGAAAAAAAGTAAGATCTAACCTCCCCCGTCCACCTGGGCACTGCAACTCCCCCTTATCAGGATGATACAGGGCAGGTTTACGTCTCATTACCTTTCACATTCTAACTACCAAGTTTACCAAAGGTTTTACTCCACTGTTATCACGCAGTTTTTGTTTGCTTTTGATATTATGGAAACTTCCTGGTCATTCGAGCCAAGGAGCTGATACTTCGCGGGAAAGCACATCACACATTGGGATCACAGTGCTGTCACCACAGGAATAAAAAGCCTTTCTCCACTCATCCAGGTCTCTACATCCTATCTCTGCCACCCGGCAACCTGAACTGTGAGCTATCAGGAAGGGGGCACCAGGGCCAGCAGCTCCAATTCAGAGAAAAAGTACCAGATCACACAGATAAACGGCCCCAAAGGGGCCAACAGTAAGCCGATAAGCTACGGAGAAGGCCCAGGAGAAAAAGGCAATGAAAGACCTTATGTGTGGCTTGAGATGTGGTTCAGCCAGCGGTTTGCTCAGGGGGTGCTGTGGGACTTCTCCTCTGGAGGGTGCTGAGTCAGCAGGCTGCTTTCAAAAGCCGACAAAACGGTGTGCAGAGCCAGAGCGACTGACTGGCAGGGCACGGGGAAAGTTATGGGCATGCAGCACGTTGGGAAAAAGGGAAGTCCTCTCAGATGGGGAAAGGAAATAAAAATCGAGTGGGCTTCATTGACGCTCGGGTTTAGCCTAGCTGGGAAAAGTCACCAAACCAGGAGGGGATTTCACTCTATCCTTTATAGAGCTACTGTAAATTTGTAGCATTCCTGATCAGTATCCACATACACTACAAAGCATCAAAAACAGTGGGGAAGATGCGGCCACATCTCCCGCTCCTCTGAAATCCTGGCGCTGCCTCCTGTCCACTCAAATGTCATACAGTTGGCCATCACAGTTCACTAAAGAAGAAAAATGTTGTTCCCCAGAGTTATAGATGAGAAAAAGAACCTTCAAAGCTTCGCACAACATTTCAGCTTTGTCCAGGCAGAAGGACCGAATGGGATCAGTTCTGGGGCAGTGGGTGCTGCAGCCCAGACTCCAAAACCCATTTTGGGGCTGCTGGACAGGGACACTTCCCAACAGTGCCGATGCGTTCGGGAGAGTCATAAAAGTGAACGTGCTGGTCAGAGTGGCTCAATTTAATTGCAGGATTTAATTAGCAGATCAGCACTTCGCTACACAATCTTCAGATTTACTTTCATCACGTTCCCTACCCAGTGTCCGTTCATGAAGTCTTAATTAAAAGGAAAAAAACCTTCAGATTTAATTGGAGTGACCCCTGTCAATACGCAGTGCTATACAGCCGCTGTCAAGTGCTGTAACGAGTCAGTCCCTGCACTGCCATAGGCTCTCTGGTTCTCTATTTGCCAGGTAAGGGACAACCAAAAAAAGCCATATTTCATCACCTTTTCCTCTGTCCTCTTATTTCATTCCTCAACAAAATATGCTAGGCTCAACATAAAGGACTTTATTACCTTTTTCTACAGCTATTCTTAGAGAACAAGTGGATCAACTTTTTATCTCACCATTGTATCGCTCATAGCACTGAATCTGAAGGATTTCAGGTCTCGGACACAAGATCAGGAGCACTACCCATTTACAAAGGGCCCTTTATAAAGGGTTTCAGAACACTTTCCTGAAGGGAACCGCTCCGGTGCCGTGTGGCACACACTCAGCACAAGGGCAATTTAGGGTGAACTTTGGAACATCTGGGTACACAAAGCCCAGCAGAGCAGCCTGAACCTCTGCCATCGACTGCACAAAGCCTGTCAGCCCCAACCAGTGCATCCCCAGTCATTTTGAAATGGGGAAGTCATCAGAGCCAATGTGTGCTTCTGCTGGACTGGAACCTGAATTCACACATTCTGCTCAGTGACAACGTGACCACTGCTACGGGACCATCAGTCCTGGCTCCTAACAGAACTCAGCTTTCTGCACAAACTTCAGAGTTCAACACACACACATGGCTCCATAGCACCAGTACCAGGAATCCCAGAAATTCCCCTTTTTTCTATATACAGTTCGAGGAGATGGGATGGATATCACAAGTTTTGCAAAGCGAAATGCTGCCGTTGGTCAGCCCTGCTCTCAGAGCAAGCAGCATCACTTGACATGCACAAATCGTACCCAGTAATATCTTTATCTGAATACTAATGCAAATTGGACGGGCTTTTTTATAGGGATGTCTATTCTGTGACTGCTGAATAGAGTGACCGCATGCTCAGGGCTGCAAAGGAGTTCACTGACCTCCCTAATCATCTCTGCCATAGCCCCTGAATGACACACACATTCACTCCTGCCTCGCCTCTCTGCTTTCATTCATAAAAAAAAAAGAGAAAAAACACAACGGGGGGGGGGGGGGGGGGGGAGGAAATTTTGACATTGTTCTTCCTGCGGCAGCCTCGAGAAAGGGAGAGGGGAGAAATTCAGCCCAGATGAGGCCCCTGGTGTTTTGAGTCGAGCTTCTATTCAGCAACAGCCCCGCCATCTGCCTCCTTCCTGCCAGCAGCCCAACACCTCCCCGCGGAGATGTTAAAACCTGCACCCCTCCACCTCCGCCAGCAGCGCGCGTCCGTATTAGCAAACACACACATACCTCCAGAACGCCTCCCCTCAATGTGTGTTTTATGGAGCTGGGGACAGGCACAAAGCAGTAGCTGTTACAGCCTTCACAGCCCCGTGTGGAGAATTAGATCACTGGGGAAAAATCCTTCCAAGCCCCTTTATGGAAAATAAGGCCTTAGACTGTAAATGCAAAGCCCAGCGAACAACAACCCTCAGTAATGAGCCAACACCCCATGGCCCATTTGATCAGGAGAAAGAATTTGCTTTTTACCATTCCATTCAAAGGCTGAAAAGCAAAATGTGTTTTTACCCGGCTCGGAGGGTTTATGTTCTTTACAGTTTCTTTTGCACAACCTTTTCCCCTCCAGCGGATGCTGCAGGCTGGGCAATGCCAGGCTTCCCACATCTCCACGCACGTGGCCAGTGTCACCCCTAGGGATATCACTGAGTAGCCCATGGAGAACAGAGCCTCACCCCACTCCCTGGAGTTGACAGTGACACCCACATGGCCACTGTCAGGTTGATACTGACACCCATATGGTCATCGATAGCGGCAAGAGAGCCTCATCCCGACGATTTCCAACTCAAGTGAATCTAAAGTCCTACGATTTCCACTGGAAATCCCAAAGCAGTGATATCCCTCCAAGTTAACCCCTCCAAACTGTCCCCCAAATGACAGCACAGAGACTGACACACGCTCCCTGCCCCTTCACTTCCACCCAGACTCCCACCTCGATGCGCTCGCTGCCGTGTTTGACCTATAAATCAATTCTTTTGGCTGTGAAAAATGAGCCAAACGAGTTACACTAAGAATCCGGGGTTTTATTAGGACTTTCTCGAAAACAAAACCAACCCCCGGGATGATTTATGGCTTTAACCAAAAGGAGTATGAAAGTAATGCCCCCACCCCCGGCCTCCACGAAGCCCATTTATTCCCCTGTCACTTTTTTGGCAACGGGGGCTCCGAAACCCAATGGTGAACAATGGAAACTTTCTGCCGGGTACATGCAACCCTGGAGCCGGGAGGCTGCGAAGGGGCTTCGAAAAACAAACAGGGGCTCAGGGAGCAGCTGAGGCGGATCAGCGAGAAGTTGCAACCCACCCGAAGAGATTTTTTTCCCTTAAAGCAGCTTTTGTCCGGCTTTTCGAGGTGTTTAGCGGCTCCTTCCCCAACGCCTCGTCCCTAAATCAATGAGTTGCGACTGTTGATGCGTAAGAAGCACCCGCCGCCCCAAGCACCGCGAAGAACCGGAGGCACAAACCCCCGAAGGGCACTCAGAGCCGCGAGACCTTTCCAACAACTGTTCAAAAACCATTTTCCCTCCAGAGCACCAGCACCACCACTCACGATCCCGCCGCTTTCATTCGTAACTCCCGCTCCGGCCGTTCCCATCCGCCCCGCGTACGCTGCCCTCCTTACCTGCCGCCTGCCCGCCGCTCCGCTCCGCTCCGCGCCGCCGCGCCGCCGGCAGCGCTCCGACGGCCGCCGCCAGGCACAGGCACCAGACGGAGCCCCAGGCCGCCCGCATCCCTCCGGCGCGGCTCCGGGGCAGCGAGGCCGCCGCCGCCGCACCGCCGCCCGCCTCAGACATCCCCCGGCCGCATGCTGCCGCCGCTCAGCGCTCCGCTCCGCTGCTGCGCTGCCGGGAGAGGGAGAGAGGAGCTGAATGCGGGAGGAGCTCCGTACGGTCCTCCCGGGGTTGGAGCGGTGGG
>JAPSGF010000087.1:595551-622387 GCA_035772895.1 Perdix hodgsoniae
GAAGGGAGGCGGGAGGGCGGAGTGGAGAGGGGTCCGTTGGTCGGGGCAACCCGGGAGGGCGCAGCGCGGTGAAAGGGAACTCGCTCACTGTACCCCGAAGTGAAGCCGCCAGCACTCCTTCACTCACCAGGGACCCGCAGTTTGTTACCGACAGGAGGAATCGCGGCTTACACGGGCTCTGCGCTGCGGCAAAATCTGATCCAGTGTCACCGGTGTGTGAACAGCTCCCATCGGCGGTGGTTTTGTGGGCATCTCCCGCACCGCCACTGCCGCCCCACCTGAGTGATGCGCACCGCGCATTGCCTCCACGCAGGGAGAAATCACGGCGCTGCTCTAGGAGAAATCACAGCGCTGCTCTAATCCCCTGACGCAGCGGCACGCTCACCAAAAATAGATGCAAATATCAGAGCTGGGAACTCTTGGCATCGGGGGCCCAAATGCACCAAAGACTGAGTGTAACAGCTAAGCTCCAGGCTCTTTGGGTCCCGATGATGCGCACGGAGCTCGGGATGGCTCAGAGCTCCCGGGCTCTGTCCTGACACCTTCAACAGGCGTGGGGGTCTGACATCTCAATACCACTGCATTGTGTGAGAGCAGGGAGGAAATGCTCCATGTCAGACAGACCCTCGCCGCTGACACCGGCAGGCTTAAAGGAAAACAATGGAAAAGCAGTCGGCAAAATACAGCCTTGTTATGACACTGTCACAAAAGTGGCTTTTTGGAAAAACGAGGCTGAGTTCTGATCTCCACGGGAAATCAAAGGGGAATCAGGGTACTCCTGCATGAAGGACTTCAGGTTTGCGCACTCCCTTGGAGCTGGGGCATTTTTATGTTTTCTGCTGAGTGACTCCCAAGCAACATGTGTAGAACTGATAGGAAGTGCAGACTCTGGGAATGCTTTGTCATTTTTTAGGACTTAATGCCATGAGCCATATATTAGTGATGTGCTCAGTGTCTGAGCCTGTCTCCATCACTGTCCTGGGAAGGGGAATTTGGGAGCCTTGTGAGTGCTTGGAGCCATTCCTTCTTCATCTCCATCCAGAATACAGGGATGGGATAGGCTGTGAGGTGTCCCAAAGGCCTTGGTGCTAGTGAGTCCTCCTTGGTGACACTGTGTGTGCTGATGTGTGTGCGGATGGCATGCAGAAAGCAGTGCCCAAATCAAGATGAGCTGGAGCAAACAAGTGGGGAGGGTTAGACTGTAGTGTAAAATTTAATGTACCAAGAAAGACAGATCAGAATTACAGAGAGCTGTGGTCACATGAGTCTGAATCCTATTGGGATGAGAAATTTGGAGTGAAGTAAGAAGAACGAGCTGGAAAGACGCACGTCGCTGCTGAAAGAATTGTCTATGGAGAGGTGCTGGCAGAGGTACAGTAATTTGGCAGCCTGGAGAGCAAACAGTTGGAGGAGCGGTGAGGAAAAAGCCTGGAGAGAGCCTGAGGAGGGTGTGAGCAGCACAGATTTCCAGCTGATCCCCAAATACTGCTGACTCAGCAGGGCCTGTCCCCAACGAGCGTCCCTTCCTCTGAGATGCTGATCACTGGGTTTTCCCAGTCCTTAGAGTAAGTGATAGCAATGCTCAGGAGCCTGGAGGGGAGGAGACAAGGATGGCACATTATCTCACTGCAGGCAAAGACTGCAACGTGGGGACAAATTGGTCATTCTTTGCACTGTCTTAATGCTGCCTGTGTGCTCCACAAGGCAGAGCTGACATAGTGCCTGCTTCCAGCCCTGCCATACTGACAGGCCCACTTGTACAGCCATCTCCTTGCAGTCCCTGCCGTGGCTTTATTGTTCCAAAGAGTGCAGCACTCTGGGTCAGGCATATATAATCATAGAACTGTTAAGGTTAGAAAAGACCTCTAAGATAATCCAGTCCAACCATCAACCCATCTCCCCCATGCCCACTAACCCATGTCCTTCAGTGCCTCATCTCCACAGTTCTTGAGCACCTCCAGGGATGGTGACTCTGGCGCTTCCCTGGGCAGCCTGTGCCAGTGCATTACCACTCTTTCTGAGAAGAAATTTTTCCAAATATCCAACCCGATCCTCCCCTGGTGCAGCTTAAAGCCATTACCTCCTGTTCCATCTCTAGCTTTTGCTGCACTCAACCAACCAATTGTCCTTCAGAGTTGAACAACTTCATACGTGTGCACGTGTTCGAGCTCCAATGTGTGCATCCAGCACATTTGCAGTGGAAAAGCAACCAAGGGTCTCAGGATAGTTCACAAGCAAAGATAACTCCTTCAGCTGCTCTTGGGGATGGCTGAATATCATTACCCCATCACAAACGATCACTATCAAACCCAAGAGAGTGGGCAGCATTCTTGAAAGCCAACTCCTGGTTGGTGGCTTTTGGTTGTAAGACCATGTCCATCTTCATTCTAGCAAAGTGATATTGAGCTCAGGGACCCTGTGCTACTGCAGAAATGTGATCCCCTCCCAGAGCACAGTGATGCCCAGATCAAACACAGCGAAGAATGCAACCTGTGGTTGGGGGGGGGGTTGGCCTCCACCATCCCTGAAATGGATGCCTCCATGTGATTTGTGGCAGAAATAATTTCATTCATCATTAAGAGAAAAACATTTGTGGTGTGTAAAGTGGCAGTTACATAAGAAATTGGATCGGAGGCAGGTAGGTATTGACTTTAAGACGTTGCGTGGAGTCAGTGCCTTTAATCAACAAGGGAAATGTTTGAATGTTAATAGAACTAACAATGAAACCAGAGTCGTGTTTTGACAAGTATTTCCAAACATTCCAGGAACACTGCGATGCTCTAGCAGCGGGTTTCTTAGGAAGGTAATTGATTGCTCAAGCAATATCAGGGTTTACTGCGTGTGAGCAGCCTCGGCAGTGCATGCTGCACCATGAGGCTGCTGAGGGTGGCCAGGTGGCACTGCTGGAGGTGTGCAGGCGGCTACTTTTGACTGATTTTGTCCCCACAAATTATCCTGCAGACATGTTAGAAGAGAGGTGAGCTCAACGCTGGAAGCTCCTCCTGAGAAATTCTTTCCTAGATTATCCCTCCATCCTTTGCCCCATCCCTGGAAGTATTCAAGGCCAGGTTGCTGGAGCCCTGGGCAGCCCAAAGTAGTGGTTGGCAACCCGACCCATAGCAGACGGAGTTGGATCTTGGTAACCTTTAAAGTCCATACCAACCCAGGCCATTCTATGACTCTGTAACTCTACGATCATAGGGAATTGAGCATGGTAGTTGTATCCCTTCATCTATTGGATTTTGCCCCCCCCCCCCCCCTTTTTTTTTTTTGGCATGTGTTGCTGACACAAATCACTTCTATCTGTTCTGAAAATAAACACTGAGTCATTCAAAAGTGACCAGAAAAGTGCTGGGGGACAAATGTATCTCTGAGATCAGCCCTGTGAGTCTTTGCCATGCTTTTCTCACTGATTCTGGTTTAAGTCAGTAGATTAGATGAATCATTGATGAGCATTTGGAAACACGGGATGCCAGGTACTGCTTGTCTTGAGAACTTTGTCAACGATTGACCAGCTGGTCAAAGGTGAATTTTGTTTTTATGGAGAAGACCCACAGTTTACTCCCAGATTTATTATTAACTGCATAACTCTGGAAGCTTCACACCCTCTTTGAGCATCTCCCGACACTGCAACAGTTTGCCAGCCTTCTCTGCGTAAGTTGAAAAAGTGAAGTTAGCAAAGCGTGAGTTAGGAATCTGGTGGAACTGGGCTATCCCTATGGCCAATGGAGAGAGAGAGATGCTTTCAATATATGATTTTTTGAACTAAAGTAGTTCTCATGGTGGCTGTCTCTCTACACCGATCCTGGATGCTCAACAGCCAAAGGATCTGGCCATGAGCAAAGAAAAGAGCTGGGAATGACAGGCACAGATTTCACCTCTGTCCCTCTGATTCTGAGCTGCCATCACTGAAAGCTTCATTTCTCCAAGTATGCTTGAGGTCAAGCTCAGTGCCCACCACTATTTCACACTGATGCAACATCTTTAAATCTGAAAAATAATTTCTTTGCAAATCATACCCAAGTATGCCTTCAGTAGTACCAAGAGGCAAATAGGTACTTCTGAAGGCATATCTGCAGCAAAATCCTAGTCTTCCTTAAAAATAAAACCAAAAAAATGCAGCCAGAATAACCAGTGGTTTTCTGTCAGTGGTTTCCCATCTTTTTCATTTGCAGACATCGACATTTTTTCCAGCAGAGGTTCAGCCCCTTGTATACTTAAATTGAAGCCTACTGACAATAGGCTCATTTTTCTTGTAAAGTTTTTGTAGACCATTCAGAAGAAGTCAGGGTACCCCAGAGACCCACAGACTACAATGAAAATGATTGAAAACTGGTATATATTTATTCTTCTGTAACTAAATATGATTTTTTTTTACTTTTTTTTTTTTTTTTTTGGCCTTGTATTTATACAGACTGTCTACTTCAGCTTCTGTAGTGTCTGGAATCTGCGCCTGGTGGTGAGGGGGGAAGAAATTTGCTCCAAGGCAATATTATAATAATATAAATATTATTGAGGTATTTTCAATTGATTTAGTGATATCCCTATGTGGACAATAACTATGACAATAGCTGGGAACATTAATGAACAAATCAAGTTGCTCCACTTAATTATTTGTTGCCAAACCTGATGCAAGGAGTGGAGAAGAGTTCAAGTGAATCAGGAGAATAGCAGTAATTGTTGAAAGACTTAATGTAGTTTACACAGAAATGGCTGCTTAACTGCTTCTTAATTGCTCTTGCTAGGCTCGTGGGAGGCAGCATGCAAACAGTGCAGATCATGTAAATGTCTCCAGCCCAGCTCTGGAGCACAAGCCTTGATTTCAGTGTGGAAGAGAAGAAGGATGTGGAGGTGAGCACTTCAGAAAGAGCAATGAGGGGCAGCTGCAGCATCCACTGTGTTCTCACAAGTCACCCAACTGGGACAGCGTGTTGTTTTCCAAAACTCAAGCATAGTATTAGTAATATGCCATGCTTAAGACAAAAGGGTTGCATATTGCCAGGAATATATTAGCTCCTCTTACAATTGAGAACACAAGTAAGAAGTTGGTTGAAAAGGGCATATTTTCTCTGTGGCTGTTGTTGCCTCAAACCATAGAAATATGAAAATATTTGTAATCTCACTCCACAGAAACAAGGGGATGGATCATCCACTGCCAGCCTGATTTCTCCAGGCTGCTGTGCAGCCGGGCTACAAGAGGTATCTGCAGAGTGAAAAGCATATCCAAATCAAACAGTCCAAAATTTGAAAATATCTTCCTCTCTGTGCTGGGGTTAACCTGGGAGCCAGGCAGCGCTCTATCTGCAAACTAACAGAAAAGGAGAACAAGTATTTGCTCCCAGCAAATCGAGCAGCTCACAGGGTAATAAGAAAGGCAAGGACACTGCAAAGAAATTATCATTTTTTCTTGAAGGCTTTGTGACAAATTTCCAGCCACTTCTTTGCCAAAATAGTTTCATAAATACTGGAGATACTTGGTTTTATCCTCCCTGAATTCATAGAAATGTCGAAGCATGTTCTCACAGGTAGCCGCAGTTAATCTGAGTGATCTTGAAATGGCTTCCAGCTTTCAGAAGTTTACATTAAGTAAAGATTATCCAATTATAGTTTTCTTTAAAGATAAGAAAGATAAGGTCGATGGAGAGACATGCTAGATGACTAAAGTATGCTATTTTTTTCTCCTACATTTCTTTCATGGTATGCTGTGAGACAGCTCAAAAATTAAAATACAGGTTTTGGCTGTGCAGAAAAATATGACAAAACACTGTAATGTTTGGGATAAGCACAACAGATGATGACGATTGTTGGTCATAAGTATTATTACTATCTACAAACAAATCA
This sequence comes from Perdix hodgsoniae, assembly GCA_035772895.1. Classification (NCBI taxonomy): domain Eukaryota; kingdom Metazoa; phylum Chordata; class Aves; order Galliformes; family Phasianidae; genus Perdix; species Perdix hodgsoniae. Next base: position 601,393 of record JAPSGF010000087.1, read on the forward strand.
CGGCACTGTGGATTTCATCCAGGGTTATACGTTATCTTTCGAAATACCCAGATTTACATTTTTATTTCAGCCAATAGATTAGCTGTAGCCTGACTCAGCCAGTTGAAAATAAATGTTGACTGTTGAGGAAACTATATGCATTATTGAGAGGTCTGAAGTCAGCCAATGGCTGGTTGTGGGTCATTTTGCAGGAGGAATATTGTGTTCAGATAAAGGAGAAGAGAAGACATGAGTGTTGTGTTGGGAAATGAAGTTATATTCCAACTTTAAATTCTAATTCTCTCAGCCTCTTATAATGTGTGAAATATATGTGCTCCTACCTCACCAAAGCTTTGAAAAATATGTTTTCCTTATGAAAATACACTTCAGCAGATTTCAGAAACCTTGTAAATACTGGTCCTATTGGGGCTGACCATGAAGTTAACATCTGTTTCAATTGTATCAGTGAAAGACTTCGTGGAATGACTGGAAAAAAGTAGTATTATATAAGCACAATTTTAAGTAAGAAGTTGTGGATCATAATGATGATTCTATGATTCAGTGATTTTATAATTGTACGAAATACCTGAATTACACAAAGCAAATAGTTTATCCACGTTGTCAATGGCTTATCCAGATGGAGGCCACAGTGTAGGGCCATGATCTCAGGCCAACGGTAGTCTAAAAGGGAACAAATAGTAGCTTGCTATTGGATTCCTCGCCCCATCCTAATTCTCTGTCTATCTTTTCCAGTCATGCTGAATTCAGGAGAGTCTTCATCATCTCATGCCACATACTTTGCAGACAAAGAGGTTTTCATGTTATAATATGGCTGCAGTGCTGTTTGCAACCAAGAGTGTTTATCTTTTTGCTTGATGATGTTCAAAAATGTTAAAAGTTCTGTTGGAAATGTATGTCAGAGGACAAGTTGTTTGGGTGAAAAAATGCTAGAAAGCATCACCTGCCTCATAGCTATGGGGAGCACAAGTGCTGTTATGAGAGAGGACCTGGGGGAGGAGGTGTGGGATCTCCGTGTTGAGATCTGCAGAAGAATGTGGTGGTTTCTAAAGCAGTGGGGTCTTGCCTTGCTCAGATCACCTGTTCTTGTAATTTTCTATGTGTCTCACCTTGGTCTATGTTATGATTTTGGCTTCTCAAGGATGCCAAAACCTTAGAGGGCAGAGCCTAAGGAATGTACCTCTGTGACCAAGCAATGAAGCTGACTCTTCACCAAAGTCTTCAGTGCATCCCTTTAAATCAGGCAGAAAGCACAAGTAAGATCCATGCTGTTAGAGACAGAGTTGATGGGAAGCTAGTTTTTACTTCTCACCTCTTCATATTCATGCTGAGTTCAAGGAATTGCCAGCATCAACCCCATTTTTAATTGCAGGTGAAAGACATTGCAGACAGAGGAAATGAGCCTGGGGCAAGTTTCTCAGAACTGAGAGAAGGTGCAAGAAAACAGAGAGAATTGAGGAACAGAAGCATATTTTTTTTACAGGGGATCATTTCCACCCACCAACACAACGCTATATCTCAGTGCTTCAGTCTAACAGAGCAGTTGGTCTCTGTAGCACCAGATGCCCTTTGCCCACGTATCTTCCTCCTAAAGCAGTGAGAATCACGTTCCCTCTACCTCCTTGGGATGCTGTGGGTTTTCTGAGTGAGGAGACAGTTTGGCTTGGTGTGTTTGTAGTTATTTTTCTCTGCCTGTCTCAGGATGTTGTTATCGTCGCAAATCCCCATTTCACAATCAGCATTCTTACAGTGAAATGGACAAAGGCATTTAAAACGGGCTGCATTTATCATTAGTGCTCAGGCTGGATGAAGGACAGGGTTGGATTCTCCTCAGGGGTTTGCACCACCGTAACTCCAGTGACCCAGGGGAGCTGTACTAGTCTGCCACATCTGAGGGTCTGGCTGGTGGAGTTTCATCTGGTGAGGCTTTGGTGATGCTCTGATCAAAGGCAGCCTCTTCAAAGGCCAAATTCGAAAGGCTGAAGACAAATGCGGTGCTCTTGGGGCACACTCTTCCTCAGGAGATGGCCGGAGAGTCCCGGCTCAGCCTGTTGTACAGCAAGGCTGTTGCAGATAACAACCATCTACATACTTGGCTGGTGCTCTCCAGTTGCGTGTCCACCCTTAAGGCAATTGCTGTCCCCTGGATGGCCTGTTAGACCAGGTTTAGGCACTACTGATAAGATTAAAGAAGTGAAAGAAAAAGATAGGCCATTTGCCCTTGAAAGCGTGTTTGCTCAAGGGCCATCACGCAGGGCAGTGCTGAGCTGGGGAAGACCTTTGCTCCCTATCTCCAGGTCTGCCAGGTTTAAAAATCCAGCATAGGCTTGAGCATCAGAATAGTTGCTAACAAGAGGCTAGTGGAGACATTTTCATAAAGCAGCCTGGTTTTGGATTTCATTTGTGTTTATCCAGCTGAGCTTCAGTCACTTTTAGCTCAGAAAACACTGAAGGACAGTAGTGGAAACAAGCCAAAAAGTGAATTATTTCTTTTTGTCTTCAGTTCTTCTGCTTGCCCACTTACAAAACTTTGAAAAATCTGAATTTGAATGCTTCCCTCACCATCAGAGGCTTAAGGCCATTTCTTGGTCACCCCTGTCTAGCTTGATCTGCTCTTTGCACGTCCTCTGAGTTACTCAAGCCCCACAAATGTTCTCTCCCAGCTTGTTTTGCTGAGTGGCTTAGAGCAGCCTCCCTGTGGGTTTTCTTCCAGTTGTCTGGTGGCAGGATGACCACTGCTTTGCTTTCAGTGTTAGCACACACTGGCTGCATGTTTTTCCCTTTCTGGGTGATGCTGGAGACTCAGCTCTGTTGAATTCTTTGGGTCCACTCTGCCATTACAGGTGCGGTCGTAGCACACAGCAGACACTTCTGCCTTAGGTTCAAACCAGGCATCCTAGCAGCAGATGTAGGGAAAATAGTGACAGAACCCACCCAAAGAACATAGTAAGGATGTGGGCGGTTACTGCACAATGCTGCTGGGTTAGGCTGCTGCTGATGCAGTGCTTAGCATGTTTAAAGGCGTGTCTGCTGGCTGTCTCCTCTACAGAAGAGGCTTTGACCAAGTTCTGCACTTTCTTCAATAAATTCAGTTGATCAGGTACATCATTCTTCTCAAGGGATTTGCATCCAAATTGAGTTATCTGGCTGGACCTGTGGAGGGTTTTTCTGGTTTTCTACCCATTTGTTAACATGGGGATAACATATAGAACGGAGCCAGAATGATGGGGCTTATGGCTGTGGATTTTTGAGGCTTATGTCTTGGTTAACACTGCTGTGCTGACTGTGGATGTGATTTCCTTCCAGACATTCCTACTGAGCTACACTGAGCTGCCAAGATATGTAAGTTGTCTCACTGTGATTCCTTTGCTTTCTAACATTACATTGAGTTAGGCATTACCTGGATTCTCATTAAGTTCACTTTTTTATAGCTAATTCCTTAACCTCCTTTTTTGCTGATCTGGACAATATTTTGAGCTCTGTTTATATGTCAGTACTGCTTTCATCTAGAAAACTGCACTGCTAGTAAAACCTAAGCAATATAGGAAACTACTGGGGAGTCACAATGAGCCTGGGTTGTATCTATGTATTCTTTTTTTTTTTTTTCCTGGGCAGGGCCAAGGAGGAAAGGTGAAGGAAAACATCATTTTGTGATGTCAGTGCCTGTGTGAAAGCATTTGCCCAGCTTAACATTTACTCTGCACCTTCATTTAAAGCATTAATGATACTCATTCATTTTGCTGGCATGGAGGAACACGTTGACATTTTCCAGGTTGAATCACCACAGTGATATTAGCTGAGATAAATAAACCATGTTTAAGAAGGCCTTCATAGCCAAGTGACCTCCGTAGGTACACTAAAGTAAGCACTGCTGGTCATATTTTACTAACATCATCCATAAGGAGAAGCACCCTGTGCTACACGTAGACCAGACAACTTCAAGGAATGGTTGAAAGCCTAAAACTCAAGTAACAGTTTGAGAGTGAAGCACTGAAACAACTGAGTTGAGCACCTCAATGATTCAAATGGGAATAGGGTTAAGAAACCTGTTTCAATCTGGCCTTGTGTTACAAACGTTAGCTTTCCTTAACAAGACAAAGGTGGACCTTTGATGACAAAGCTTTTTCTTGGTTGCTAATTAAGTCAATTAATGATTAATTTCATCAGCAGTTTCTATTTTCTCTGTCAGTGGCCTCTGGCTGAAGGACACTAAAACTCCTGCTGGCTCAGAGCATCTCAGTGCTGGGCACAACTGTATCTTATTTTGCATTTAGTTCTGTCAGCATTTCCAATAATTTGGCCAATTTCTGACAGGAATTATTCATTGATATTTGAAGCAGCCTCTGTTTCCTTTGGGTGAGCTGAAACTCCCCAGCTGGTTCACTTGAGTGCCTGTGGACTATGGCTGGCCCACTGCAGTTGTCTACTCTGAAGGAAATCAGGCTGCATGTCCCAGATGCACAGATCCTTTGGAAAGTTGTTGGGACTCTCTCTCTAGTCATAGTCTGGTCTCTGACGTTTGTTCTTCCTTATAGATGTTACCTGACTTCTGGACTTCCAGAAAGATACCAGTGCAAGAAAGGACTCCTTCGACTTACTACTATGCCCGGCTTTGAGCAATTAAAACTCCTCACCAAGTAAAAAGTGAAGGCAATATCCAGCAGATGTATCGAATTCTGTATCAGAGATGTGTTTATAGCACGTCTGAAGCTGTACCCCATCACAGCTGCAGGATTTTTTTCATCTGAAGGTATGGATGAGTATGTAAACTCGTACCAAAACATCTGATAAAAAATTGAAAGGTGGGATGTATCTCAGTCAACCTTGAGTGACTACAAGTTCATCTTCAAGCAGTCTCTTTAACCTTGGTAGGGGTAGGCATCCCCTCCAAGACTGGTGTCTCCAGCAGGAGAGCCCTAGAGCTCCAGAGAGCTGTGATGGGGATATTCAGGCTCCTTGGATATATGTAGGGAATATCCTCGACTGAAACATTGCTGGCTTGAGGTCAAAAAGTTGATTTCAGTAGAAGTCTAAACTTCTGTCCGTATGGTGTTTAGGAAACATCCTGATTTACTTAGTTTAAACAAAGGCAGATATCCGGTTAAAATCCCTGGAGCTGCAGCCAATAAGTGCCTCATTTCACCACTATGCTTGCAGCAGTGACTACCCACCATAAAAACACTGTTCAGAGGAATAAAAGTATTAAGAAAATAAATACTTTCAGTACTTGGATTAGACACAGACTTAAAATATGTGAGGAAAGATGGAGCTAGTAGAGAGAGTCGATAAAGAATAAATAGACAGACCCCAGTGACAATGTTTAATCCAGGCTGCTGCACAGGATGTGTTTTTATGTTGTATATTTGTCTTCTTCCCTCTTACCAAGTAGGTGAGAAAGGGACTCGTGTTGCCGTATGTCCCCAGCGCAGTTGTCCAAGTACCTAGGTAACATGAATGGGACTACCAATATGTGTTATCCTGGTTTTGTAAAGGCAGGGAAAGGTTAGATATCTCCTACAGGAAACCTGGCATAATACCCCAATGGATCCAAGCCTGTGGCTTAATGAAACCTGTTCATAAAACTGTAAAAAATCAAGTTGTAAAAGACCTTGGGAGGTCACTGAGTCCTTCCTCCAGCTCTTCCATTTGCCCGATGAAAATCAGCTAGCTTGGCCCTCTCTTTTGCACAGCTCTGGGTGCAGGAGGTAATGGGTATTGATTCCTTCGGCTTTTCTTCCTTCATGACAACCGTACTCTGAAAACTGCTTCTAGCCACCTGGGGAGGAATGATTTATCTCCTTTATCTGATTTTCTATAGCAGCGAAGAAGAGGCAACTTCAGTGATGGGGCTGGAGTTGTCACATCTTTGCTGACAACTTCGCAAGGTCTTGTGTCTCTAGGCCTGCTATTCAGATGAAGGCTGCTTCAGAACTTGCCTTCCTTTAGCCTTGTGTTAGCAGAGAGGGCTGTTGGCCTTGGAACCACTTCAAGGTGGTTGCTTGGAGTAGGCACAGAGCTGGTTTGATTGTAGGTGGAAGTGAGCAGTTTCTTGGCTTATTTGTCCACCTCTTCCTAGCAGCTGGAGTTTTCCAAATCACTTCCCTGTCAGAAAATCTGCATGTGTGAGCAAAGCAGCCTGCCTGCACCCAAACCAAAGCTGCTGTTGTGAGACTGAAGAGACTGAGGCGATGGGGCTGGCTGGATAGCAGGAATCAGACTCAGTGTCCCCCGCTCAGGCGCTTTGTAGCGACTCAAACATGTCAACTTGAGTCATGTTCTTTTCTTTGCTTGAGGGTAATGATACTTGCTGGAGTCATCCTGACTCTGAGGTTAGATTCATCTGGTAGGCAAGTTCAGAACAGGCCACCCTCAGACTCTCAACAAGAATGCTGTCGCTCAGTTTATGAATTCAAGATGTCAGTTTTTGCGTCCCAAGATCTATTTTCTGCTATGGTTTCTATTCAAGAAGGGCTGTGCCCATGTAATGAATAGCAGCTGACGAGATCTTACAGCTCAGCGTTATGCAATCAAAATGAATAGCATGTATGCAAGAGTCCCTGGCATAGCACAGCAAGGAGTGCAACCTAGCGCCGGCTCCCATTTCTGGGGCTTCCACGTCATCGCCGTACTTGAGGTGGGATGCTTGACATCCTCAATGGACTTGGCAGGAATGGAGTTTGTTCCTTATTTTCTCAAGAAAGCAAGCCAAGGAACCTGGTCCTGCTGTTTTTTGTTCCAAGTTGTAAAAAAATTGGTGAGGATGCTACGATGCCCTCTGGGACACAGCTGTGCTTCAGCAGTGACCATGCTTCATCCTCCAAGCAAAGTAGAGGGTGAATCACAGAATGTGTGTGTGCATATTATATCTTTTATTTTGGTCTAATAGAATGTCCTATGTCTCCCCGTATCTGGTTTAAGTCCTGAGGGCACTGTGACTATGGCAGCACCAAAACACTTTTATTGTGATCAGAAAATCCAGACCCCATTTCAACCTCCCTTCACAGCCAATTCAATGCTATCTTCTTTAACCCTCATGGTCTTCCTAATTTCCCCAAGAAAAAGTTAGTTGTCAGGGAGCTGATTTGTTCTTCTACATAAACAATTGATTTTGGGTTCCAAAAACGATAAATAAATCTTTCTGGGTCAAACAAAAGCAAATCATTTGAGTTTTCTTGGGAAGCTGAAAAAAAAAAAAAAGAAAAAAAAAAAAGAAAAAAGGAAAAGATTATTGTAGGGTCAACCCTCAAATAGTTTCTTCAATCCAAACCCAAAATATTTTATTGGGTTTATTAACCTTTTCATTCAAGCTTGTTTTCTTTTCTTTTAATTTATATTCTTTTTAAAAACAAACAAGCAAAAAAAGCTGTGTTGAGATATGAAAATGTAGATGTTGAAATGAAACATTTTTGTATTTGAGAAATAAAACAATCCATTTTGTTTAGAAGATGTTGAAACAATGTTTCTTTTTTTTTTTTTCAGAATTCCCCTCCCACTTTTTTCTCTCTCTCTTTTTTTTTTTTTTTTTTTCTCTTTTTTTCCCTCTGACTGAAATTGTTAGCTCAGATGACCCTGAATTTGCAATCCAAATTTTATCTTCTAAATTCTTTGATTTCTGGCATACTTGCTGTGTCAATTTGATGTTGCTTTATGGTCCTGTCACTCAGCAATCCAAGCCTGCAGCACATTCCCTGGGTGTAGGATCTTGCTCGCTAGCTCAAAGTTAGGAGCTTCCAAGGAATATAGGAAGGGGGACACAGCCAATGAGATCATTGATGTAGGTGCTGCACTGAAGGACATGGATTTGTGGACATGGTGGGGATGGGTTGATGGTTAGACTAGATTATCTTAGAGGTCTTTTCCAAGCTTAATCATTCTTTGATTCTATGATTGGTTGATCTCATGGAGGAGTAGCAACTCCAGAAAGTTTGTTGGTGTGATGTATTTACACAGAGTTTTGTTGGATTTTGCAGAAGCTGGGATGACTCTGGCAGAGTCAGCTGCTGCTCTGCAGATGGTACCTCATGGTTTACAGTGTAGTACAGCATGTGCTTCATCATCATCAGCAATGAGTCCAGGTACAGGTAGGAGGGATTTGTGGTTCAGTAAAAGTTATAAATCACAAGATGCTTGCTGGTGATGGATATAGGATGAATAAGGTACAAGAATTCTGATTATGAACCCATTTCCATTTCTTGTGGCCCTCACACCCCATGATGTAAACTAATTGGAGCTGATCCTGGATGTGTTCATGTGCCACTTTGTTGTGCAGCCAAATGCATCTTTGCAACAAGAGGTGCAAGAGCCTGTCCATGATGCTTAAGAGCATCATAGCAAGCTGAGGGGTGCAGTTCCAGGATATGTGTTTCTAAACACAACAGCTTCTCCTGGCAATACCCAAAAAATGAGAGAAAAGAAGGAAGGAGGAGGGGCAAACTGAAAAGGAGATGGAGGAGAGAGACAAAATGATGGAGAAGGAGAGAGAAAATGAAGAAGTGTGGATCTGACTAAAATCACTGTCTTGTATCATACAGGCTATGAGAGACAAAAGGCAGCTTTGAAAATTTTTGCTTTCACTCATGGCCAGCTGCTGCTCAGACCTTGCTCTCTTCTGCTCTGTATTGCTCTTGTCTCTGCTCTGATCTTACCCACAAGAAGAATGAAATGAAAAATGAGAACAAGAATTTTAAAGAAGTCTTTTTTCTTTGTATGATGCAACAAAGTCACCAACAGATTGGTTCTTTGAAACTGATGGGGTGGAAGGTATAAATTAGAAATAACTTTTACTATATAGACCTAAGACCTTTTCCCTGGCAAATGAGTTATGTATTTTGTTTTGCATTTATAAACACCAAGTTGCCTTTTCATTACAGTAAGCCTGAGCGAGAAGGAACAGATTAGTCTCTGGGGCAAAGGGTGGTGGTGGGGGGGGGGGTTGTAAACATCGTTTGTATTTTTGACTGGTGAGTGAGAGCTCAGTAAATGAGCAGTGCATATGGGGAGAGATGGTGGGGGATGCAGCTGCTGACTCGTGTGGCTGGTGCTGCATTACTTTCATGCAGCTGGAAACCCAACGTAAGTGGGAAGACCCCAAGTGCCTGCAGATCCTACAGGGAAGCTTCAAGGGCTGAAGAATATGACCAGAGGAGGATGCAAAGAAGAAATTCGGTTTCAGTAGCATCTTATGCTCTCTTTACACTGCTTGGAATAAGTTCATGCAGTGCAGAGTAGAGGATAAATAGGCTCCCTTACCATGGGACTATTATGTTACACTTCCCATAAAACAAGCCCTTCATTTTGCTCATTAAAATCAGGCATACTTGTTTGTTCGAGTTTTGAGTGTACAGTATTTCTTCTATTTGTGGGTTTAGCTATAAAACCAAAAGAAAACTTTTCTTATAGTTAATTTTCCTTTTAATTGCTCATAGCGGAGTCCTTCTGACTCCAGACCATTTCTTTAATTACTGGAGCACATTTTTCCCCCTGTACCTCTTTTATAGGGTAGTAATACTATTTGTCTCCCCTGTATCCAGACTCCTTATTGAGATAAAGCTGAAGAAATGTAACCACAAATTTAGGCTGTCAGCTCTCATACTAGTATTTTTTTTATTCCTGAGGCCAAGTTGGAAAGAAACTTATATGTATATGTATTTTAATTGATAAATACACTAAAAAAAAAAAAAAATCAAGCCAATTTCTTGTAATCTCAATCTGCAGTTAGAGAGACTGTGCTGTGATTGCAAAAGCAGTGGGGTGAATGTCTTACCTTGGATACCAAATTATGGCCCATGGTCCTTGGCAGAAGAGCACAGCTCAGCTCAGCCCAATCCAGCAGCCTTCCCAGGCTCCTGTCCCAGCAGAATTGCTTCTCTGTCCTGCTCAAGGCCATAAACCCTGGCTGCATTGTCAAACCATCTGGGTGGTGTTTCACAGTTCTTTGTAGTTCAATAAAACCGAGCTGGTTTTCAGGGGTGACTGGAGGAGGTGGCTTCTCTTTGGGGAAGTGTTAGGAGAATTTGGGAGGGTTTAAGTCTGCACCCTCACTGCAAGTGCAGGGGGGCACCTGAGCTGCAACCCAAGATGGTTATGCCCCTGTCTCTCGTCAGCCTTATTCCCAACTTTGGGAATACCGTTTCACCCCTCATCTGGTGCCTTCATGCAATTTCAAGGCATAACTTCAGGATCAGACTAAGTCCACAGGACCTGCACCCTCATTTTGATCAATCCAAACTGAACTGAACACCTTTCCCCTTTGTTTAACTGAAGCTAATGCACTGCTGGCAGCAAGGTAGCAGAGAAGTGCTCAGGATGGATATGCTCATCAGCCACGAGCAAGCATCACTGATAGTAACTCGGGTGAAATGGCCTCTGTATTGATTTGCACTCATAATTAGAAAAAATGGGGAGGTTTGATGCAGTGGCATAGCAGGGGTGCTGGTAATCTAACAAAAAAATCATGTTGGAGCATGCAGTGGGGCCTCAACATCTACTCAAGTTATGACAGCATCCAGGGACAGTGGTCATGGCCAAATCCTGGAGGAACCATAAACAATGTCTTTGAAAGAAAGCACAGCAAGCCTTCCTGGGCAGCTAACTACAGAAGGTTAGTAGATGGGGAAAACACATTGCAATTTATCATTCAATCTGTGTTTGCCCAGGCAGCAGCAGCTTGGAGGTGGTTGATCCTGGTGAAAAGGAGGGGAATGTGGTGGCCGCAATGTCCGGGCTGGAGGTTGGTTGCTCCATGTCTTTGGACAATGGGGACTACAAAACCCTGCCTGCACTCAGCCAAGGAAGGATCAGAGCTCTAGGGCTGTGACACCAGAACACCAGGACCACCCTCCAGTCCTCTGAGGGTTCCTATTTATCGCTTTGGTTGTCTGTGCATCTGGTCTCAACTGGGGATCTCCAACCTCTTTGCTTGCGCTTGCGCCATATGTCTCCAAGCTTGCGACAGCTTGCTTCATGCTCCAAGGTAATGCTTATTTACTGGCAGTAGGTTCAGTAATTGCCGGGGTCGGCAAGTTATTTACAGAGTTCCTATTTCCTAATAGTCTTATAATGCAGCCCACTGTTGACAGTTTGTTTGAAAAGTCACTTTTCATATATAAACATGTTCCAGTCAGTTATTATTTGTTTTTATAACTCCTGTTATCAATAGAATTTATTATTAACACCCCTCCTCACTTCACTAGAAAATGTTGTTCTGGAATATTTGTGTGTCTGCAAATGATAAATATTGAGATTTCTGCTTTTTATATTTGTGAAAGGGCAATTCATTTATTCAAGCACTCAACTTTTGACCCGGTCTTTGGAGTAGTCACTTCTGCTGGTTGAATTATTCATCGTGAATAAATTATCCCATGAATGTATCCCCCTTCTCTGCCTTCTTTTTTTCCTGTTTGTGAGGCGTACGTAGACAGATCCTGATTTCTGAGAACAGAACCATCATTTGCGAGAATTCACTGAATAGTTGCATGCCTGTTTCTTTCTGCGGCAGACATGGTCTGGTTGTTTCCTTCTCTGGCTGCCCCCATGAAGACCTCCACATATCTCTATATGCCTGTGATGGAGAGAGAAGTTTAAATGCAATGTTTTTCTTGGGAGCAATAAGACCACCCTACCTGCACATTTAGAATTATTGAATCTTCTAGGTTGGAAAAGACCTTCAAGGTCATCAAGTCCAACCATAAGCCTGACCTACCAAGTCCCAGCACTAACCCATGTCCTTTTGAAACACATCCACATCTTTTTAAAATGTCCAGGGATGATCTTAGTTGTCTTTACAACCTTAGTGATTCTATGATTCTCTTTTCATGTAGAGAGTGATGAGGTTCCCCCTCAGCCTTCTCTTCTCCAGACCACACTACCCCAGTTCCCTCAGCAGCTCCTCAGAACTCATGTTTCATCACCTCCATTGATCTTCTCTATACGCTTGGGCAGCTCAATATCCTTCTTGTAGTGAAGGGCCTCAAACTGAATATAGTTATTGAGGTGCAGTGTGCCCATTTGAAGGGGCTGGGCTGCAATCCTCAGCTGAGGGAGCAGGACCATATCACATCACTGCGGAGGGGAGCAAGAGGCCTCCTCCACCTAGAGCTGGCTTACCTCCGCATTTGTCCCAACATACATAACAAATCCTAGAGATGGGAGGGGAAGCAAAAAGAAAGCAAATTCTGAATTTCAATCCATTCTCCAAGGACCTCCAGTACTCCTTGCAAGCGAGGTCCTAAGGAAAGCTTTTCATCACTCTCAGTGAAACTCCAGGACTTTCATCACTTAACGCTTGCAGAGCTGCTGCAGATGAAAGGCTCCCCTCTGGAAGTACTTGCACCTCAGCTTTTGATCTCAACTGTGCCCATGTGCTCAGCTGACGAGAGAGCTGCTGCAGCTCCACTTCCCTCTGTCAAAAGACAACAAGTGTTTTCTTTCCCTTTCCCCATTCAGTAATACTGCAGCCCGTTTACACAGGGATCAGATGTTCCTATTTTCTGAGGGTCAGATATTATGACGGCTTTGGATATTAACAGACTCGCAATAGCTCTGGAGGTTATCTTCCAAAATAACCTTACCGGTCCTTTTTAAGAAGTAAGCTCTTCCTGATAGCTTTGATTCTCCCTGGGTTCTGGGAAGACTTAGTTCTTTTCCAAGGAGTGAGAAGCAGAGCTTTATTTATTTTTTTTCAGAGGAAAACCCTGGCTGTTACAAGAGGGCTCTTAAAAGAAATGCGGAGCGCTGCCAATCGCCCTGGAAGATGAAGGAGATGCTGAGTTACCAACCAGAGTTGGAAACAGTATTAAAAATTCAGGTGGCGGGGGTTTGCAAGGAAAATCACATATGGGCATGAGTTTCACTGCTGGGGATGGGCTGGGAAATGGGCTGATCCCTGTGCTAGGAGTCCTGCAGGTAATGTTAGGGAGGGAAGAGCTGTACCCTTCACAGCTATAGAAAATGTATGGAAAAGCTGCCAGTCCAGAAATCTCAGCTCAGGGGTTGGTATTGATTTACACCTACTTAGCACTCAATTTGTACTGATATAAATGTCTATGAAAGGCAGCAGAAAATCAGGATAATTTTCTAGAAGTCCGGAATTGAGTTATAGAGCAATTAAGAGTAATGATCAGAAAGGGCTGACAAGTTCTGGAGATGAACTTTCTCCTCCCCCTCAGTGGGATGCAGGCAAGGAGGTGTCATGCAGTCGGTGCTGGGACCATGCCCCAAAGCCAAGCTGAGCTGTTATGTGGTCTTCTGCCATCAGTTAAATCCCTTATTAAAACAGGGTCTTGGACTCTGCCTGTAAAAACTCTGATTCCAAAGCAACCTGATGCAGCAAGCTGGTTTGTATTAGAAGGAAAAGTGTATTTTTAAAACATTTTGGCTAATACATCCTAAAGCCTTCTGGAAAGAGGACAAGTTGTGTTTTTGCACCTGCTGTGTTAGTGAGAGGGAAGCCCCAGGGGCTGTTCTGCCTGGGTGATGTGAATGCACAGTGTTACCTGTCTTAATTAGGGCTTTTGTTGGCCCTTTGATGCATTTCTGAGTCCGTTTAGTCACACCCTATGTCTGCTGTGGTGGAATTGCTCACTTGGTTTTAAGAACTGGAACTTGTTATACGAACAGGACGAACGGGAGAATCAATGCTGCAGCATCATGATGTGAATCCTTTTGTCAGGATACATTGTGTGAAGTGGTTAAGAAAAAAGGAATAATCCCAATCCTGCATTGGCTGGACATCTCTGGGACTATGATCTGAGCCCATCTATTCACTCCTCCATGTCTTCCTCATTGCTGGCTCGTGGTCCTGGGTTGTGTCTGCCCTCTTGAGCCTCATCAGTCTGCTTCTTTACTTTCAAACTGTGGCTCCCAGGGTTTTGTCTACCCTGCCACACTGAACCCAAATCCAAGCATTTCATTCCCCTCTTCAGTACATCCTTGATCACCAGTAGGGCACTTAGGGGACTGCAAGGACACCCCCGGAGTGCCTAAATTCTGCTATGGCACCCATATGATTCCCTGCACCCTCTGTGCACTGAAGGCCCTGTGTAGTTTCACAGAGAGAAAATAGACATCCAGAAACTTATTACATCAGGTGTTGTGGGGCTTTGCTTGAATTCTCCTTTCAAATTTGTAAGCCTAACAGATATCATTACTATTTTTTTCACAGCTTGCTGGCCGTCTGCTGATCCTCTATAAATATAGCTGATTTAATGCTTTGTCTTAAAAAAACAAGAGGATACATATCTAACCCATAAGAGCGTGATACTTATGAAAGGTATTGGTGAATATCTCAGTTGGCCAGGAGCCATGAATCATGCAGAAAAGGATGAATATATCCAAGGGAGTGTGTGTCTACTCTATTTTGCCAGGAGTTGAGTATCCTTCCAAGGCAGCCTTCTTCACCCATCAAAGATCATGCTGGTGACATGGTCTAGGTGTCACTCCAGGTGGGATCCAGCATCTAAAAGAGTGGTTTTACCCATCCCAACTTTCACTAGCTTTTCACAATATGACAGACTCTACATATGGTTCAACATCTTATACCCTAGGTTGAAAAAAAGGAAGGAAGGAAGGAAGGAAGGAAGGAAGGAAGGAAGGAAGGAAGGAAACTTGCAGATTATCAAAGCGTAACTCCCATGAAACAGAGAAAGAATGTATCACATGTATTCTCATGGAGGTTGCTACATGTGCGCCAGTGTAAATTTAAGCTGGATATTAGGAAACACTTCTTTACAGAAAGGGTTGTTAAGCACTGGAATCAGCTCCCCAGGGAGGTGGTTGAGTCACCATCCCTGGATGTGTTTAAAAACCATTTGGATGTGGTGCTCAGGGACATGATTTAGAAGAGGGTTGTTAGTTAGGGTAGTATGGTTAGGTCACAGTTGGACTCAATGATCTTTAAGGTCTTTTCCAACCTGAGTAATTCCATGATTCTATGATTCTATAATTCTATGTTTTAGCAATTTCTTCACATGTATTCAAACATCCTGGGATTTTAAATTGGCCCATTAGCTGGAATAGTCTCATCACCATGCAGATATCCTATAGCCTTGCTCCAAGCTCCTAGCAGAGTGCATTTTCCCAGGCAAGATACGAGTTGCTGATGTACAGGTATTCCTTTTACAAGTCTTACAACTAGGAGCTGCAATTTTTGGTTATGAACATCTCCCCTTCTTCTGACTAGTGGACCTTTAAATGCATTTGCTCTTGTTTTTGCAATAAAGGAATTTCCTGGCATTTTCTTTTCCCTTGTGAATCAGCCTGTTGCCTTCTGGACAGTCCCTGCAGGCAAGCATATGCAGGCAATGGGCACAGCACAGCAATGGGGTCATCTCCAAGGGGGTGTGGGGGGGTGACCCCTTGGCTGGTTATAGAGCCTGGAGAGCAGTGACCAAATCCAACCAGAGGATGGGAAGGACAGGGCAGATGTTTATGTCTTCTCCCCTCTTGTTCCTTGCCAAGCATGCACTGAGAAGCCATGGCTGTGAGCACAGCCTTGTCGTGAAGCTTCTCTCCCTGGGACTTACCTGAGCCAAGTAATCTGGGGGACGGGTTCCTCTCCAAAGGGCAAGTAAGGAAAAATCTTCCATTGCTGCAAATCAGCTCAGGAGAGCAGCTCCTATTTCCAGCTCTTTGACTGCTCTTTCAAACTTTTGTTTGAAGGTAAAGCCAGCACCCTCTACAGAGGAATGTCCCTCCTCCCTGACTTGCCATCTCTCCTTGCTTTCCCTCTCTGCAGGAGACCCTACAGCAGGCAGAGGCTGGTGGTTGCAACAGCAACCCAAAAACCTGCAGGCAGGGCCCTGGTGGAGGGGGAGACATGGCCCATTGTGCACTGACAAGGACTGGAACACAGTAAACAAATAAATAAAAATAAATGAAATGACACCATGGGAAATAATTCCCTGGGGCTTGTGAGCAGACAACTTATTCCCAAGGAAAGTTACTGGGGATGCTGCCTTGGAGATGTCGGTGTAATGAAAACAAAAACAAAACCCACACCAAGCCAGGGAGTGTTTTACTTTGAATAACGGGTCCCTTTTAAGTGGAGGATATTGACATTGTGTTTGAATGGGGGGAACCTTATGAGCTCAAACTTGCCATACATGTATTTCCAAACCTACCACTTTCTGTAGAAACATCAAGGGAATACATTTGAATGGAAATAAATTTAGTTAGTGCCTATTGATGCAAATGGGTCATTTCAAGTGCATTAAAGAATGCAGCTAGAGATGCTTCAGCAAACAATCCGGCTCATGTCTTAATTAAGGTATTCTCTTTCTTCTTTGCTTTTTTTTCTTTCTTCCTTTCTTTTATTTACTCCTTCATTTGTGGGCACAATAGCAAAGAATGTTCCCTGAGAAGACAAAATTATACGTAAAAACCAATGCAGCCTAAAAGCACGTGCTTTGATAAACATAGATAGACACGCATTTAATTGTGTCCTTGCACTTTCACTCTGCGAGGGTGACAGCTGAGCCAATCAGCTAGCTAATTAACATACACTGCAAGCGAGAATCCTCTTTTCTCAGGACCGGGACAGATGGCCTGTGCCACTCAGCTAGCTTCCTGCACCTAATCCCTGCTCCTATTTGCTCCAGTGGCTGCAGATATTTGCATTCACTCAACAATAACCCATTCAAACAAATCACTCCCTTATTTCTTGCCACCTCCAAGAAGGCACTACACACCATCGCCAGCATGGAAATGTTGCCACAAAGGAACCAATTATTATTTACAGGAAAATATCAGAAAAATAGAAGGAAAAAAAAAAAAACAACCAAAAACAAAAAAAAAAACAACAAGATCACTGCTAAAAATAAAACAAAGCCATTTAAAAATAAAAGAAAAAATAGAAAAAGCAGGAAAGAAATAAAATGACATGCTGAAAAGGTTCTGGTATATAAGGGCTGCTTTCAGAATGCTTGGAGCAAGTTGTCATATTTTTTTTGCATGTTCCAGTTGAAACTGAATCCAATAGTGCTCTTTGCTTGTTAACAAGTTTTATGCTTGATTTTGGACAATAGTCTTCCCCCTTGGACAACATCACAGATTCTGATTTGTTTTCTAACAGTCCCTTTTCCAACAGCCCTCCCATTGCCAAGAATAAAACTGGTTGTAAAGATTTATTTTCCACAATATCTTTTATCTAAACATGTCCCCAGATGCTCCACAGAGAAATTTGGGAAGTCTGAGGCAGTACTTGGTTATGTTGGAAGATGCCAGCAGCTCCTGCTCTGTCAAAGGATCGAGGGAGAGCTCTCAGGAGCCAAGGATGTGCAGACTGCAGGGCGGTGTAATACAGGTGTCTCTGCTCATGCTGATGGTTTTGGGCATCCTAACATTAAGGAGTTCAGCCCTGGTTTCTCAATATCAGGTTGCAATATTTTATTTTCTTTGGAATCTCGTGGAAAGAGAGGTTTTAAAAATACTGTTCCTGTACTGTGATGCTCTGCAGTGCATTTGCCAAGATGCAGAGGCTTTGCCATGGCCCTCATCCCTGGTCAAGTGCTGGAATGAAGCCTCTTACAGAGCAAGGGGAGGGCAGCAGTGGGGAAGAAAAAAAACAATAAAATCATCCAGGGATTGCAGAGATCAAGGAGAAAATCTTCTGGAAAAGCCTCCAAATATCACTGATACAGTCTAAAGAAAAGATCATAGGGTTAGTTTTTTGAAGATGTGGCCAGAAAGGCTTTTTCAGTCACTCATTACAACTTGGGTCCATTTGCAGCAAGCAAATGTAGGACTGACAAGCCCCAACAGCACACATGTAGCATGCCTTGATGTTGGTAGAAGCCATTACTAGCTGCTTGAATCAGGTATGAAGGCATGGCTTTGTGGGTTTTTGTTTGTTTTTGTTTGTTTTTACAAATATAGAAAATATTCCACCCAGAGAAGCTGTAGATGCCCCATCTCTGAGGTTTTCAAAGCCCGTTTGGATGGGGTCCTTGGCAACCTAAGGGAAGGTGTCCCTGCCATGGCAGGATGGTTGGGACTAGATGACCTTCAAGGTCCTTTCCCACACAAACTATTTTATGAAGACTGAAGATATGTCTTTAAATGTGTACATCAGTTTTGGTATCACTTTAATCAGTTCCATTACATTTCTGTGGTATTTTATTTCAGCTGACAGGGATGACCTCAGCCACTGGTTCAAAAGTTGAGTGATATGACCAAGTACTCAAGTCTTCCTCCCTGGGTTGTGAGAAATGACCAGATATGATGATGTCTGCTTTTGAAGGTGGCACAGTTGGTTACTTGACTTTCTATTTGGCTATTGGAGCCTTGGCTCAGACTTTCTGGGAAAGGAGCTAGCTTTCCAATTTTCTCAATCCAGCAGTTCACATACTGGGATCTTAGTCCATTATGGGTTAGTACTAGCATTAAAACAGCAATGATCACACTCAAGAAGGAATACTCAGTGACAAACTGCAGATTAAACATCCTCCACTCATTCTTGCTGCCATTGTTCTTTAAGAATGTTTGCATCGGTTCTGAGGTGTTAGAAAACTCAGAACCTACTAAATCAACAGGAAAACAATTCCGGGTGCAATTCTAGACCAAGGACTGGCAGGGAAACTTCCCAGCAATAATTACACATCCATCAAAATAATTGAATGCATGAATTTTTTATTCTAGTTTGAGAAAATCCCTTAAAATCAAAAATCACTTGGCTGGTGATACAGGGATTGCCACAGATTGGGCACAGCCTGTTCTGTAGTCAGGTTGATCCAGAGACTAAAGAATCAGCATGTTTTACTGAGTACTGGTGCAGTACGTGTCAGTCTCACCCAGCATTTGGACTTTGTTCCTTGGCAGACCCCTGTGATCTGATCCCAAGGAACAGAAGAGGTGTGGGATGAACTTGCACAACAGGTGTTGTGCACTGAGGTTCACAGCAAAGAGAGATTGCCAGTGTGCCCACCACGCATGAATGAGAAGAGGCAACAGCC
This sequence comes from Perdix hodgsoniae, assembly GCA_035772895.1. Classification (NCBI taxonomy): domain Eukaryota; kingdom Metazoa; phylum Chordata; class Aves; order Galliformes; family Phasianidae; genus Perdix; species Perdix hodgsoniae. The sequence goes on from JAPSGF010000087.1 coordinate 620,337, forward strand.
CTTCATGGGGCTGAGCTACTTTGTACCAGTTACACTGGGAGTGCATCTGTCACGCAGACCGGAGCTTCCCAGACATCCAAAATCCCAGCCATTTTTAATTATTTTCCCAAGATTTATATTTTCTTCCTCCCTGTTACCAGATTACATGGAGATGCCAGAGTAAAATACAAAAGACTCTTCTCCATACATATCCAGTTCCACTGAAGTGATGACAAGCAGACAATGGACATCCAAGTAAACTGTGATGGAACTTCCTCCTTAGCTGTGCAGCCTTCTTACTTTTACATAAACAGCAATACTACAGGGTCCTCATTTGAGCCACAGCTTCACAAGCTCGATCCTCAAAAAGCCCTAATTAAGCCAATAAGAAGAGAAGAATGCAGTTCTGCATACTACACCTCACTCTGCAAATTGGTTCGGTCACTATTGATACCTTGTCCCCATGCATCTGGTGCAGGAATCATAGAATAATTAAGGTTAGAAAGATCAATAAGATCATCTAGTCCAACAGAAAGCTATGCCTGTGACCACTCCAGACCACATGCAACATCCACCCTTTTCTTGAAAACTTCCAGGGATGGTGAATCCACCACCTCCCTGGACAGCGTGTTCCAGTGATGGCCAATGGCTACAAAGCCCATTGTGGCTGTGTGGGCACACTTGCTATTTACACCATTTATCCCTTATCTTTCCCCCACGTCAGCCCTTTCACAGAGCTAGGAATCTGACCCTGCTTTTTCCCCTGGAGCAGTCTCCTCATCCAGACATTGAAATGAATATAGAAGGTGGCAGGATTACAGCCTGGTCAGAGGCTCTCTTTGGCCTGTTAAATGACACTGATGCTTTCAGTATCTAAGGAAGGGCTATAGGAAGGAAGAAGATTGACTCTTTAGCAGGGTCTGGTGTGATAGGACAAAGGGAAATAGTTTCAAACTAAAAGAGAGGAGATTTAGATTAAATGTAAGGAATAAGAGATTTAGATTAAATGTAAGGAATAAGAGATTTAGATTAAATATAAGGAATAAGAGGTGGTGGATGCCCCATCCCTGGAGACACCCGAGGTCAGGCTGGATGGGGCTCTGAGCACCTGATGGAACTGTAGATGTCCTTGTTCATTGCAGGGGAGCCATTCTAGGAGGCCCTTACAGGTCCCTTCCAATTCAAACGATTCTATGATCTGTGATCTCCACACAAAGTGCTCCGAGGAACACACAAGCTCACTAGCTGGTTTGCAATTAAAAGAAACCCAACAACAACCAAATCCCCTGTATTTTCGAGACAAAGTTACTTCTCAGAGCAGAGCCTTAAAAGTCCTTATAAATGTAAGATGCCAGTGGTTTCTCATGCAAACAAAAGATCCTGGGGCTTAGCTCTCTGCTGAGAGCGGAGGAAGCGCCAGAGAAGGAATAAGGGAACATTCAGCCGGGCTCTCCTCTGACAGCTTTATAGCCCAGATACAATGGGCAGAGCCTCTGTACCGATGAGTCTAATTTCGGCAGCTCTGGCACCCGCCCCCCATGGCTCCGCTGCACACTGATGCTGTCTTCTTCAATTCTTCTCCCCGGCCCTACAAACAAATCGGCGTATCGGTCACAGCGGCCCCGAGCAGCAGGCCCCCGCACACCTTTGTGATGCTCTGTGCAGAAAAGCTGCTGTTTAGCAAAACAAAAGCACTCTCATAATCTACTTATTGTGCCTCATTAGGATTGCGGGCGCCCTCTTCTAATGGGAAAGTTATAGGATCAAGCAGCCGGTGCACTTCAAGGTTACCATTCCGGGTAATAAAGACATTTTTTTCCCCGTTCATGTCCGAGCATGACAAGACATAGCAGCTCGCTCCCGAGAAGCCGCTTGACATCTTCATTGTTCTACCTTCGCTGCTGAACGCTTCGTGAGATGGGCATCCCAAAACCAAGCGCAAGGTTCCCAGGGAGAGATGCACACTTTTCCTTTATTATTTTTTCCCCCTTTTTTGACTTGATTTTTATTTTATTTTATTTTATTTTATTTTATTTTATTTTATTTTATTTTATTTTATTTTATTTTATTTT
>JAPSGF010000087.1:622397-751818 GCA_035772895.1 Perdix hodgsoniae
TTATTTTATTTTATTTTATTTTATTTTATTTTATTTTATTTTATTTTTTTTATCCTGCAGGCTCCAGTAAGGAGCAGGGCAGGATCTCTACGCATTTTCAAAGCAGGGTAAGGAGGGTCCTGGCCAGATGTTACCACGGGCAGTTTATATACATCGAAGCTTAGGTTAATTCAGAAAATATGTCGTTCCCGCAGAGCCTGTGAACCACACAATGTTATCGTGCGCCTGATATGCGGCAGCTTAGATAACATGACAGTCCCTGGATGATAGGGTCGGATCCATCTTTGATGCCGAAACACATGTAAATTCCCTTTTAGTTGGAAATGTGGTGCTTCGGGGCTGCTTAAAGGAGACATTGTTCACTTCGCCTTTCTCCCTGGTGCTGCAGTTTCTTATTTCCAAAGGAGAGCAGCCAGCTCTGCTGGATATTACAGAAGTCACTTAGAAACATTTCAGAGATAGCTTAAAAATAACCATTATAGCTCTGTTTAAATGGATTTATGGAGCATAAACAAAACCAAACAAAAACTTGGCTAGTTCAAGGAACTGTAGAGTCAAAAATCCGATGTGCTCCGTAAATGCAGCCAGAGTCATTCTGCAGAAAACATTAGTGAAGTTCTGAGTATTTGACTTTCTACTTCAAGTGTAATTTAACTCTAATGAATCACATTGTGTCATCAGTTTCGAAGTGGGAGTCCCTGATGAAGCCTTTCAGGGAAAGGGCTTAAAAAAACCCATTGGACACAAGGATTTCAGAGCCCTTCAGCAACCTGGAGAGGTCTCAGTCTCCAGCACTTTATTTAGGCAAAACCAGACGTTTTCAGCCTTAGAACACAGACTAATTAACATGGATTGTTTCAACCGAGGTTAAAAATAAGTCCTTCCTCAGATGAGCCACATTTATTATTTAACAGTTTGTAACAACACGGTGTTTCAACTTAATATCACAACTGAGAACTGTTACACTCAGGGAACCAGAAGGGAATTTTGGGAGGTGCCACATCTTTCCCAGCTTTGCCAGAGATTCCCTTTTCAAAAAGTCCTGATCTTCTCCTGCAAGCCCAAAGATCCTCAAGAACCACTATGGCTTCTTTAACACAATCAACTGTTGATATTTAAGCTTTGCATGTCATGGAAGATAAGTCCAAGTCTACAATCTCATCTGAGGAGGAGTTATTGCACAGAGAGGTGGTGGATGGCCCATCCCTGCAGACACTTAAGGTCAGGTTGGAGGGGCTCTGAGCATCTGATGGAGCTGTAGGTGTCCCTTTTCACTGCAGGGGAGTTGGATTGGATGACCTTTAAATGTCCCATCCAACTCCAACAATTCTGTGGATATATGATTCTATCCCTGCAGAGGCAAAATAAAATGGTTAGATCTTGATGCCATTGATATTGTCAGCATGGTAATATCAGTGCATACATGTGGGATTTCACGCATCTCCTTGAACAATCCCTTGTGCACAGTGGGGCTGGAAGTAGGTGTGCTGTGGTTTCCATGAGCAGCTACAAAACTAAAGAGATTTGTTGGTTGTGACCACTGCCAGATGACACACATTCTGGTTCTTCTAACACTGGCCAGTTTTCCTCCTGCAGATTAGACTAATTTCAAATGCAGGCGGTGCTTAAAAACATAAAATGCGTCAAGTCATAGAACAAAATTCAGTAGCCAGCAGATATGGCGAGCAGGAATGAAGTGCAGTCACCGGTTTTTGGAAGCATTCTCTGAACCAGCTCAACTCAGAGAGAAACAGACATAGGAGATGCCAGGGAATACAACCTGGGACGGTGCTGCCCTTTTGGACAAAGCAGATGTATTTCACAGGGCTCTAGGCAATGACAAGTCTTGGAAACTCCTAGCTAATGTTTCACCCAGTAGCCCGTAAGGAGACCAAATTTCTTGGAAATAAAACATTTCTCGTGGGTGTCTCATAAACAAATTATTCTGGCTCCATTTGCTAAGCTGTCCCTTTCTAGGAAAAAATACATGATGAAGCCCAACCCAAAATGAAGCCAAGCTACCCTGGCACCGAAAGAGCGATGCATGGGCTGAACCTGGAGCTCTGCCATTTTCCTTAATCTGTTTGTAGGGAGGTAACAAATATCCTGTTTCTCTCGTGTATCAGCAGCTTTGAGGCCTCTTTGTCAACAGCACTGAAGTCAAGTGCATCTGTAATGCCTGGTATTGTGGCAGACACCACAGAGAGAGCATTAGGAGCGCTCCCTCCTTGCACCGAACACAGACCAGGGTGTGTTTATAGCCCAATAATTGCTTGTTTGTGTAAAGTAATGATGTCCCTGTTTGGCTTTTAGGCTAATTGGTAGAATAAAGGTGGTAAAAACACCAACATAATTAGTCTAATGACTATAAAACGCTGACACGAAGTGTAAAATCTCTAGCCTTTTTGACACCCCGGTTTTATAGTGCAATATAAGGAGGGCAGTAACATTTGGATGCGGAGGAATCCCTCTGCTTTTGTGGTGGACTGCTGAATGCCCCTGCATGATGTGATGTGCCTGGATCACCCTGGGTAGTCAACTGTGGTCTCATATTAAAGGAAAACTCCCTGTGCTAATTATTTATTGCACTGCTATTTCGCTGTGCTAATTAAGAGTGGCAGAGAGATTTGATTATCTCTTTCCCCTCGTAGTTAAAAAAAAAGGCAAAATCAACCCCAAACACATCACAAATCCCCAGGCTGAAGACAATACCTTTCCCCTGTGTCTGGAGTTCTGTTGCTTCATCAATGTGCCACCAGCTGAGACTGCTGGAGGCTGGCTGTGAGAAGGCACCAGAAATCAGCCTTTTAGTGTCAGCTACAATGCCAGGGCTGTGCTGGGTGGGTAAACAGAAGGAGAGTTATGTGGACATGCAGCTCCGCCTGCCAACATGAGCAGCATCACTGTGATCCTGGCTCTCTCCTCCCGGTGGTGTTAAAGAGGGATCAAAAGGACTGGCAAGGCCAAGATAAAGCCCAGGATAATTATTCACTTGGATGCTCTCTTTGGAGAGTTCCTTCTTCTGTGTGAAAGCCCTTTGGTTAGCTGATGGCTGTTCTTTCATGCAGGAGTTGAGCCTGAGTGGTAGGACAGTGCTGATGTGGATCATGCTTGGGGCAGCAGAGCTGTGATACCTCCCCACTGAGGTGGCTACTGCTGGTAACATCTGCTTTTCCGTGCATGAGACCTTGCAGTATCACCTGATGGCATCACATGCTCAGAGCCGCGTCCCATGTACCTGCCACAGGAGTTGGGTGCAGTGGCTGACACCAGACTGACTTCATCACAGCAGTGTTTCACTGCACAAGGGGGATTTCCTGATGTTTCTTTCACAAACCGTAACAGTTATTTCAGTTCTTCCTCCAAAGCCATCACTCCAGCTGCATTTGCACCAGTGCAGAATGAGGGCTGCTCCTGCTGTCCTATGGCTCAGGAGAGTCAAACAGCTCCAGTGCAGTGTCCCCCACTGTGACCCTGCTCTGTTGGTCCTTAGAAATGCACAGACAGATTGATAGGGACCTTCCTTATGGCATTGTCTGATGGGCTGAGCGTGATGCTTTAGAGGTTTTTTGGTTTTATTTTTTTCCAAAGGACACAGCTAATAAAAACAAAATAGCACTTTGACCTTCAGTTTGAACCTCTTGGGACTCTGCTCTGCAATTCCTTGAATTTGCCTTGTTTTAATGCTTTTTTTTTTTTTTTTCCTTAAGTTTTGAATGGTTTCACATGTGAAAACTGTATCTAGCTCAAATAAAACTGTGTGTAGAGAAGATATCTTCTGCCTGGGGAGCTCAGCTTGGGGGTTTTGAAACACTTATCTTTAAAAAGAAGTTCCTCTTCCATCTCTGCTAAAGCTCAGCCTTCATGCTCTCTTTCCACGGGTTATCGGCAAAAGTTTCTGCCTTCCCTCACTCTCAGATCAAAGGGAACACTATCGGTTTACAAAGCATCCTGTCTCCCAGCAGCTCTGCCTGGCATTAACCTTTCCTCCGGAGGGATGAGACTGGGACCCGTAATGCTGGGCAGTCCCGTGTCCCCCAGAGCAGGGTTTCTGTGGAGGTCTTCTGCTCCATCAAATCTGCAAATTATTGTTTAAGGTTCCTATTTCCAGAAGACAACCGTTTTCCAGTTGTCGATTCGGGCCACCAAACATTTCTGGTGAAGCACTGCTGAATGTGGGGAGCTCCCGAGAGGATCAACTTGACCCCCTGTCCTTGATATGCACTGCGGGGAAGAAAGGAATAAAAGGCATAAAAATGTAAGTTAAAGACAGAGTGTCACCCTTTGCTTTGAATTTCCTGCCTTTTGTCAGGCTAAGTGCTCAGTGCTATTTAAATGCAAGTTTTCTATGGGAGAATCCTCCCCCAGTCAGGCTTTCATGGTGAGGTTTTCCATGCCCATTGCTTCCAAGGCTGCAGGTTTGGGAAGAGCTCATACAAAATCTGCCATCAGAGCTCATACAAAATCTGCCATCACTCCCCATCTCCATATTGCCTTTTAGCTGGCTGATGCTTCCTTCTCCATCAGAGCAAAGAGATGGGAAATAGTTGTACCTCTACCACAGACAGATTTTGCTCCCTAGTAGCATCACCTAACCACCTTCTGACTCAGTTTACCTGTCAATCCAATGGTTGTAACAGTGCTGATAGATCTATAACATTTCCAAGTGCCCAAATTTGCCTTCTGGGTTGCATTTAGACTGGAACAACTTCTTCAGAAAGACTCTTGCTAATGGTGTATCTTTTCTCCTTGCCAAGAAAGCCAGATGGCTCTAAGTTAAAAAATAAAATTCATACTTTTTTTTTTTTTGCTAGATTCTTATTACAGTGTGTTGCTGATAGAGCACTTACTTCCTAAATATTTGCTCCCTTCTATCCATCCCACCCTTTTCTTGCCCCTAAACAGATTCTCAACTACAGGAACAGATTATTAATTATGAGTGGGCAAACCTCACCAGTTCATTTTCCCATATTGATATGGTTGGTCAATGTTGTTCTGTCTAAGCTGATATTTCTGATTGGTTTTCAATTAAATACAAGCATCTGTTCACTGGAAAAAATGTTTCAGCAGAACTGAAGCTACAAACCAGTCTTGTTCTTTGGCAAAATATGTATTAAGGAAAAATCTTTTATGTTGGTGGTGAAAATAAGAAATTTCTGAGCTTATTTTTTTTCAGAGATATTGAGCCCTGAAATTTTCCTGTTGATTAAGTAAGGTACGAGATAAAAAGCTTCTAAAAATGAAGTGAGTGGAAACAAAGTGAGGGTGCAACTATCCAAGGACAAGCATACCTCTTCTGAATCCTGCATTTATCAGTTACCCCAGTGTTACACTACTGAACATATGAGTTCTCCTTCAATCTTTATGCTGTGGTGGAAATCCAGACTAACAACCTCAAACCAATGGTGATATACACAGTAACCTCAACATTAGAAATTGGAAATGTAGTGGTAACAAAAGAGAGAGATCTTCAACATCTCCTTGTTATTTATCGATGACATAGAAAGTGGGATTGAGTGTACCCTCTGTAATTTTGCTGATGACACCAAGCTGAGTGGTGACAGCAAAATGAAGGGGTACCATCACTGGATAGGTTTGAAAAGTAGGCAAGTGCTATAAGCATGAGGGGGAGTGAATTTTTTCTCGATCTGATAGTGATAGGACAAGGGGTAATACCTTTAAACTAAAAGATAGAAATGTAGGTAAGATGCTAGGAAGAAATTCTTTACTCAGAGTGTGGTGAGGCTGTTTCACAGGCTCAGTGCAGTTGCACCATCCCTGGAGGTGATCAAGGCCAGATTGGATGGGCCTGAGCTGATGAAGGGCAACCCTGTTCACAGCAGGGGTTGAAATTAGAGGTTCTTTTCAATGCAAGCCATTCTATGATTCTATGATTCGATGATCACTGAGCTCATGCAGGGCCCAGGAGATGCCTGATTCCATCACAAGCTCAGGCTAAAAAAATCTTAATGTTTGCCCAGCTCAGGCCATTCTTTCTGCGATATTTCCATACTTGAAAAACATGGCCCTGGCCTCCAGCTTTCATAGTTTCAGGCAGCAGAACCCAAGTACCCCCTGCAGCACCATGAAGGCGAGCAGCCCTCTGTTTGGTATGGGGATCTGTGCTAGGTTTAAGGACCGGATTAGCCACGGAATAGCTAAGCTCCTATAAGGCTTGGGAAAACATGCTGCCCTTCCATGCTTAGTGGGTTTGCCAGGCTCTCCTGTCACTTGGAATGAATGGGGAGAGAAATCATTATTTAATTATCTGGGAAGCCCTTTAAAAGACTAATCAGCAAGGAATTTCACTCCAGTAGTAACAGCTGGCTCTCACACCATGAGGGACAAAGAAAGATATTAAAAGGCTGCGTTTTTCTCAGTTAGTGAACTTATTAACTGTGCTCTCCTCTTTTATAAAAATGCTGCATTGTTCTCTAACAATGGTCCTCAGCCCTTGAGAAACATGACAGTAATGGTGGGGGGCTGCTTTACTGTAAAATTGGGGTTTACCCTGCTCAGCATCTCACATTAAAATCCGTCCTTTCTTTTTTATTTTGGGTGGAGGAGGGGAGCACTCCACAGGTGAGGATCTTTTCTGCAGCCTGGAGGAGATGGAGTCTGCAATGACTTCATTCATTAAGGAAGGCTGTGAGAACACAGTCAGAAGTTTGCTTCCTCACTGTTCTTGCAGGCAGAGAAAAGAGCACCCCAGCTGTACTGTGAGGTAGGATATAGACCCTACCCCAGGGTAGAATCATAGAATAGTTTGAGTTGGAAATGGTCTTTAAAGATCATTTAGTCCAACTCTCCTACAATGAACAGGGATGCCTGCAGCTCCATCAGGTGCTCAGAGCCCCTCCAGCCTGACTTTGATTGTCTCCAGGGACACCACCTCTCAGGACAACCTCTTCTAGTGCCTCACCAACCTGATCATAAAAAACTTTTCCTTTTATCCAATGTAAATCTCTCCTCTTTCTTTTTTAGTTTGAAATCATTCCCCTTTGTCTTATCACAGGAGGCTGTGGATGCCCCATCCCTGGAGGCATTCAAAGCCAGGCTGGATGTGGCTCTGAGCAGCCTGGTCTGGTGGTTGGTGACCCTGCACATAGCGGAGGGGTTGAAACTGGATGATCATTGTGGTCCCTTTCAACCCAGGCCATTCTATGATTCTATGAAAAGAGTCTGTCCCTTTCCTTCTTATAGCCCCCCCTTTAGTTTTACCAAAAGGCTGCTATCAGGTCACCTCAGGTCACCACACAGCCTTCTCTTCTCCAGACTGAAGATCCCCAGCTCTTTCAGCCTGTCCTCATAGGAGAGGTATTCCATCCCTTGGGTCATTTTTGTGGCCCTCCTCTGGACACGCTCCAACAGCTCCATGCTTCTCCTGTACTGAGGACTCCATATCTGGACACAGTACTCCAGGTGAGACCTCACAGTACAGAGCACAGAGGCAGGATCACCTCCCTTGCCCTGTTGGCCATGCTTCTTTTGTTGCAGCCCAGGATATGGTTGGCTTTCCGGGCTGCAAGAGCACAGTGCTGGCCCATGCCCAGCTTGCCATCTACCAGTACTTCCAAGTCCTTTTCAGCAGGACTGTGCTCAATCTTTTTGTCCCCCAGGTTGCATTGATAGTGGTGCTTATGATGACCAAGGTGCAAGATCTTGAACTTGGTTTTGTTGAACCTCATGAGGTTCACATGGACCCACACCGTGTACGTGTGTGTATGCAACATAAACTTCCTTTCTTTAAAAGAGAGTCAAATTAAATTCCTCATATTTGAGGAAGAGTCTCAGCACAGCAAAGAAGAGGCACCTCTATCTAGAATGCCCAATATTATTCACCTTGAGAGACAAAAGCAGTCCAAATGCAATGGCTCCCTCCTCTCCTGGGGCCCTTGTTAAAGACAGACAAGTTGGCAGTCTGGCAGTCACAGCTAAATCTCACAGGGCAATATTTCAGCTTATATAAGGGAATGGGGCTCTCTGCCAAGAGAGCTTCTACAATTTACATCAGGGAGGATTTGGCTGGAGATAAATCAGGCAGTCCTTGCCCTGGAGGAGTTATAGTACCAGCAGTGCTCACCTGTCTGCCTGGTTTCAGAGCAAAACCTATCCTGCCTTATGCAGCCCAGGTATGAGCTGCACATTTGAGGTGCTCTGGTGGTGATATTAAGGAGCACTGGCAAATCTGAGAGTGGAAAATAGGTGCTAGTAGGAGTGCTTTCCCTTGTAGAAGGTGTCCTTCCAGGGACATATGTTGACCTCCCTGCTTTGCCACCGTTTTTTTGTGCCACCGGTCTCTTGGTTTTGGTCTGCTGCTACCCAGCATCACATTGAGCACTGTGAGCTGCAGGTTCAGAGTAGGTGTGAGCAGGACCTCCTCCACAAGGTGGGATGGAAAGGATGGTGAGTAGAGACATGGTTCCAGGTCTCCAAACTTGCATCTCTACGCAGCTGCAATGGAGGAACACCCATCCACCATCATTTTCAGGGTGGATATCAGTAAAAATTTCTTCTCAGAATGAGTGGTCAGGCACTGGAAGAAGCTGCCCAGAGAGGTGGTGGGGTCACCATCTGTGGAGCTGTTCAAGAACCATGGAGATACAGCACACCGGGACATGGTTTAATGCGCATGGTGGTGATGGTTTGATACTTGGACTAGATGATGGTCCAGTGGTCTTTTCCAACCTTAATGATTCTATGACTTTATGATTCTATGATTCCATAATTCTGAGATTCTATTATTCTATGATTTTGAGGCAAGCGTGGGCTTTCTCTCCACTCCTGCTCCATGGGAAAGCCAGAACCAATGATTCAGAGCTGCCTCAACCACAGTTTGTGCTAGGACTATTCTGATGGAGAAGATGTCGCAATCAGTCATTGCCTGCAGCCTTGCCTCCAGCTGCCTGGCAGTGGGCAAATTTCACAGAGTCATAGAATAGCTCATGCTGGAAGGAAATTTAAAGAGTCCCAAACCCCTCCCATGGACAGGGTTGACACTAACCACATCAGACTGCCCAGGGCCCCATCAAATCTGTCCCTGAACATCTCTAGGGATGAGGCATCCACAGCTTCTTTGGGCAATCTGTGCCAGTGCATTTGTTCCTTGGCTCTAACTCATGCATCCATCATATGTGAAAAAACACAGGGTGGAGAGAAGCACCCTGCCACAAACACAAACCATTCTCCTGCCAGCCAGAGACCAATGCTTTACCTGGTTCTGCTGGACCAGAATGAAGCACTAGGGCTGATGCAGAGCGTGCTCCACCTGATACCCATGGGGAAGTCTTCAGCAGCCCAAAACAGGGCTTCCTTTATCACCACCCTGCACGCCCACTGGTTCTGTTGCATAAATACAAAGCAATTTGCCCTTGGCTGCTTGTAGTTGGTTTTGCAGTGGGCTCACTGTGTGCGGAGGAGGTGCACACATGGGCTTGCCAGCCTTCCAAGGAAGACCAACAACCTTTGAAATGGTGCACTAAAAAAGGGCTCTCCTGGAAATTGCTTTTGGTATCTGTATAACAAAACATAGCAGAGTCTGCTGAGCACAGACCCTCGCTGTAGATCTTATCCCTGTAACTTGCAGGCTGTTTTAATACAAGGAGAAAAGGTATTTTTAGTTCTGTGGACTGCAACCTGGGGCATGGAGACATTAAGAGCTGTACCAACAGATCAGACCCAAAGGGGTTTGGGCCATCCTTGTCCTGGAAGCTGGAAGGACACTGCAAGCTATCTCCAGCACCACTGGATGCCCATGCGTAAGCAGCTGAATTGAACTGTGATAGGACCTCTTAAATCATGTCACTGTCAGAGGGAAAGACCAAGACAAGTTATTTTATGTCAGTTTTTGCAAAAAACTCTCCCATTACTGGATATTGTGAGGTATCAAATGGCTCCTGGCTTTGGCTGCTATGAAAGCTCCTCAACAGATAGGAAAATATATCTATGTATTTATCATTTGATTATGAAAAGAGACATTTTAATCAGCATTTGTCAGCCTGTCTGATTTAATAACAGTATATTAATCTGTTATACCACTCTTATGAGTGTCCTATAGTCTGTTCACTCACAATGATTACCCTTTCTGTAACAAAATTGTATTTTCTTTTTCTTAATTGGGCAAAGCTCCTACTGAAGTTCTGCCAAAATCAAGGTAAATGTCTCGGGGGAAAAAAGTGTAAAGGGAGCAGACACAGAAGTTTACCAGAGACTAAATTTAGAGTCATAAGGCCAGGGTTGCCTGCATAAGGAGCTCAGGTTGGATATTAAGAAAAATTTCTTCTCCAAAGAGTGGTAATGCATTAAAACAGGCTGCTCAGGGAAGTCATGGAGTCACAGTCCCTGAAGATTTTCAAGTAAAGAGTAGATGTGACACTGGGGTGGTTTAATGCTACATGCTTTAAAGGGCAAGGTGATGATGGTTTGACGTTTGGACTACATGATCTTAGAGGTCTTTTCCAACCATAATGATTCCATGATTCTGTGATTTTATGATGCTATGAAAGGTTCCTAGAGATGTGTCTATCAATGTCAAAGGAAAAGCAATCTTTGAGTGCTGTTTGCACTAAGCCTAGGAAGAAGCCAGTCCCTCTGGCTTCACTTTTGCTTTGCTGTCGCTTGTTCCTGGCATGGGAGAGCTGCTTCAGAAGAGAGAAGCTATTGCCTTATACCAGTGTGGTAAAGAGAAGGCAAAGTAGAAGGCAAGTTTTGCTGAATGCACCAGAGATGAGAACAGACATGAAAAAGAGTGTTGTGTTTTGTCTGCTGTGGTTCCTGCAGCACGGAAGGGCAGTTTCTGCAACAAATCACTGCACTTGTTTCAAATGAGATGCATGGACTCTGTCACATCTCAAGTTAAAACGAGGTGAGTCCCAAGCAGCACTGTGGTTTGCATTCCTTGGCTACAATAAATAGAGATTTATGATGTTCAGCTGTATTGGTGCTACCTAGAAAGTCCCATCTGCTTTTCCCTCTGATATTTGCAATATGCCCAGGGTCCTTCCCATGCTGCTGATGCTGAGGATGAATCTACCTTGTGCTATGAAGTGTTGTGATCAATGGAAGTTAACCTGCTTTTTGAGAGATTGTCAAATTCTACACCAAAGTATGTGTCTGGTGTCCCCTTTTTCTGCACAAATAAAGCCAGACCCAAAAGCACCTCTTTTATGAGCATTCAAAGCACAGCAGAAAATACTGCTTGATGCTATTTCTTCTCCTCCTGCAATAGCTCTGCTAAAAGTCCTTTTCTTGCTGAGGAAAATGTGACACTTAAAAGGTAACATATTCTTTTCACCTTCCAGTTTCCAATTCATTTTATATCTTAGCCCCAAGAAGTGATCAGGGGCAGCTTTCCTTTCAGCCCCAAATCTCTTTTTCATGCACTGGATGTCAGTGCTTCCGAAAAGATTAAATAAGGCAGAGGTAATGTAGATTTAAAGGATTTTCCAGATGAAGTGCCAGGGCACTTTGAACTGAAGAAGAAAGAGGTTGCTGTGCAGGGACTGTTTGGTATGGGGGAAGGTGCTGTGCAGCACTGCCTGGCTCAATGCCTGTGGGTGAATGTGCCATGTCCACAGAGCAGCACCATTAGTACAGTGCAGAAAGGGGGTTAATGTCCAGCTGTGGATCTGAGGAACAGTTCTTAGGTCTTCACCAGGAAGTACCAGGACCACTTTGCAGGATCAGAGAGGTGGAGTACTCTGATTCTACCGTATTGAGTCTGGGTGTGCAACCACAGATAACACTGGTGGAGCAGAGGGGATCTCCATCTCCCTTAGCCTTTGTCTGCAGACCCAGCTCTGCGTCAACAGCAAAACCCTTCCCAGTACAGAAAGAAGAGTTGTGAAGACAGTGCATGGGTTCCCTGTATTTGTATTGTGGCCATTTCAACTACTGAATGGGCAACAGACATCAGCAGGGTCAAATGTTACTGATATCACCATAAAAAGAAGCATCAGGGCATTTTTTCCTGCTTGTCCTCCAAGAGGGAGGCTCCTCCCTGCTTCAGCACTGAGAATGTCTGGGTGAGAGCGTGAACTGCTGGAAAGGATAAATTATTCCTGTTATCTCCAGATGGATCAGATCTCCAACAGAATCTGATACTAGCCCTTCAAGAGGAAAGTTCAAGGGAGGTTTGTGAAATTGCTCACTCTTTAAAGAGCAGAGCTACCTTCTGGCTGTGAGCAGTCAGTGGAGAGAGAGGTAGGGGAAGAAAAAAGGGTTAATACAAAATAAAAATAAAAATATTAGAAAAAAATCCCCTTCACGTTTCAGTAGCAGCTCTTCCAAGGATTCCAGACCAAATTAACTCATGAAAAATTCCTGGCAGGTCAGAATGAATTCCACAGATAGATAGAAAGAGATCTGAGGGTAGAGTGAATATACAGCTTCAAGCCATGCACAAGGGCAGTGCAGTAGGCAGAAAAAGCAGCCAAGGAGTCCAGCTCCCTTTCTACTCTCTGGCTGGCTTCTCCTTGTGCCACTTGATTTTCAGGGTTGTGCTGTGGTAAGAGATTTTAACTCTACCTAGGGCCATCTTTGAAGAGCTTCATAGAGGCATGGAGGCAGGAGGCTGGAACAGTGTGAGTATCTCTGATCAGATACTCATCACTGCCTGTTCAGGCTTGTTCACACTTCGATATATGTGGGTGTGTAGGTGTGGGGCAGTATGGGATTATTTGGGAGCAGCAGGCAACATGAAAACTACAAGTCTTGACAGCAACCCAGGGGCTGATACTTGTGTGTTCTGCGCCTGCAATGGACCTGCTTCTTCCTGAGCTCTCCACTAACCGTCTGAACAAACTTACAGTGGCTATTACCTAGTGAATCTGGTGAAAAAACATTTATTTCGAAATCTGACCACTCACTCAATGGTTTGAGTGGCAAATCCTTGGGAAGGCTGAAACTTGATGCATAGCCAGATCAAATAAATGGCCACTGGGCAAATGATGGCAGATATCCATACTCTACATCAGTAGACATGCATAACGTGTTTACTGAGATATCTTTGTCTTCTTCTCATCACTTTTGGACATTTATTTATTCTTTCTCTTATTAAGGGAGAATCTTATACTACTCACTTAATTAGCAGCAGGGTAGGCAGGTAGAAGTTTTGGCAGTGTGCTTGCACAGCTCCTAGGACATTGGTCCCAGTCCTTAGTGAAGTAAATGGGATGGTGGAATGACTGGCAATAGGGATTTCAGTTCTAATCCCAGTCGTTCTTCACCACCTGCACCTCTCCAACATATGTCTAGGCCCAAAGCAACAATCAAATAGCTGTTCCAATAATTATGCCTTCAATAGCTATGCCTATATACTATGGAACTCTCCCCTATTCTCTATAGCAAACTTTATACTTAGAGTAAGAGACCTGAAGCCATCTTATAAGATGCAGGAAAACTGAAAGGCATTGTCAGCCATGCAATAAGAGGAAATTTGTTAAGTAAAATTGCCCCTTAACTTTATGAAAAGGGTCACAGCTCTTACTGTAGATGAAAGAGAAGAGCCTGCAGATGAAAGGGAAGAGGGCTTCTACCAGGCTGTCAAGGGAGGCTCATTCCTGTTCCCAAATCTTGTGTCATGTGTAGCCCCTACTAGGTTACATGTAATTCAGTACTGCCAGGAGAATCAGTCCACACATCTTTCACTGTTTCTCTTCCCAATTTCAGGTGCCTCTAAGGAGCTGAAGAAACTTCAACAAAAAAAAAAAAAAAAAAAAAAAAGAGAAAGAAAAACTGCTTCCTGGACATGCAGGCACCCAGAAACAGCCCTAAGTGATGGCAACAACACTAAGATCATCTAGTCCAACCACAGACTCATCTGCACCATGCTCACTAAGCCACGTCTCTAAATGCCAATCTGCTCTCTTCTTTAACACCTCCAGGGAGAGTAACTCCATCACTTCCCCAGGCATGTTCCAGTGCATTACCATTCTTTCTGAGAAGAAATTCTTCCTAATATTCAGCCTGAACCTCCCTAGGTGCAACTTGAGACAATTACCTTTCATTCTATCACAGTTATCCGAGAGGGGAGGCTGAAACCCACTTCACTACAATCTTATTTCAAGTAGCTGTAAAGAGCCATAAAGTCTCCTCCCAGCCTCCACTTCTCCAGACTGAACAATCCCGGTTCTCTCAGCTACTTCCCATAAGACTTGTGCTCCAGGTACATCACCATCGTTGTTGCCCTTCTCTGCACGCACTCCAGGGTGTAAATATCTTTTGATGTGATCCTACCTGGTCATAAAAACCCAACAGCTCTTCCTGGACTACCAATGAAAGGGATGTTTGTGGGGTTTTCATCATTTTGAGGCATCAAAACCTTGACTTCAATGTGTGCTGAGCATCAGAACCTTCTCCACAACTGCAAAACCTCACTCCCAAATCCTCTAGAGATCGACTGTCCATTCACTGGCGAAAAACAGTTAGGCCCAGGTAGGCAAGGGCAGGGCGTTTTCAGCTGTAACCTTAAAAAGTGCAGCCCAGGTTACACTTTATGGATCATATTGGGTACTGCAGATGCTCTCAGGCACCAAGAACCAGTCGGTCACATCCCATCTTTGCCTTGTCACCACCTCCCTCCCCGGAGCCTTCATAAACACAGATGTTCCTTCTCCTCTGACAAAAATCATTCATGAAAAATTCAATGGGACGTTTCTTCCCCTCTTTTTCTCCCTCTCGTTTTTGTTGTATTCTTGACAAGCTTGAACTCCATAGGGGGGGAAAAGAAAAGAGCAACCCAGCCCCTGGTCCTCCCGCATCCTGTGCAGTGCCCATTTTACATGGTACAAAGGTCATTTAGCATAGCATGGAGCC
The DNA here is from genome assembly GCA_035772895.1 of Perdix hodgsoniae. Taxonomy (NCBI): domain Eukaryota; kingdom Metazoa; phylum Chordata; class Aves; order Galliformes; family Phasianidae; genus Perdix; species Perdix hodgsoniae. The sequence goes on from JAPSGF010000087.1 coordinate 637,212, forward strand.
CTCAGCGAGTCGCACAAGGCAATTTCATCTGATCCGTGATGGAATTCCACTCAGCCGAAGTCCTTATTATTATGCATTTTTTACACATTAGGATTTTCCCTTTGTTGGCGGCCAGATCTCTTCATGAGGTGTTAAAAAGTGCAGAGGGGCTCTCTGCTCCACTTCGGGGAGCTAATCCTGTCTTTAAGGCCAGGATAACTGTTTCATTGCAAGTCGGGCTGAGCTTTAGAGCCTCTGGTTTGCTGACAAAGATCTCAGAAGGCAGCACAAAACCTGTGGTGGACGAAAAACCATCCCTGCTTCTTCCGCATCTCAGTGAGGGCCATCAGATTGTAGTTTCTTCCCTCTCTTTTTTATTCCAGTTTTTTTTTTTTCTTTTTTCTTTTTTACTTTTAGTCCTTAATTTTCTGAATGCTTTCTAAGCTTAAAAACATGTGATGACTCATTTGCACCTGTGGAAAGCAATCCTCCCAGTTTGATGGATGATATGGGAAACCGTAAGAAATAAAGGTTAACTGGTAAATAAATAGATTGTCCCCCAGCAGTGAATGGAGCAATGCTGCAGGCAGAGCAACCATCTGCTTCACGCCAATCATGGCCACATGTCTCCAGGGTAGTGGAACAGCCGCTTTATTGAGTATTTTTGTTCTTTGAGTACTAATTATAATATACCTGTATCTGAACGATATCAAGGCCTACTGTAAAGCATCCGGGTGAAAACTAATGTAGTCCAGTACCTCAGACAGGAGGATGTTTCAGTGATTTTAAACTGTTCTGGCTTTATCAGAAGAGATGAATTCAAACAGGAACAGGTTCAGAGAAAGCAATAAGGATGTAGCATAACCAGGGCCTGCGAAGACTGTCTTATGGAGGAGACTAAAGGAGAGTGGTTTGTTAAGCCTTGCAAGATGAGCAGGGCTTGACTGCTGTCTATAAGTACACTGGGGAGGTAAATTCAAAGGAGGGAACAGAGCTGTTAAAGCAGAAGGCAGAGCTGGCATGAGAACAAGTGGATATAAGGTGGTCACTAATAGACATTGTCAGGAAATTAGAAGTTGTTTTCCAGCCACCTGAGCAGCGTGGCTCTGAAATGGGCTTCCAGCAGAAGCCAAAGCATGGCATAGCACAAATGGTGCTTGGGTAATTTGGGGTAGAGATGGCATGTCCTGAGATGTGACGAATAAATGCAGAGCCCAGAGAAATGACCAGCAGTCCCAAAACAAGGATCTTATAATGAGTGAGGATGGGAGGAAAAAAAAAATGGAAAATTGCAGCAATGCTGGCAATTTAGTGAGAACAGGCTACTTCTGTGGAAAATCACTTCTCAGGGAACAGGATGCTTCCTTCAGTGAAAAAATTTCAACCAGTGAGATAAGAACTGATAATGAAATGTGTAGTAGGAGTAAAATGGTTTTCCTGGTTAATACAGGAAGCAGATAGGAGAACTGGGAATAACCGTAAGCCTGATTTCTTCATGACAATACATGCTTTTTTCCCTGAAATGTAGCAAATCCCAGAAAATCTATAGTGGACAAATCCTGTAAGCCTGGGAAATGACCACTGCAGCTGCTAGCAATGGAAGAATAGTGTTTGAAAGAATAAACCGAATTTTGTCTTTTTCCTCATCTTGACTACAATTGTAACACACAGGCAACGAATTCCCTTTGGCACACTGCCTAAGGAAAACGGAGGTAAGCAAGCACAGCTATTTAATCCCCTTGTTGAAAGTCATTTTTTTCCTCCTTCTGATTTAGACAGACCAAAATGCTGGAGTGAATTCACCAGTGTGGCACAGTCCATCTGGATGATGCTGGTCTGCTGCCATGTGAAGTCCTTAAACAGACTTGTCTCAACAGAAATGTGAGCTGGTTTTGTTTTGTGAGTAGAACCCAAGTGCTATTTGGAGTCATCCTCTCACAAACAGTTGGCAAAGCACCATGTTTTGGTAAAACTGAACTTTCAGGTGAAAGGCTTTTGGCTAATTGGTTTTAAGTGATTTGATGTATGGTCATCATCTTGTGAACCAGGAAACAACACAAGTTACTGGGAATCCCAATCTCAGTACCTCTACCAGGCGATTGCTGTCTTTGTAAGCACAAGATGGTTCCTTCAAGATACTGTTCTTATCTTGTTTTTCTGGTTTGTCAGGTATGTTTTGAACTCTTTTTATTTATTTATTTATTTTTAAACAATTAAGAATGTACTGGTTCCCTTTCACGAATAATGAAAGCAAAGAAAAGGTAAGGCAAATAGTTACCAAACAACCAAAGGGATTAAACAAAGAGTGACACCTGTATGTAGATGTGTAACCCCAGGTACTGGGACTGGAGCATATCAACACAAGCATACATCAATATCAGTCAATACTCTGCTGTAACCAAATATCATATGCACTGCAAACACCCAAAAGCGTCCCAAGCATTCTCCCTGGTTACCCAAGTGTGATGCATCTTGATCTCTTTTTCCAGCTAAGATTCAGGCAATGACATGGAGAATTTACTCAGTCCCAAGGTTAGTAACAAGGTAATAACCTGGCCCAAATGGCTCAGATGAAAGATTAAAGGCGATTAGAAAAACTTGGACCAGATAGCTGCTGTTCTAACATACAGTTATAGGTGCATGACGACCAACTGCTCCAAAGAGACACTCTCTGAACTGCAGGGATAATGCAGAAAGGATAAATTAATTACCTGGCTAATGATTTTACTTTAGTACTTGACTTCACTAGATTGACTCCAGAAATGATTTGTGCACTGTCCTGGTGTACATACTCCTACTGTTTGTTCCTGTTTGCATTTATGAAGCTCAGGTCTGTGCTGAAACTTGAGAAAATTCTAGACAGAGTTTAGAGATGTGGAAACAGCCTTAAACTCTCTATTTGATAAAAAGGCACTCTAATTCTCTTATAGACTGGGTAGATATCAGGACACTGCTGTTAGAGATTTGCAGGCTGGGCAAAACCTCACTGAGATTTTAAGGGTTAGGTGCTCAATGATGGTAGTGCAATGAGAGTGGTAAGATGGCTGTGTATTCCCACCTATCTCCCAGAAAATGCCTTTGAGTGAAGAAAATGCTATCCATGGTATATATTATAGAATAACTGCTTGGATCATGAGTTTCCTGTTGAATGCATGCTGCAGTAACATGTCATATGAATCAATTAACAATTAGGCATAAACGTTTACTGATGTGGTTTGTAAAGAACCTTTTATTTTATACCACAGAGACTCCATCGCTGCTTTTGTTCTTCCTTTAACATGAAGTTCATGTAGAGTATGGCAGCCCACAAACTAAATCATCAGCTAGTCTTGAACTTAGGCTGGTGATTTCATATTACTTAAGAGTTTCTACGACAATTTTCTTCTGGAGCAGAAAAAAGACATAATCTGTTTAAATGATGAGGTGTGCAATTTCATTTAGACAGATTGAGAGAAGGATAGGATGGAAGGAAAGAACCTCTGCACATTTTGTTCTGAACTCCTGAAGAAGGTTATTTTCCTCCTGAGAAATGGAAGAGAGAAAACCCATTGCTGGCAAAGCTGTGCTTTGTATTCAGATCTTGTATGTTATCTTCACTACTGCCCCATGCCTATATAGACTTCCCTTTCTCCTAGCTTCTTTGCTTTCCCATACTGAAGAAAAAAGACGATCTTCCTCTTTTAGCTTCTCTCCTATAGGTGTTTCTTCAGCTTGTGCTCAAAGTCTGTGTGAGCTGATAAAAATGAAAGACATATTACTAACTCCAGTTTGACCAAGCACTTATCAGTGGACTGATAAGATACAATATACACTTACATACCAAGAGATAGGTGTCTTCTGGTTCAGATCTGACCCAAAAACAAAAACAAATGTTAAATTAAGATAACCAGAACTCAGAGGACTTCAGCTCTGGGACTCCGGTTTTGATCTTTTTATTATTTATTTATTCCTCATGTACACTTAATCATTTCCAGCAGATGTTCAAGATCCTTCGTGCCACCTGAAATTTACTGAAAACAAAATGAAGTGCAACTAATAAATACATATATGTATATGCCTGAATCATGACTGCCTGATCCTAGATGATTACTGCAGGGATCCCAAATTTCATGCTGCTGAAAAGTATTTAAACATGAATATCAATTTGAGACTTCAGTTCTGATCACACTAGATGATTCTTAACAACCATGACCAACCTCTCCTCAAATCATTACCATTCGTATAGCCACAAAAGGCAAACTTGATGAGAGAATGAGAAACTAGTGGTGTCTCAGGCTAAGCATACAACAGTGGGATAGCTATAAATGAACCTTTTCAGCCATAAATTACATGTGGCCAGTAATTCCCTTTTCTCCCTCTATATCCCCTCCCTCCCTTTTCTCCTCCCATCCCCCCCTTCCACTCCTGAAAACCCTGGGACAAAGGCTTGCCTCTCTGAAGGATGCCTTTCTGGAGGATTAAGCAGCTTTTGTTGACAAAATACAAATTACAACTCCTTTGCTTGGTGTCCCGCCTTCTCAGCTGGGCTCCAGTCCCCGAGGGACAAGGCTCTATTACCCCTGCGTAGATGAAGAGCTCAGAATAGGCAGATGTAATTATTAACACCATTCAATGGGGTGTCTTTCTGAATTATCAATTAAAAATCTCTACTGTTTTTCCTCACACTAAATAGAAAGCTGATGGCAGTTAATCTATTGTGCAGCAGAGCTTTATATGCATATTTAAGCAGTGTGCTTCTCTGTTTTTTTATTCCAAGGGCAGTGTGGGGTGAGAGGGACTCCCATGAGGGAGCACAAAGACCCCTGTCATTTGAATGAGAGAAAATTCTCTGGAAAAATATTGTCGCCTTCCACCCCTGCAAACAGGTCCTGTAGAGATGGCCAAACAGACGAGAGATGCTTGATATTGTGAAAGATGACAAATGAGCGTTCCCTTCTCGCACACCGAAGTGCATCTAAACGGCTCTTGTGACACACTATTAAAATGCAGAGTTCACGGGCAACAGACACATGAACATGAAGTGAAAACAGAAATCGAACAGCGTGATTAAAACCAACAGCAACGCTGAGCCGTGTTGCCAGGAGCTGTCAGGTTTTGGCAGAGGGAGAGGACTGACGAAGCAGGTTTAGGGGAAGGGGCTGTCAGTGAGGCTTGAGCAGGGGTTCACGGGTAGAGCTGTGTCAAGCCTCTTGCTGATCTGTAAGTACTTAAAAGAATAACATTCCCTGCAAAATTCCCAAAGCGTCTTGTCCAACTCCACCAAGAGTTCCAAAATTTCCACTGATGGAAGTTTTGATATAACTGTGCTGTGCTGAGCTATTGCTTCTACTTAACAGCTCCAAACCCAGACCCCAACATTTCCCTAGAATTAATGTCCATTTTTTTCTTGTGAGAAATTTCTCTCTGGTCATATAGTTCAGCCTATTGTATGCAACTCCTGATTTTTTCCATCTTACGTGCTGTCATTTATTATAGATGGGATTCTGAATTCACAGCAGAGTGAGAGATGTTGGAAAAGTGGCATTATGCACAGCAGAAATGGCCGTTCAATTATTTCAATTTTCAGAGTGGAGCCAGCAAAAAAAGCACCCAAAGAGAGACAAAACAAGAAAAAAAAATGGGACTATCTCTGGGTTTGGGTAAGTAGAGCTAGACGTGTCATATCAGAAAGTAAAAATAAGAACTGCTAAGGAAATGGAAAACATTTTGGGCTGGACATGTGTCTTCAGCAGTTTAGGATCTTATTTTATTACTGCTTCAGACCTAGAAGTAGCACTGAACTCTTGACATGTTGGATGACTTCCACCTATTGCCTAATACAAAATCTTATTATTTGTTCCTAGTGCTTTGGACTCAGGATTATCTAATAGCATACAATAGCTGGGTGCTCTCTCTCTCTCTTTTTGCATTTTAATAATATAATTCCCCTTGCCCCCAGAGCTGGCAGACCACAGTGGACCATAATACACATGCGTTTCCAAGCTGCACTGCTCAACTCTTTCTCCAAGACAAATAGCATTTGAACTTTGTCCAATTTTTCTTATATGGTATGTGCCCTTTATTTACTCCATCATGTATATCTCACTCCATTTAAAATATTCACAGTTTGTTTTCAGTGCTATCTGGCTGGCCTTCAGTCTGGGTTTAACAAATGTTAGACGTTACATTCACTTGCATATTTCAGGTTTTGTCATGAACCAGAAGGAAAAAAAAGCTTAAAAAAAATTGCCTGCACCGTGATTTAAATAACATGTTCAGATCCTTTATTTTTCTGTTTTAAATGCCTTCATCTCTTGGCCTTATAAGGTACAGGCTGTCTTACTCTGAACTCTAGCTGGGTGGCCTCAGTCAGCCAACAGCCCTGCAAGATCATCCCATTAAAGTCATTATGTTTACTTCTTATTTCAACAAATGAACCTGGATTTTGAGACAGTAGAAACTGAGAAAAGGAATCCTTGGTCCATATCTGAATGAAAGGATGTGAAGTTCCATTGCCAATAGGCTGCAAAAAGGGAGCTTTCAGCATTTGCTGCCAAAATTATATATATATATTTGCCACAGGAAAGGTCTGTTTCCCTATGAAATCTGATGAAGCTGTCAGATCATGGGCAAGAAATATATATAGAAGAGGAATTACTGACAGCCAAAGCAGTTTCTTATCTGAGCAACGCTGCTTAGGCTCAAAAGCACCTCCTCACCAAACCTCTAGACCCTCTTCTACCAAGAGAGTATGTGTAACACCACATAACACCAATAATCTTGCCGAAATGCTCTTTCAGCAAGACTGGGGAAACTGAGACACAGAACCTTACTCAAGCCTCCACAGAGCACTGCTGGACTAGCGAGGAAGCAGATGTGTTTAAAGTATGCACCAAGGAAGGGCTTGAAGCACATGTCTTCCAACAAGTAGCTTATCTTACTCTGGAAAGACAACATCTCCATGTGCCTCTGGTGGTGTGCAAAGGCAGAGGCACTCTGGTATTTCTCCCAGGAATGTGTGGTCTATGAAGCAGAGAGAAAGGACAGGATACTGAAGGAAATAGACCTTGAGGTCAGGTGTGTCAGTGCAAATAGTGAAGGGTGATCAGCCATGTAAAGGGGAATGAAACTAGGAAAACAAACACTGGTTCCTTGATGAAGGTTTTGGGCTGAGATCACCATCTTCTGCTACTTAGTTTCTTGGTAACACATCCCAGATGCTCTCTGGACAGGGATGGGTTCCTGGAGGAGCTGCTGAAGAAAGGAACCCTCTCCAGGGTGGTCCCCAGGATCTCCTGGCTTGCAAAAGAAGGAAAGGTGAGTGAACACTTGCAGTGTTCTCCAGTAATCCTTCCAGAGCTGGATCTGTGATTTCCTTGAGGCAATAATCCCATGTATGATTTCCTTCCCATCCCCAGATAAATAGGACAATAAAAAGAAGACTGAAGGATGAATTGGTGTGATTAAGTGTCCAAGTACATTCCAGAGATACTGGGCACTACAAGGGCTTTTCAGATTCAGCCAGAGAGCAGCACAACAAGAACCAGTAAGAAGCTCATCCTGGAAGTTCAGGGCAGTCAAATTCACAGGGGAAATAAAGCATGCAACTAAATAATTTAAACAGCAAGGCTGATTAACCCATAGAACAAACTGCGGAGGGGAAGCAAGACAATTCCAAATCAACACTGAATGCCTTTTTGGAAGTCGTGCTTTGATGAAAATAAAAGTGATTTGGCTCAAGAGCAGGAAAGCAGGGTGAACTTGGTTCCCTGGGGGAAGTTTCCAGAAGACTCCCAGCTGAGCAAATGTCTCTTGTCTAGTTCTAACAATCCCCTGAACTCTTCATTATGAGGTTTTGTTATTGTAAATGTCGCCCTATCAGTTGCATGGCAAGAAGTGTCAGCACTCGCCCAGCAGTTCATAGGAGGACTTTTATCCTTTCGTGTCTCACAAATGTCTCTGTGCACAAGGGAAAATGAAAAGAGTGGAGGAGTGAGTGCTGGAGTGACTCACTGTAGAACTGGAGAAGAGTCCCAGTCTGGTGGAAGGCTGTACTGTGCCAATGCTCACAGCCCGGAGGACTGCTTAGCAAGCTCTTGTGAGATGAAAAACCAAAGCAGCAAATGCAAATAGGTGAGCCGGATAAACAAAAACATCCCCTGAATAAAAAGTCTGGGAAAATGGATTGAGGCTTCTCTATCTTAGGACTGTTGACTGCATTCCTCCTAAGCAGCAGGATTTGGCCTTGCTGCTGGCAGGCTTGTGGCCACATGAGGAGCTTCAGTCTGCGTTTGAAGAGGATTTGTAGCCACATTGTAGCTTGGAACAATGTGTGAAGGCACCAGCTCAAAGACACTCCAAGTCCAAGCCCTTCAGCGGCCTACAGTAAGTACGGAGGTTCTATTCATAGCTGTATTAAAAGCCATATTAAAAGTGACCTCAAGACTCTGCCCTGTGGAAGACATGTAAGTTAATGCACAGTTCACTTGAGGTTCATGTGGGAAGAGGTAAAAGCTGCGCAGAGATCTGATCTTCCATAGACAAACTCATCCACATGGCTGTCAGAAAGCATGAGCTGAACTTGCTGCCTCAGGAGCATCGTGCTCCTTCAGAGTTAGGCTCCATACACATGCCCAGGCTCCATACAAGTTCATAGAATCATGGAATATCCTGAGTTGGAAGGGACTTAAAAGAAACATTGAGTCTAACTCCTGGCTCCATACAGCTCCATCCAAGCCCAAACCCAACCCCTATGTTTGAAAGCAGTGTCCAAACACTCCTTGAGCTCCAGCAGCTCAGGGCTGTGCCCACTGCCCTGTGCAGCCCATTCCATGCCCACTGGTGCAGACCCTTTCCCTCACCCCCAGCTGCCCCTCCCCACACAGCTCCATGCCGTTCCCTCAGGCCCTGTTGCTGTCACACAGAGCAGAGCTCAGCCCTGCCCCTCCGTTCCCTGTGAGGAACAGCAGCTGCCATGACGCCTTCCCTCAGCTCCTTTGCTCTGAGCTGAACAAACCAGAGGACCTCATCTCCTCCTCACACATCTTCTCCTCCAGACCCTCCTCTATCTTTGTAGCCCTCCTTTTGATGCTCTTTAATAGCTTTAAGTCCTTTTTGGACTGTGCAGCCCCAAAATGCACACAGTACTCAAGGTGAGTGTAGAATGAGTCAATCACTTCCCTCTCTCTGATTGCCACAGAAGAGCTTCAGTTTGTGCTTGTAGATGAGGTGCCAAGGAAAACTATGGCTCCAGCTCAGTGATACAGGGTAACATTCCCCAAATTACAGTGCCATATTGCATTCTGTAACTATTTGGGTAAGTGACCCAAGTCATCCTCCACTGGTGGAAATGCTGGAGACATATGCAATCTAGACATAACTCAAGGAAGACACATTTCATAGAACAATGGAATCATTAAGGTTGAAGAAGACCATTAAGATCATCTAGTTCAACTATCAAACAATTCCCATCCTGCCCATTGACGGTGACCCTCAGTGCCACATCTCCATGGTTCTTGAACGCCTCAAGGGATGGTGACTAAACCACCTCCATGAGTAGTCCATTCCAATGCCTCACCACTCTTTATGAGAAGAAATTTCTCCTAATATCAAACCTGAACCTTCCCTGGCATAACGTTAAGATATTACCTTTCATCCTATTGCTGTTACCTAGGAAAAGAGGCCAGCCTCAACCTTGCTACAATCTCCTTTCAGGTCTCCCCTGACCCTCCTCCAGACTGAACAATCCCAGTTCCCTCAGCTGCTCTCTATAAGGCTTGTTTCATTGCCCTTCTCTGAACATGCTCCAGCACTTCAATGCCTTTCTTGAAGTGAGGAGCCCAGAATTGAACACAGTACTCAAGATGTGGCCTCACCAGTGCTGAGTACAGAGGGAGGAGGAAGAAGTGAAAGGCTGAAGGCTTAAACCTATTTGGTGATTCAAATGAGTGGTAAAAGGAAACAGGCTTCAGAGATCTCGAAGCACGCATTGTGGATGCTTTATACACACTGTAGAACCTCTGCTTTCACATGCAAGGATGTGGTGCAGCCTTTGGTTTATTGTTGTCTTTATAGTGAGAGCTCTTCTTTTAAGACTGGGGCTCAGGACTTAGCTGTGGTCCATGTGTGTGAAGTAATTTTGCCTGGATGCTCCTGGATTCTCTGAGAGTTCCAAATTTGGCTTCCCACAGCCATCTTCCACAAAGCAAGGATCAAAAGTGTGTGCCATTTATCTTCTTCCAAGAGCCGGATAGCTGTGGGAAGACACAATTTGCAGATTAAGTCTTTACTAGGGACGACCAGTTTGATCCCAGATTACTTTATTTGGGATTCAATCCCAACTGTTGGGGCTTGGGAATTCTTCCCTTAGTAAGAAATAGTATTTTCTGCAGCCACAGTCCTGCTGGAAAATTGCTCTGTTTGCTGCTATTTAAAAGTAGCTTTACATCTGGACTTCACAGCTGCCTGAGAAGTATGCAGGTTCTGCTGCTTTGTTGGTCTGCAAACCGGGGACATCAGTGCCCACAATCATGTACACCAGCATGCAGTTAACATGATTCCCTTTGCCCACCTTTTGCCTTGTGCAAGGGCATGGGGCAGCTTCACAGTGAAAAACCTTGCACAGAGCTATTGAAAACAAGCAGTTCTCAATGTTCCCTGCACTTGCTGCTGTTTAACACCCAGGTTTTTAATGAGGACAGACAGACCTGTGTTAATAAACATTCTTCTCTGAAAGGAGCACATGTATAAGTGGGCATGCTGCCTTTGCACCTAACAGCAGAGCAGATTTTCCCCAGATCGTCTGGGTGTTTTGGAGCACCACTGATGTCCCAACCCAAGGGTCTTCATTTCCAAGGGATTTGCTCAGAAGTTGTCACACTTCACTGTAAAAGTCACACATTTAAGTTCTGAATCACCATTCAGTTCTCAGCTTCACACATACGAGTATTTCTGTATGATGTTAATGTCTAGAAGATTTCTTTTTTAACTGAAAGCGGATTTTTTTTTCATATGTATCTCTTCATAGCAGTCAATGGGCCTTTAGTAAAACCAGGACATTGCAAGACCTACAGTGAGACTACAACATTTTAGACTGTATGTATCTGGATAAGCATCTAACTAAAGCAAAATTACTAACCTCTATGAATTTTTTTATGACTGTTTTCCTATGGGCAACTACACAAGAATTCATCTTTCATGAAAACAAAAATAAAAGTGGCAGTTGCAAACAAGAAACTGAGAAATATAAACTGTGATACTTTAATCATTAGAATTCAAATTAGTAGAAGTCTGTTGCTAACTTCTGAACCATCTCATGATTTCTTAAGGTGATCTCAGGAATCTGAAAGGCTTTGAACAGTTTTTCAACTGTGGAGCTAGCAGCTTGCTAACCCTTAAAATACTGAGGTTTTGACAGCACCCAGATGAGCATATTAAGCATGTTTTCTTGCTATTGGATTCCTCTGCGTACAAACTTTTGTGTTTTTTTTTTCCAAAGTCAGAATATTCATGTCAAAGATATTGTAGACAGAAAACAAATTTTAACATAGGTGATGGAAAAACAACTATGCTAGTACATCCAGCATTTGCCACTTCTGTTTCCAAGTGACTGAGACTTTCCAGAGGCAGAGTACCTTAGCACTTGTAAGAAATAGCGTCTTTATCCAGGCGGTGTATGCGGTGAATTGAAAAGAAGGGTTGCATTGCCTAGAAGGCTGAAGATCAAGTGACAGAGGCCTTGACTGTACCTCCCCTCTGCCATCTACACTCTCATTTGCTAATTCACTGGTGTTCATGTACGTACAAGCAATAGAGGTGAACTTGCAGTTATGACTTGTCACATTTGAGAACTGTATTCCTGTATCATCTAGAATTTTAATTTAGAGGGCAGGTTGTTTTATCTGTCATTCATCTTAAGCAATTTTCAAACTCTTTGGTGTCCTGAACTATTCCTAGGAGGCACTTTGCTCTGTATTTACTGGAGGAGATTGGTCAAGGTCAGGCAAATGCTGTCAGCATAGCCACATAAACATATTTTTCATTAAAAATGAATATTATATTCTTAATTTTATTATTATTATATAAACATTTATATATATAATGCGTTGGTAATCATTACAGACTGCTGTATAAAAATGTAGAACATCGTTAGCCATTGAGATGTCCTTAGCCTGGAGTTCACACTGAGCATAATGCTTAAGAAAGCAGGAGACTTTACACCAGATTTTGGAGTAAACTGTAGTAGCTCAGGACCTCACATGAATTGTCCTCGGACCATGGCTCATGATGCCACTGCTGAAACCAGGGTCAATCTTTGGCCAGCGCTATTGTTAAGAGACTGTCTAGATTGAGCTATTGGGACTGAAGTCACACCTTTTGCTGAGTAGACAGTCCCAAATTCACTTCCTTTGTGAATAAGATACAAAGGATAGCTTATAAACACGCATAGATCAGTGCTCCGCCTAACAGAAGAAACATCCTTCTTCCTGGAAATATACAGCCTCATCACTCATGCAGAGCTACATGGCTTACTGGAGTGCACAAATTATGCACTGTAAGAATGCAAGAAGATAAGAATGATTGAACAAATATTCTGTTAACCACTATCCTGTTTCTGAACTTCTGCTAGTAGTAGATGCCTAAGTGTGTAGGAATGAGTAAGCAGCAAATAGGATTCACCAATTTGTCGTCCAGGGACTTCCTCAGCCAGGTTGCATCTTTGAAAATATACTATACTAAAATAGTCACAAATAGATGGCTGGAGGGGGCAAATTAACTTACAGTTGCTAAAAATGTCAAAAGCAGCTAGACCCTCATGAGTCACGAGGGGAAGAAAATAGGCATACTGTCGATGAAACTCAAGGTGTGTAGTAGGGGATCTGCTGCAGAGGCAGAACTGTAACTGCACTGCTGAGATGGACAGGGAGCACCAGGGGAAGAGATTCAGCCCAGCAGGACTTCAGTTTCTACAGCCTTGGGAGATGACTCTGTCAGGGAGGAAGGCCAAAGTGAATCAGTGGAAAAATTGTGTTGTAATTAATTTGAATGTGACGTTTTTCCCCTTTTTTAAATCACTATAGAGTACCATAGGAGGAACCTTGTCCAATTAGGCAAATGTAATTCAGTTGGTTCTTGGACCCAAAGGCCTTCTTTATGAAGATTTTCAGCTTTAAAGTAAAGCACGTTGGCTCATTTATTTTAGCTGCATCTGTTGCGCCAGGCCTCTCGTCCTTGTCTCTAAACATTATTAAAAGCTGGTGAAAAGCATTGATCCTCCCTGGTTGTCTGTAGCTTTAGCCATATACCATATGATGAGCCAAAATAAACATAAACTGGGCAATTTTTCCAAGAATGAAAACACCTCATTTGTTGAACTTCTGGGTCTCAAAGGCGCTTTGTCCATTTTTACTTCAAACTTTCCAGAAAGAAAGGCCTGTTCTTCAAAAAGATCATGGATGTAAAATTCCAGATGGATTGTTGCAGACTTTGAAAATTAGGGAAAAAACTGTCAGACACCAGGAAACTACTGTGACATGAATACTGTTTTGGACTACTGTTTCTCCACAAAGCACTCCCCAGTATAGCAGCAGAAGGCAATGTGATGTATTGGGTAACTTGAACAAACCTCCGTAGTGATGGTATTTTCAGGATTTAAACCATCCAAATTGCATTTGAATGTAATAGAAACACTGAGCACATTATGGTACATTTAAATAAAACATTTTACTGACTATTAAGTGAGGAAGCGTTCATCTGGTTTTGGCTGGAGAGTGAGAGGCACATACAAGCAGACTTCTTTCCTTTTTTAGTGATTTAGAGTTTCAGGGTACAGTCAAGCCAAGACTACTATCTGACACTTTGGGAGGTTTTCCCTGTATAAAATTGTATAATATTTATGTGTATAAAAATGTATAATATTTACTTGGTCTTATTTTTTTAAGTCTTTAACTGCCCATGTTCCTTGTTGTGATAAATATTTCTGCTGATGTTTGGCATTCGAGTTCTGTGTTCAGGACTACAAAATAAACTATTATTTGCTTCTGCCCACCTCTGAGAGTACTGCCTTAGGAAAACAGGACACCCGAATGTGAAATGTGGACCTCTCAAGAGTCAGCTTGCAGTAGGTAACAGCCTTCCCTCCACTTCCCTCTGCTCTGGTCCTTCGAGTGCAAATCTGATGGAAGTAAAATAGAAAAGCCTTTGAGAGTTATGTTCTCACTTCTGGAGCAAAACTAAAACCCTGTGATTCAAATGCGTGCAATTTAGGAGCAGTGTTTACTCTCCCACTCTGGCTGAAAACTGTATTGATATAGGAATAATTGATCTAAAAATTAAGTCTAAGCCATGCCAGCTAACATGAATTAACAGTCACTAACATAGGAATATGAGAGGGGGGAGAAAGCAAAGGTCATCTTGACCTACTCTACAGCAAAATCTTGGAGTCTGTTCAGAAAACTCCTGCCTATTAGGACCTACTAAAAACAGTGCTTTGATCTCTGTACAATGCACTCAATTAGAGGGAGGGAATTCTAAAACAAAAGCTTTTTAAAATTTCCTTTAGAATTAATAATTTTGAGGGTGGTGGAGGATGATGGGAACAATAGAAGGAAATCATCGCTCATTATTTGCCCAGACATTTTGGTAAAACATAAAAAGCTGAGAGGAAACACGCTTTGGAGGGTGGGTGCAGGTATGAAATTGTTCACAGTATGCTGATGTCTGTTTGTGATGCGTAAGATGGTATATAAACACATAGCTTTATATGGTACTTTTTTCTAAGTATTTCACCCCATGGATCTCACTTTCTTGAGTGGAGCTAAGGCATGCAAGTGATGATGTCAGTTAGAAACCAGGGTGTTTCTTCCTCAAAATGCTTTCCTTTAAACAGTGTTATCAGTCACCGTAGGCAGAATGACAGAAAAATTCCATGCACACCTGATTTAGCAGCATTCCATGATAGGATAAAGGCTAGTACACTGCTGGTGATGGCAAAGTAAAGTCATATGGATTTAACAGTATTTTCCACACAAAAGAATAAAATCAACCTGTTGAAGAGAGAGGAAGCTCTTGCGAAACAGTACGCAGAGTTCAGATTAAGGTTTTGGCTGAAAAGTCTTGCATGCAAGTGAAATTATGGTATTTGTAGCAGATTACCAGAAAAAGGTAGATAGACAGGGATATGGAAGTATGTGACATCCATGAAGTCTTTTCAGAGAGTGCACTACAGAACGTTATGAGTAATGAAAATGCATCTAGGGAAATGTGGGTCTTAGAAATCCACCTACAGCCCATGCAATGCCTTGGATTTCTGTGAGAAAGTCTGTGTACGAGGATCATACTAGTGGTGGTATTAATGAGGAACAGCGTAAGGCAGCACTCCTTTCACTCAGCAGCTTGGAAAGGGAAAGACATGATTTGGCACTTGCTACATTTCAGGACATGAGAAAGTTGAGAAGTCAGAACTCAGCTGGTATTACTTGCTGAGCTTTGTAGCATTTCAAAACTAAACTTGAATGCAATCGGCAAGGGGCTTACTGTACATTTGTAAGGATTCCTTACAGTCTGCCACGACCACCTTTTGAAAGATCCCTGCTGTAAAAGTGTGTTTAGACATACTGTTTCCACCAAGCCAAGACTTGAACCGGAGAGGACATGCTGAAGAACTGCAGGTGAGGGTGGTTGTAGGCAAGCTCAAGAAGAATGTGCCTTGATGCCTTGAGTTACAGCACTTGGTGCTGGGAACCTCAACTCTCCCTTCAGCGATGGAGAAAGCATGGCACTTCTAGGGTCATGCCCATGACATCCTGATTAACCTCTGGGGCTTTGGTCAGTTTGCTGAGATGCTTAAAGTCAGCTGAAATGCATATGAGAGCATTTGCTTCATCAGTCCATAGTTTCTTAAACTAGAGGTGCCTGTGTAAGTTGTGTGAAAAAGGAGGTAATTATGAGAAAATAAGCTGCTACACAAAACCATCATGACTTTCTGAGGAACTGGCAAAGGTATGAAAGGAAATGTTGTCTCCTGGTACCACTCCTGAAGAACTGAGGCCCTCACCGCTGCACAGTGCTGTTCAGCCCATTTCCAAAATGCACATTCCTAGGAATACCAAGGATACCAAGGTGTAAATTACACATCATATGAGCATGTGTATTTGAAGGGCGAGTACAACTCCTGGTTCAGGTCTGAAGTCATTTGTTAACTCTTGCAGTGCAGGATGGGTATTATGAGAGATAAGTTTATTACAGATTTGCCCGCAGTCTTGATTTAAAGCAGTTATCTCAGGTATTTGCCACTGGCTACTGTCAGAGTCAAGAAACTGGATTAGATCAACTTTGGGCATTTTCCAAAAAGTCAGCTTCTGTATTCTAAGGATGGGGGAAGATAAAGTGTATATATGTGGATGCGATATGCAGAAGATAAATACAATTTTCTTGTCATTCTCTTCTGCCTCATTGATTTCTCCAATAAGGCATGAAGAACAAGGAATATCTGAACTTAAATTCGGTGTTTCAAAGCCCTGCTGCCTCTGCTGTCTGAGAGGGGCTAAAGGAAAATGTAACCTGTATTTGGACCTTGTTCTTTTGTTGAGAGGTGATTTTACCAAAATTACCATTTCCAAGCCAGACACCATTTTGCTTTAAGTGGTATTTCATGCATAAGATGTACTCCATCCTCCCCACTCATTCCTGTCACCAGTATTACACCCAGAGAGATAGGATATGAACACCTTACACACAGCCTTAATAGCTACACACAGCTTTCCTTGGGGACTTTGGTACTTTAAGGTTTGTCCTTCCCAGAAGGGGACCCAAATCTTCAACTTCTGTTTGTGTTCTCAGAGCAGCAACTCACCTCTCCAGGAGAGATCAATTAAGGGTCCAAAGCTCCACAGGACTTACAGTTGCTGCCTTAATGATTTCCGTAGGCTTTGGATGAGGGGCATGAGCAGCATCAAAATAAGAAGTTAAAGAAACAAATACTAACAGGTTAAAACAACAACAACCCACAAGAACACAAACAAAATCCGACTCCATTTTTTTTGAAGTGCAGGAGACTCAAATAATTTATAATGGATGGATTCCTTTTGATCTCTATACTATGTACTTAAACTTTTCCATACAGTTGCTCAACCATGCAGGGCATAAGGTTAAAGGAAGAAGATTTCCGTGGTCAGATGGAGCAACAAGTTTTTTTTTTTTCTTTTTGAGCCTTAATTCTTTTTACGCAAATGTGATGACAGCAAGTATACAAAAATGCACCAGCTCATGCGCTTCCCTCTCCAGTCTTTGATAGATGACATATGTGCACATACCCCAGCTGTTACTTAAATAAAGCTGCATGTATACAATATGTCAGAAACAACACAGTCCAAATTCTATGATACAACTATTTAAAATATATAGGCTAAAATCCATATTTTGTCTTGAAAAAACTAAAACAAACAAAACTCATCTAACTGAAAACATACATAGGGCCTCCTTACGAACCATAGGAGGATCAAGATTCAAACAGTGCAGCTTTCAATTTTATTTTTATATTTTTAATTAATTTTTAATTATTATTATCATTTTTACAGAGGTTTTTTTTGTTTGTTTGTTTGTTTGTTTGTTTTTCTTTCCTAGTCCATTCTCTCTACATTCTGGCACCCTGACTAGGAAGCGATCTTTATGACTTCCTTTATCTCCAGGGAAGATCTATCCCATGCAGTGATACTGACTGCACCTATCTATGCCAGATTTGGGACCTGCCTTTATCACAGGACCAAGTAGAATTATGAATGTGGTATAACTGATAGCTGAAACAGGCTAGGGTATGCCAAAATTGCTCTGGCAAAATGAGATGTAGCACAGCACAAATTTTGCCCACCTAAGAGTTATTGGGTTTAGCAACCATCCAGGGACCTTTGCAGTTCAGCATGCATTCAGCTGGATTGGAGAGATGACTGTCCATCATGTCTTACCAGGGAAGAGTGAGTAGGCCAGCAGTCTGCACATAGCTCAAGTATATAACAAGGTATGTCTACCTACTCTGACTTCTTTATGGCTAAGACATGTCCAAGACCTGTATTCGTTCTTAGGTATCCCATTGCCTTCTTATACAGTTTCAGACAAGTCACTGCATATTTCTTACCCACATTTTCATCACCTCCTGCCTCCTCCCTTACTTTTAAAAGAAAAAACATTATATAGCACAGAAGTCAGGACTCTATCTTTTCCTCTTTGCATACCAGGCCACTGTGCTCACCCCAGACCCCCAGTAATGATCACTGTTGTATCTACATTAAATCAAGATGCCTTCTCTACCACAGATCCAGCAGCTCTACTTCATTCATCAATTAACCTGGGAGACCCAGGAATGTGGCAACAAATACCTCATGAAGATCCTGGTCTTTTACAGATGAAAGAGTTAAGGAATAAGAAAAACATTTTTGAACACACCAAGCTGTGATAAATGAATGTAGGAAAATACAGGTCTTGACACTCACTGTTAGCATACAAAAAGGTTTCACAGCCTTTTCTGATTTGCAGACCCACTGAATTTGTGACACCGTGCTGACTCAGAGTACATAAAGGTCCTCACTCACCCATCTGCTGTGAGAGCATGTGTTTAGATTTAGACAGGTGAAACATCTTGTATCTGTCAACATGGCTTGCAAATGGAGAGGGGAGGTTTTTGTGAGTGATTTGCATCAAGCCTCTGGCTCAGTGTTTAACTGCAGTCATCTGCAAGCTGAAAAAAGAGGAACAGCAGGTAAGAAAAAAGAGTGGGAGCCGCACAAAGAAGGGGTCTTGTGTTGTGTTATCTCAAAACAAAGGTTGACATAATCTAGAAATAAGCACTATCAACCCAATAATGGGTTACCTGCAAGCAGAGCATCTCAACTTCACTTAGTGAGACCTCTGCAACATGGGACTGCCCCTCATGCTGGGCAAAGATGAGCAAAATACAATAAAGGAGTCCTCTGCCAGTGTTTTCAAAGGTAGCCTCAGTCAAGCCCTCTCTGTGAGGAGTTTTCCACATTCATCATGTGGCTTATCAACGCTGTCTTGAGCAAAACCCAGATGCAGGCTTTGTGAATGCCAAAGCACATGAACAATGGTTAAAGTTGGGAGGGCGATGATAAGAAGCGAGTGCAAGGCACATGTTTCAAGTTCTAGCTTTTTAAGCAAGCGCTGGGGCTGGGGGAGCTGAGCTTGGGCTGAATGCCAGCATTCCCTGCAATTTAATCCCAGCCTTGGAGGAACAAGCTGTTATCCTAGCTCCATGCCAGTGTCTACCCTTTATCTCACATTTAAAATTCTTTAACCACTTCAAAACAAAATATCTCCAAGGAACATTTCAGAAAATGTGTTTTCTTTTGTCTCCTGAAAACACTGATGAGAAGAAAAGCTCTTTTGTGTTTTGTGTAAGGAGCCTTTCAACATCTCGACTTTAAGTGCTCTCTTCTGTTCATTCACTTTCCCCCAAGTCTCACTCAGTGTAAGACGAATAGTCCTTTCCCCACAGAAGGATGAAAACCTGAGAGCCCTGAAGAGGAGGAAGCTTAGGCAATGGGCAGAAGACCAGGCATCCAAAAAAAAAAAACAAAAAAACATTAAAGCAACACCAAGGGGCTAAGAAGGGCCTGCAATAGTGTTAGGTGGAGCAGAGACACACCTTGACACCCTTTCCTTGAATCACATTGGTGTCATCTCCATTCTGGCTGTAATGACAATGTTCAACTTATTGCAGAGTGGCCAGTTCTGATGTCACCAGACAGGTGAAGATTTCTGCATCCAGTCAGGTGAATTACATGCCTGTGGGAAGTTTTGAGGGGGGGCAGTTTTTTCTTTCTGGTGCGTGAACCTTCTGGCAATGGGGTCTACGCAAACATGGGAGATTTGTTGGTCAGCTAGATTTAGGACTCCTTTCCTAGTTGTAAGAGTAAAGAATTGCAAGGAAGTGGCCCATATCACCCTAATGGCATCAAAATGGAAGCAATCACCTGCTGACATGTTTGACATGACACATGCACAAGGTGCTATATCCTATCCACAGAATAGCCCCTCTCACTAAGCCCAGGTAGTAGGAAGTCAGTGATGAGAGGAAGCAAGGAGCCATGGAAGAGGTTTGTGTGCAGGAGTGCTCAGAAAACTTGAAGGAAATTTGAGTCACAATGGATCTGAAAAGACATAAAGGCTCACATAGCTAAGGACAGGTGAGAAAAGTGAGATTTGGCTTGAAAAGAGTCTTGTGGAGAGGGACTGAAGCCAAATCCAAGAGGGACTCAGGGCTGTTCCTAGTTTTTTTCTAAAGGCTTTCTCTTTCAAAAACAATGAGAGATTTGTCCCCATGACAGTAAGTGGGAAACTTTCTCTGGCCTTCAGGGTGAGGACCTATCACCCTCCTAAAATTTCTGTACTCAACCTATTGGAAAAACAGCCCTTCAAAGAATAATATAAGTAAAAAGAGAGAGGGCTAACCCATTTCTGCATACTGTTACATACTGTACAGATGATATAAGCCACAAAACAAAAAAGCAAACATTACTGTTGTCAGCAGCTAGCCCTAACACAACCTGGTAGTCCTCTTTGGATAAAGAGCAGTCTGCTGCAAGACTTTGCTTTGTCTCCCTGTGCTCATATAACAGGGACTCCCAAGCTGCCAGATCTTAGCTCCAGCCAAGGGGCTGTGGGCATATAAAAAGTTTGTATGTCTCTGGAGGCTTGGGGCTCTGTGGTCTGTCTGCTTTCAGTATCCTTGGTGTCCTGCTCTATCACATTAGGGACAACATGGAAGACCAACAGCGAGTTCTTATTTGAGCAATTTCTCAGCAAAGGCTTTTAAAAGTGTGTTCTCTCTTAAGATGTTTGAAAATAACAATGCACTTGAATAGTGCTCCTTTGCAACCGCATACTCCCATATGGCTTCAGTCAGCACCAGCGTACTACTCAGCTTCCTGCTTTCTCCCTCCTTATCAGAGTTTTCAGACACGTGGCAATACCCAAAGATACCACAGTAGAATCCTGCAATCTTTAAGATAAACGTAGATGTTGTGTTTGAAGCAGTTGGTATGGCTCAAACCAAGCAGTTAAATTTGTTGCAGGAATTATTAGGTGAGGGTGTCTGGCCTATACTTTTTGTTGAAGTTTGGAACAGATGTGCAAAATGATTGTATTTGAGACATAATCTCTGCATTATGAAAGGCCACTTCTAGTGACTTCCTGATGCTGATTCAAAGAATTGTGAGAATAATTTGAAGGCCAAAACTGTGTTTTCAGCACTACAGTTTTGATGCTGCTAAAGCTTCACCCAAGCAAACAGAAAGAGTCTAATGTCAGCTCAATGTGGTGTTCCTCAGCATGGACTTTCTTATTCCATAAAACGGAAAATCTGAACTGCTCTGCAACATCCCGGCACTTAGAGGTGTCCACACTAGTTTTGAATTTCCTAGCCTTAAAAAGAAGAAAGCATTTCTCTCTCAGCTGAGGATTTGTGCAAAGATCCATCCTATAGTAAAACTTCTGGCTGATGTAGGAAAGCCTTACAAGGTAGTGTTTATGATTCAAGTGCTGATAAAGTCACAGGCTGGGCATACTAGATCTCTGTCTGGGAAAATACACACAAGATAGCAAAGTTGCTAAAGTCTCAATAGCATCTTTTGAGCACACATTATTTTTTTTACTTCCCCCTCAATGATTTTGAAGTTATGGACTCATACTATGTAAGCAACTCCTATTGTGCTCTGGCAGAAGAGTGCTTATCTCTCTGAATGAGATGTAGCAGTGTGACTGTGAACAAACCACACAAAACTTGGCTAAGTCTTAATGGGCCTATTGACTCAGAATTAAGGGTGAAGTAGACTTGGACCCCACAGCAAGTTCAAATTACGTGGCTTTAAATGAGTTTAGGGCTTGTCAAAGGAGCTGGTTTGACAGCCCAGGAGACTAAAATCCTCTGTTTACCTCCAGAACAGATATCACACGGACCACTCACAAGTCCCCCTCTGTGCTAATCCACAGAGGATTCGAGTTGTTACGGCTCCCAGCTACGCAGCCTGGCTCAGAACCTCAGCCTGCAACAACCTGGGCTTTTAGCTCCAGAGGCACCTAGTTCAATCCCAGCGTGACAGCCAAGACAGAGGCCATAACAAACTTCCCTAACATGTTCCAGTCCTACCCCAGAGAGCTCTTTTTCAGAGCTGAAAAACATAGCTCTGAAACTACTTACTCAAACGCTACTATTGCACTGGTATGGAGAGGAAATATCAAGAAAGAAAGGAAAAGAGGAAAAAAGAAAGCAAGAAAGGAGGAATAAAGGAAGGAAGGAAGGAAGGAAGGAAGGAACAGCTGAATTGTTGTTCGATCAATAAAAGAATCCCTGCAGATTTCAACAGAATTTGGGTTAGACACAGAGAAACAATGTACTGCATCTTATGGTTTACAAGCTGCCATTGCTTCAGTGAGTCCAAGTGAGGCTCCGTATTATCTATTGAATGGTGTGCTACCAAACACCTTTCATAAGGTATTTGTGCAGCTCTCACGTGGAATGGAGTTGCCCTCTCTAACAAGATGTGGCTAGAAGCCCTCTCAAATTGGGGGAAGTAATTCTTTGTTTTGGCATTTTGTTTTAGTTCACAAGCAGCCAATAGAGCTTTCCACTGGCTTTTTTCAAAGTTCAAACTCACCTTTGATCAGAAATCAAATGTGGAAAATTTCAGCTAAAGTGGCTGACTTTTTTGGAAAGCTCCACCTGAATTTTAAAAAATGTATAGAGGTGGTTTGTAAAGTTGAGCGTGAAAACTGAGGCAGGAAAGACCTTCATTGCTCGCCCTGAATTTGATGAGGCAGATCCACAGTGACACAAGTGCAGGGCCCTTCATTGCGAGCATGAGGGTAATGGTCACATTGTACCAATGTGAGAAAGCACCTTCCTGGACGAGTTTAAGGCCAGACTGGATGGGGCCCTGAACAATCTGATCTACTACTTGATCCAGCATCTGGCAACCCTGCCCGTGGCAGGGGGGTTGGAACTTGATCTGTGAGATCCCATCCAACCTAAGTCGTGCTATGATTCTGTGATTCTATGATCATTTGGTAGATGCAGCTTCTAAAAACTGGAAGAAAATAGCTACTGTCTGTTTTGCACCTGAGCATCAGCCAGTTTCCAATTTGCTCATCATAGTGGTGATTTCATGGCAGTCGTGCAGCTTCACTGTTGTAAAGAGTATCAAACACAACATGCTGTGAAAAAGCTATGCATTAAACCAAGCCCTATTTATTCCTATGGCAAGAATTAACATGAAAATGGAATATTTTCACTTCCTTCTCTCCAGCTCAGTTTAATTTCTTCTTTGGAACTCTTTATCATTTTCCTTGTATTTTAACTGCAAACAGGAAGAGGTAAAAATATATTCACAGGAAAGTAAAGCAAAGCAAAGCAAAGCAAAGCAAAGCAAAGCAAAGCAAAGCAAAGCAAAGCAAGGCAAAGCAAAGCAAAGCAAGGCAAAGCAAAGCAAAGCAAAGCAAAGAAAAAGTACCTCTAATCTCTTTCATTACAGAGGTCTAATTCTGATCTCGCAGAGTAAACACACGGTAACTATTCAAGTGAACGAAGTAATTCTAGAAATTCAGAAGTGAGGATAGTTCTGTATGTTTTGTTTTGCTGGTAAGAAGTGGCAGGGCTTTAGAGCAAGTACTACACCATTTCTCTAACAAAAACCCTCATTCTTACACAGCAGTCATGGGTATCTTTCTCTTTTAATTGCTTTTAGAATGTACAGTACTGGGGAACTGCAGCGGTAATTTTATATCCTGGTTCCATTTGGCCTTGATTGCATCAGTAGCAGGTAAGAAATGAGGGCTGAATGCCCTGTTTGGTAAAATAATTACTGTTCTGGCTCAAGATTTCAATTAATCCTTTCAGTACTGCTGGAAAATACTTGTGTCTGTGAGTCCTAACCACATATTTGGTGGAAGGGTCCTTCCTATTCGCGCTTGTATTATTTTGTGTAGAATCCCTCATGCAAGTTGGAATAGTGAGTTATGAAATGAAAAGAAAAATAAGCCATTTGAAAGGTGTAGAAAAGGTAGAAAAAAAGGTGTTTGGGGGCACCTCCTGAAGCTGGAGGGCAGTGTACTGCTTCACATTGCTATGGAACAGAAAAGAGCCTTTTTTAAAATGCCTGAAGGTTGCCCACCTGGACCGAGGCTCAAATTTCACTGAGCTGCCATTGGTCATGAAATTCCCACAAAACTGCCACCATTCATCCCCTTGGCTTGGGGCAGTGTCACAGCCTAGTGGGACAAGGGAGGAGGTGTGAAGGTCTGTTGTTCAAGACTTAGAAAAGTGAAGACCCTAAGTGCACTGTCCCAGTCAGCTGCTGGTAGGGTACGTGAAACTTGAGCCATTCATGGGACAAAATGCAAAGGTACTGGTCTCAAACGAGTCTCAAATGAGCTTATATTTTGCAGGCTCACCTGCGTGGCCTTTTTTCCAGACTGATTCAACAGTGTTGAAGTTTCTCATAGCTTGAGAAAATCTTGATGTTGGGGTTCAGCTGTCCGCAAAGAAGAAAACATATCTAAAATAAATCCAAAGGCTAACAACTATTTTCTCTCACATCTCTTAATTTTTAAGCCATTAGTTTTTCAGACTTGGCTTACACATTTTCAGTTCTGAGGGTTAGTAAATAAACCTTTCCAGTAATAATTAGCTCCATTCAAGATAGTGGAGACAGAGTGCAGGAAATAGACAGCACTGGTGAAGCACTGAACCCCGTATCTGACTGAAATGAGGAGAAATAGATGGAAATAATCTGGGAATTTTACTATGTCTGTGTTCGTGACCTTTTCAAATTCTTGCTTTAGAGAAGATGGAACATATGAAAGTCCACTGAGAAAATTGACATTTGAGTCATTTATTATTCAAAAATGATCTGAATTTGAAAAAAAATATATATCTTTTTTTTAAATAGGAGTTTGTGAAATATACTATTTTTGATCAGAAAACAGAACCTTCAGAAACTAGTCCAGAAAAGGACGTGGCTCTGACATCCTGGTGCATCACTGAGAGACAGCATGAACAATTTGGCCATTGGCACCTATGCAGCTGAGGGCCAAGGATTTGACCCTGTTGACCTTGGTTTGACATGAAAAAGTGGGGGAAGAAATTCCTTGATCCACAGAACTGCTGAAAATCTCAGCAATAGAAACAGGTAATAGCCATGGCTATGGATCTCATATAGACAAGATATCACAGCCTGAATAACAATTATCAAAATCATACAGACCCCTGGCCACCCTTGGGCTGAAGTGTGTTGTCATGAAACATTTGATGATTTTCATGAAATATTAAAATAGCAGTTATTTTGCAGATGATTTTATTTTAAAAATCTTTTTAATCTAGCATTTTTTAAGGGAGAACCATCCTCCTAGCACTAATTTTTCGATGAAAATTTTTCTCTGCAAACCCTCACTTGGTTAATACCAGTGCAAGGCAACTTTCGTATTGTGTTCATGCAAGCATCAGCCTTGTTCGGAGTCTGTCAGCACAAGAGATTTCTGTTTGTGAACAAAAGTCTTTACACATTCTGGCTCTGAACATGTGTGCTGTCTTCACAAAGCCAGAAAGACTCCTGTGCCAGTTCGTGTTTCCAAAGTTACTCTGCGTCCTCTCGTCATCAGCCAAGTTGTGCTGAGCTACTAAGCTACGTCTCTGGAATTACAAAGAGAGCTCTTCTAGAGGGGGAATGAGGACAAATTCTGCAAACTCTGGCAGAGATCCTTCCCAAGCAGTGTGTGCCCATGTCCACAAGTAAGATGCTGCTAGATACATGCGCAGAAGGATCTTGGTGTGCTTCTTTGCTTCTGGGACACAGTTTTGAGTTTACTCCAGTGGAAAGCAGGGCAAAAATTAGTTTGACTTCTGCCCAGAAACCTTCCTTAACCTCCCATGGATGTGTCTCCCTGGGAAGTCATGATGTTGTTTCCAAAGGAGCACTTTGGCACAGTGTCACAGAGGCACAGACATGAAGTTGCCTGTGGTTAGAGACACCAGCGAGACCCCACATACTGGTTGCATCAGTGGGGTGACAGCATCCACCATGCGTGGATGATGGAGACCCCTTCTGGGTCAGGCTCACTGAGGTAGAGAAGCAGCAGACCTCACACTGGCACTGGCTATATGCTGCCAATTTTGGAGATGCGTTTGGTAATTTGCACGGATGTTGAACTGACTCAAATTTTGTGTTTCACATAAAGATATATGTGTTGGTATAAAACATCCCACTCACATGATGAGCATTGTGTATCATTATGTCTGATGGAGGGAATGCTGCAGTTTTCATGCAACAGCCAGTGAATTCTGCATGACCACCAAAAAGAATCTCTCACTTGTCAGAATATTCTTACAAGGGATAAAGATGCCAGTTGTGTTTCATAAACCAGTGTCCTTAAAAATTCTGCCATCTAGGAGACTTGAGAACAGGGGAAGCTTGTGAGGTATGATATATATGTGATCTAACTAGGAAAATACCAGGAAAATTTCTAAAAATATTTGCAACCAAGAAGCCTTAGTGAAACTTCTCAAGCACAAAAGGGCATTGAATGTCAGGACAGTGTGGCACATACTTTTTCACCAGTGTTCTTTTATCAGATAATTAATAAAGAGGAGGACAGTGTTACTGCTGTTCTGTCTTCCAGCTCATATATAGGGCCACAGTCTCTGCTGACATTCAGGTGTTAGCTCCAGATGAAATTACAATGGTGATAGGAAGACAAATCAGAATCAATTTTGCAGTTCTGCACATATGGAAATGAGAACAGTCCCTAGAATCTCTCAAAAGTATGTTCCTCTGTCATTTGCGTGGTTTTAGAATTAATCAATTCAGTAAATATATAGAAACAATCATCTGAGTTTTTTTCTCCTATGTTCTTTTTAATATGCTTGAGAATTTTGGGCTTCACTGTAGAAATTGGTAGCATTTTTAAAGCAAGTATAATCTCTGCAATTTAGAGCATTTCTTACATAGAAATGTTGCAAGATGTAAGAGGCTTCTGGATTTTCCCAGTGGAGATATTTTGGAGATGACAAAAAATAAGAATTCCGGTAGCCTAGGAGAGAACAGATCAAATCCTGCATATTACTAAATAGAAAATCCTGGAAGAAAATAGGGATTTTGGTATGTATCAGAAACTTGATGAAGAAGAAAAACAGCAAGTCTGCAGAAAGGCCACTTGTACAAAACATATATTCTTATTATAAGTGCCAATCTGAATATGTGACATCAGAATGTGGAGACCTTTGGCAGATGGCCGTATCCTTTTTTAATTGCTCAGGTAACATTTCCTGATGCAAGTAGCATCACACACATAGGAAAGCTGGCATGTGGGAACACTAGCAAATTTAAACAAACTTGCAGAAAATCTTGTATTGCTGCACTGCAAAATGTGAGATCAGAGCCAGAGGAAGAACCATGGAAGGTCACTGACTGAAACCATCTTGGTCTCTTAGTGAACCAGTGAAGGAATGTGGGAAAGCTGGTTCAAGTCCCTGCTCCTCCACAAGGCATCTGCATGGCCTTGGGCAAATCCCTTCTATGCACCATGAGCAGAATTGGGAATATACTTACAGACTCTCTGTACATCTGACGATGTGGATTCTGAGGTGCTTAGAGGACGAAGAATTGTTTTTTTTTCAGACTGACATTAAGGAATGAAGAAAATATTTGTTTCAGGGCAATGCAAATCTTATTTGTTCAGAATACCTAGTGCATTTTTAATAAAGTTGAAGGGTAAAAATCAATGAGACGTGGCAGTGATCTTAAGATCATTACCTACACAATAGGAAAATCAGGTTCAAATCCCACTGTTGCCCGATTTGGAGCTGATGTGAAATCAGTTGCCTCAGTCCTCCTCTCTGCCCATTCCTCCTTGGAGAAGAGTGCTTTCTTCTGAGATAGCAACATTAAGACTTTATTAATTCTGGATTGTATTTTCTGCACCAGAACATACGTCTTTCCTTTTGGAACATAAGCAAGAAAGAGAATTTCCCACCTCACCCGTCCAGCTATGTTTTAGGTATTACCCAAGTGCCAGGGGTTTTGGATTCAAGGCATTCAAGTTCTTGTTTTGACTGAAACACTGTAGGATCTTCAGGTCAAGGCTTCCCATTTAATGGGTCCCATTCTGCATGCCTGCAGGTTCCTCTTTTGTTCAAGGAGGATGAGCCCTACCTGGGGTGTGGCTGTGAGGGCTGCTGGGCACCAAGATGCCAGGGCCAGTTGTGCAGTCAGCCATGATGCCAGAGCTTTTAGTGCAGAAACAGCTCCAGAAATGAAAGGTGATCACAGAATCACAGAATGGCCAGTGTTGGAAGGGACCTCAAGGATCATGAATCTCCAACCCCCTACCACATGCAGGGCCACCAACCTCCACATTCAATACCAGACCAGGCTGCCCAGGGCCCCATCCAGTCTGGCCTTGAACACCTCCAGGGACGGGGCATCCACAGCCTCTCTGGGCAGCCTGTTCCAGCACCTCACCACTCTCTCTAAAGAATTCTAAAGAATTTCCCCCTGACATCCAACATAAACCTTCCCTCCCTCAACTTAAAACCATTTCCCCTTGTCCTACAGTTATCAACAGTTGATTCCCCTCCTGTTTGTAGGCTCCCTTTAGGTACTGAAAGGCTGCAGTGAGGTCACCCCGCAGCCTTCTTTTCTCCAGGCTGAACAAGCCCAGCTCCCTCAGCCTGTCTTCATAGGGGAGGTGCTCCAGTCCCCTGATCATCTTCATGCCCCTCCTCTGGACCCTCTCCAACAGCTCCCTGTCTTTCTTGTACTGGGGCTCCACACTTGAACACAGTACTCCAGATGGGGCCTCACAAGAGCAGAGTAGAGGGGGACAATCATGTCCTTGTCCCTGCTGGCCACCCCTCTTTTGATGGAGCCCAGGATACCATTTGCCTTCTGAGCTGCAAATGGTCCATAACAGCTGTCTTTTACCCATAAAAAAAAAGAAAAAAAAGAAAAAAAAAAAAAGAAAAAAAAAAAAGGAAGTAAGTAACAAATAAGAGCTGGGAAAGCTGGGAAAACCTTACAAAAACCTACAGTGTGGTTAGTGATAACCAGGGAGAGCAGAAGTGAAAAAAGTCTTGTTAAAAAATTGAGCCAGTGAATAAAAGCTTGGAGAATAAAAAAAGCATTATGCTCAAGTGTGACATTTCAGCATTAATGCCACTGCCACAAATTAGTTTTGTCATCTGTAAGGATTCAACAAGAGGTTAGCGATGCCCACATGAATTATAATAATGTAGCTACATGCAAGTAGTTGTTTTTATTATATATTCACCCGAATTTCATTTTCTCCACTTCCGCAATCATCCAGCAGACTGTTCTCCAGGGAAACATTCACATTTTACCTTTGAAAGTAAAATGGATTTTCAGCAGAATGTTTCTTCCTTTTTTCTTTTTTTTTCTTTTCTTTCTTTTTTTCCTTTAAAGTGTATTAAAAATCTTTCACAATAAAACTTACGATTTCCTATATTCTCCAGGCACTGTGAGGTCTGCAACTGTTCTAGAGTGGTGATGATATCCAGGGACATCATAAGTTGTGGTACTTTACAGAATGATCTTTTTACTAGAATCAGCTTTGGAGACCTGACTGTTAATTTGAGACTTTATTCCCCAGAAATCACACCATGAACATGTACAAGGTATCTGCACCTTTCGTTTACCTAGCAAGAAGTCTCAAACCAAGGTTGGGGAGAAATGAAAACTTAATTAGATAATTAATTAATTAGATGGATGAACCAATATGAGAAGAGATTCTGCATTTCAGACTGTGTAGCTTACGTCCTCTTGGATATTGATTGCTAACCCTGGTCAAATGTTCAGTCTTTACACATGTTCAGTGAAGGCAGAATGTAGCAGTAAAGGAAGTTGCCATCACAGTTGCTGTAATCAGACTCTGGAGAACTGGATTCGATTACCCAAAGCAGTGTAAAATGACCACGGTAGGACACTGTGACCAAGTCCACCACAATGTTTAAGGTGTTTAATTTCTCTTTGAAATGTCTGGTGTGGTCAGAGGTCTGTGACCTCATATGTCATGACTATAGGTTGCTTGCAGATATATGTCTTACTCCCTTTTTTTTTTTTCTTTTTCTTTTTTTTTTCCAGGAAAATGGAAAAAGCAGACACTCCCTTTTAGGCAAAAAAATAAATAAATCCATCTTGACAAGCTGAATAAATAGTGATATCCAGAATTGGTGATAGCTGATCTTATTCTATAAGTCCAAAAACACAGTCTGTATCTCAAATCTGTTGGTACCCTGTGAGAATGGAAAAAAAGGCAATGCAAAACAGAAATGTAGTGTTCGCAGATTCTTTTCTTAGCATTTGCATAGTAATAATTCCCTCTAGCTTTCAGACAATTTAGCAGGTACCATTCTTGATGTTATAATGAAAAGTAACATCCCAGACATCTCAGATCCTCAGAACAAGGTGCTGAAAGTTTTATTCGGAGTCATTCTTGCAATGTACTGGTGAGGAAGGACAATGCAGTAACTATCTCTATTTTACAGATGAAGAACAAACACACTGGAGGCTGAAATCCACATGAGGAAATTAATGGCAAAGTGATGTCCAGGTGTCCCTGGAGGAACCTTTGTCCAAGATACATATTCCCATCAGTTGACTGTTGCCTGTCCTGGAGGTGTCTTTAGAACACCTTACTTTCTCATTTAACATGTAGGAAAATCACTTTCACAGGCACCATATCTCATGAGAACTTTTGAATTATTGTTAATTGTATCCCTCTTATTAGATGCCTTCCTCACATTTTTGAAGAAAATGACTTTCACTTTGGGTTTGCAGAACTATAAGCATTTGTGGGAAAATTCCTTGAAAGACTAGGAAACAAGTTAGCAAAAGAGTGCTTTATGTTAGGCTGAAATTTGCTTTTGGTGGAAATAACATACTACAAATCAAGTAATATGCTGTATAAGAATATCTTTCTTAAATAAAAAAAGCTAAAATATAACTGGATAACAAACAAATTCTTACTTTAAGTCTAATTTCTGGTAAGATAATCAAGTAAATCTCTTCTACATTTTATAAGTCTTCCTTTATGAACCAGAAGAGGATCAATCTATTTCACTTCATCTTATCTTGCAAATGCTTCACATTTTTGGAAATGGCTCAGTGACAACTTTATTGACAGTATAGAACAGTTCTGGAATCTATTAACATTTTGTTGGGCTCCTTTCTCATTTCTTCTATTGTAGATTGAAGCTGAACTTCTGACAGCAAAATATTCATTTAGGCTGGAAATGAAGCAAAGCAAGTTTAGCCAGATGTATTAATGACTATTTTTCTCAGAGAGGAAACAATAACAAAATAACTGAAGGCCCTGCAGTCTTCTTTGTTTGTTTGTGGAACTAAATATGGACTGAAGTGATTTCTGAGGCTTTCAGTTTGTCCTAGATTTTAGAAATGGGTTGATCTAGCACCATTTATAATCTATCCCAAGGGCAGATGGACTGGGAAACTTGCAAGAAAACCTAAATACAAGAGCATTAAGGCTTAGGAAGAGTTTGCATATTTATTTAGGATTTTGGTACTTAACTTAAGCCTAATTTCTGAGGGCAGTGAGTACTCCTTATTGAGAAAGGTCAGTTAGAACTGAGCACAGTTCCAAAATTCCAGGGTTCAACTATTGATTTTCCTAATAATTTTGTTTTAGTTATTCTTCAGCTCTTGCCAGAACCACAGAAGATGAAGAAAGTAAAACTTCATCATCCTAGCAGTTCAGCAAATACAATTCCTGCATTTATCATGAACAAGATAACTGACACCAAGGCAAACAAACAGGCAAATATGAGTGTGTTGCTATATCTTTCAGCTCCCTCCTTACACATCTCCCCAGGGGAAGAAAACTTATGAAAGCTAAAGTGTTCTCACAAGGTGTTCCTTTTACTAGATTAATAGCTCTTCAGAGTGTTCCTTCACCACAAGCTCCTTTGGACACAAATGTTTTGTTGAACTTGTACAGCTTTCCTCTGAGACGGAGGTTGCTTGATAACCATTTACAACACTCAATGCATTGATGTACAAGAGACTGCAGACGACCAGTCACAGATTTCTGGAAGCAATTTCTCAGCCAAATCACAAATAAGCTCCTGAGTAAATATCTGTCAGCCTTTTGCTCTTCTAAATTTCACTTTAAAATTGTTTGGGACTTTGAAAGAATGAGTTCAAGGTTACAGTTCTGGGAAGAACCTCGTACCATTACTTTATTGAACTGTGTTGTAGATAAGGCTCATTTTTCACTCATCCAATTTACCTTAAGGCAGAAATGACAGTGCTGGACTGATTATAGCTACCTGGAATTTCTATGTCAGTAAGTAATGTTGATGCTATGCACATTGCATGACACCTCCTCCAGGCAGCAGAGCCTCTGCTTCAAAGAGTAAGTTTCCTACTTTCAAAGGTGCGAATTTAAAGAATTTCTACTTGGGGGCCATTTTTGTAGTTTTTCTCTTATGACTCATTTCTGCCTCCCCCAGATGAAATTCACTGCTCTTCCTTTGTGCCTCCTCAATGTTTTTGGGGTTTGTTTTGATGAAATGTCCTACCTAGAAAAGTAGAGTTCATAAGAGAGCAAGAGAGAAGGTATTTCTAACCACATAGTGCACTAACAAGTGTAAAATGTGCCAAAAGAATGGAGGTGAGCAACTGAATTGAAGAACACAAATTGCTAGGAGTACAAAAAGAGATATTAAATATTTTATTTTCTGTCAGACTCCTTATTTTCTTATAAGAGAGCCTTGTAGACACTTCTAGCTTTGTATTGGTATGCAGAAAGTAAAGCAGCAATTGTTCAGGGGGCAAATCTCAGGATCAGTACTGGAATTAGAAACCCACTGAACTGGATGGGAAAGTTTTTCCAGAAGACTTTTGCCAGGTTTCCCTTTCCTAAACATCAGTGAAGATTGTCAACTGGTGAGGATACAGCATTCCCATTGCTTGGGCACAAGATAACACTAATCATCATCCATACTGCTCCCTTCACAGCAGTAAAATCGAGTGTTTCAGTACAGAGAAAGCAGGTAAAAGGTTTTTTGTTTGTTTGTATGTTTGTTTGTTTTTGTGCCAAAGTGTCTGAGAATACTGAGCTTAAGGATTGTAGCCTGTTTTGTCATGGCCCCAGCAAAAGCCTTGAATTCATAACAGATTTTCACTGAACTGCACCAAGCTGGTTCTGCCACTTTCAAGAACTCACTGATGCTTCCCTTAGCCTATCTGTTCCATATTCACCTTGTTCCCTTTCAACCTATGACAGTTCTCCTTAGCTCTCACACTTCTTCCTCCTCTTTTTCTCACTCTCTTATCATCTTTAACTGATTCAAACTTTTAACTTATGAGCTGACCATGCAATCATGTCCCTGTTTGATTGTCCCTATAATCTCTGCAAGTAATTAACTCGCAGAATTTGACAGTGGTTTTGTACCTCATCCCTGAATCCAACAATGTGCAATTCTCATTAAAACAAACGAACAAAAAACCAAAACCAACCAAACAAAAACAAAACAACCAAAAAAATCAGGCTATTTTTCAGACTCCTTAGAGGAAAGCTGAGCACTGAACTGAACAGGCACTTCTCCTCCAGTGATATAGTGCCATCTCAGAGCAAACCTAGTCCCTGAACCAAAACCTTGACCTGAATCTCTGGATTGAGAAGCTGCAGGAGATGGCAATGCATGATTTACTGTGCTGCCACTGAGCTGGAGAGCCTTGAGGACCATGGCAGTAGGTCTCTGTTTTGGCAGTCATTGACTCCTTGTGTTGGCTCCTTGAGGCTACTGACAGCTAAGGTGTAAGGAATGAATGGCTTGTCACACAGAAATACGAGAGCTGAGGAGGCAAAAATGCTCAATAGAGGACTGAAATCTCATTTGAGTGTTTTTTATGGAGAAAATTGCTCACAGGCAATTTTCACAAGCTCATGGCAGCAGACTCAGATGGTACCCTGGATCATGCCCTTCAGCACTGCACAGACCTTTCTTGAGTCTGATTGTCAGGGAAAAGGAGTGGCTGTAGACAGAGAGACAATACAGTGTGAGCTACAAATGGAAATGGCATTAAAAACCGATAATTAACAAAAATATTACATGAGCTCCTTCAAGCAGTTGCCAACTGCTATCAATAATTAATAACTCCAGTGTTATAGTCTCTTCAGTTAAGGCATTTTTATGGTTGTAATGTCACACGCAAGGTACTAAAGTAGCTTTATTTAGAGTGGTGAAACAGTCAATTCTTAGAGGACTGCTATATAGATTGTGAAAAAAGTCTGCTGTGAAAAGGAAGCACAAAATTGCATCCTGAAAATGAGACGCACTCTGAAAGAGAAATTCATGGCAATGTAAACTGGAACTTTTCTTCACAGAAATGTTTAAAATGAAACTACTCCTTTCTCCTTCTTCTTCCCAAGCTGCTGACACGCATAAAAATTGTGTTTGACCAACAGCTTATTTGGAATGTTTTTTCCTTCCCTCACGAAAATGTGTTATTTCTCTAAACAATATGCCAATTAATACCAACAGCAGTATCCTTAGCAGATAGGACAGATAGTTGAAAGGCTTCAATCCATGCCAGGGTTTGGATCTAGAAAGAAAACCCTACTAGGCTGAAGTATTTACTTATTTAGTGATTCTTTCCAAAGCCATATTTTTAAGCTGTAGGGGAAAACCATCCTTAAGAGTAAACTGAGTGACTGGGAAGTTGAAATACAGAAGCTTGCTGTGACCGAGTTAGTAATGCTCTCTTTAAACAGTGGCCCCACTGAAGAATTGAACTTAAGTGCCTCGGCACAGTAAAGCCTATGTGTTGTCTTTGGGAAGCATTTCCAGCTTAATAGGGACGAAGTTTCCTTTATGCCTGATGCAGCAGCACATTTCGTTTCACAAATTTCCTTTTCCACCCATTTAAGCAATTAACTTGGAATGAATGAGATGCCAGATGAATATTACTGCCTAAAGAATCAATAGCTGCTTCTGAGGTGGCTCTGAAGAAAAGAGGGGTCTCTATTAGCCTGCTGTGCCTTTTGACAGGTTGCCAAAGCCACACCACCTCAGCAATTGCTTCAGCCATGCCTCCTTGTCCCCCATAGTAGCAGCAATACATGCCTTTTTCTTTTCTTCCCGTTTTGGCACAAGGGAGGTGGATGGTAAACTTTTGGGATGAGGGGAGCAAAGCAGAGGTTTTGCAGGCTCTTTGTTTTGTTCCCTGCCCGTGGATGGGAGGTCTCTGGGTATGTGCAGTGTGCAGCCTGAGTACTTCAGCCCAGACCTGAGCAGACAGCATAAGTGAAGAGGCAATTACTCAGGTACAGTACTTGCGTGTAATTCTACTCCCTGTCCTCAAGTGAATAAACACTTAGATCGATGTGGATCTATTGTGGCACTGGGAGATGTAGTTTAGTGGGCATGGTGGTGATGGGTAGATGACTGGACAAAATGACTCCACAGTCTTTTCTAACTTTACTGATTTGATGATTCTGTGAATGAGCTGACCCTGGTCTTTAGTGGAAGAGAGTTTAACAGTGGTCCCCCTCTAGCAATAGAGAGGTGTGGAAATGAATAAGGAATAATGCTTCAATGCTTACAGCTCACTGAGCATGTCTAGAACACACTGTGTAGAATATTGCTGGCCCTGAAAATGTAGCTCTTAGGCACAGAGCTGAACACTCTTCTGGATTATCCCTAACCAAAAGCATTGTTATCTTCCATTTGTAGAGTGGTTGCTGCTGGAGATGTCAGGGCTGGAAAGACAATCAGAACAAGGGGTTTCCCTTCAGGGCATCATCCCCACCCAGGCAACAAGGAACAGATTGGAAACAGAAGTCTGTCTGACAGAGGAATATTTGAGGCCATGAGATACTGTGACAAAAGGACAGCTCTCCTTTGGCAATCTGCAGAGGGTTTTTTCAGCACAAGTCTGCACTTTCAGGCTGAATTTTCAAATGTGGTTTCTTACACTGTTCTTGAAAGACATTTGCTCACTCGCTGCAGGAAATAGGTACACACTGTGCTTACGTAGTCTGCACAAGCAAAGATTTGTATGCAAAGGAAATGAGATCCTATGCATTTCTGAGTCTGCTTTATGCAGTGGTAACAATTCCCTTCCAGACTGAAGAATGTCACTGTGTTCTTAAAAACAAGAGAGTGAATCAGGTCAAGGCAGAGGGAAATCTCCAGTGAGGCTTGTGGTGGTGCCCCAGGGCTTGGGATTCACAGATTCATGGAATTGTAAGGGCTGGAAGGGGCCTCTAGAGATCATCTAGTCCAGTCCTCCTGCCAGAGAAGGCTCCCTAGACCAGATCTCATAGGTAGGCATGCAGGTGGGTCTTGAACATCTCCAGAGAAGGAGACTCCACAATCTCTTTGGGAAATGTACATCAGTGGGCACACTCATGCAGATCCCTGTCATGTTGGGAAGGGAAGGGGGTTAATATCAGCAGAAATGCCTCTGCTGTGGTATTGCTGAATACAGGGTAATTTATGGTGAGATGGGCGGCTCTTTGAGCCTAGGGCTATTGGATTTTTAAACTGTGACACAATAGTGGCTTAACCCAAGATGCAGTGATAGAAATGGGAATTGTGCACATTTCAGTTTAAGAATAAATCCATTTTTGCACTAGCTTCTTGTTTTCACCTCCTTTGGCTGCCTGTCAGAAAGCACCACATCCACTTCTGCTAATTCCTTTCTTTAGATCCTTCCTGTTTGAGAGCTGATGTGGTCTTAATGAATTTTTGAACAAATGCACCTCATAGATGTTGGCCCCTGGTATTAAAAATGAGTTCCTTCCTAAGAAGGAAAAGCATTATAAACACATGCTTTCATTTACAAACTGGTATTCTGTCACCTGAAAGTCTGGATTTTGGTTCCTACACGAAAGCAATTCTGGTTTTCAAAGGTGTCAGGAACACAGACTCCTATGGAAAGGCTTGAATTTGGGCATATAAGATTGAAAAAATTGGCATATTGAACAGGAATAACATTTCATCACAGAAAGTGGCAGCCCTGAAATTCTGTGGAAATAACCTTAAAGCAGATGTTACTTAAAACTGCTCCCTTCATGTGGAGTTTTTCTTCTGGTACTGTCTGAAATACATTCAGTCTGTGCTGAATTGTTTTCCCTCTTGAGGTTCAGACTTTTTTTCGGTTTTCTCCTGGAAGGAATTACTCCAGCATCAAGGCTGAATAAAATGCAAGTGTGCCAGGTTGGCTCCAGCTTTAACAAACACTTCAGCTATGCTTGATTTTATAGTTTTTGCTTTGTCACTGTGATTTTTCAAACACTACGAGGCTATACTCATTTTAAACAGGCACTAACACGAAGTGGTCCAACAAGGATATAAAGACGTATTTATGACGGAAGCAACGTTGTGAAATCCAGACTGACACAGCACTAAGCAACCTCTCGGCTGTGTTGAATGTGAGGATCTTCTTTCACTCCCACTCCCACAGCCTATAAATCAGTGCTGCTACACTGCTTCTGAGCAAGCACAACTTGCCAGACCAGGTGTTTAAAGCTGAATACTGGGCACCTTTAATGTCAAAGTATCTTATGTAGCAAAGTATCAAATATATAGATGATCTTAGAGGTCTTTTCCAACGTGAATGAGTATATGATTCTATGATATGCCAACTTTTTTTTTTCATACATATTCTTATGTATTCTTATGTACGTACATACATTATTCTTCAGCTGAGAGGTATGGGTCTAGGAACTTGATACAGAGAACTGATCTGAGAAATAGAAAATTGAAAGCTATTAGTAAGGATATGAAATAATACCTGGCAGTGTGAGAGCACAACTTTACATCCTGTTCAGCAACACTTTTACTCTTTTATCCCAGCCTTCTCCTGAATCATAGAATCATAGGATCATTAAGGATGAAAAAGACCACTAGGATCATCTAGTCCAACCATCAACTCATCATCATTTTGCCCTGTAAACCATGTCACTCAGTGTGATATCTACATACAGGTTTCCAGTCTCCCAAGACAACAGATAAGTTGAAGATTCACTAAAGACAGGAAATAATATTTTTATTTATATAATCGAAGCTGGTAGAGGATTTGAACAGAAGCCTGAGAAAAAGATCTAGCATAAGAACTTGTAGGATCTTGAGTCTATTCCATAGCACCACTTTTTCACACACACAGATGCTGACCTTTTTCCCAGTGAAATGCATATGTGCATTTCTTGTGAATGATATATATATTTTTCCTGAAAACTACTGTTAATTTTACCATTTCTCAGGTAAAATACAGTGGCATTTTACTTCTTCAGTCAAACACATGCACTCTAAAGTGAAAATTTTCAAAAGCAGCTCTGTTGTGAAGCGCATTTACCTGGAGGAGGAATATTTTAATTCATAAACAGCCACAGAATTCTGTTTTCATGGCATGGGGATAATCTATCTATGTTGCTTGAAGTGTGAAGTACTCAAGTGCTCAACAAAACTGATAAATGAGATCCCTAAAATACTTTCTATTTCTTCCATTTTTTGAGAAAGGACTGCTGGGGAACATGTTATTAACTTCACAAATATTTTTTTCCTGATAAAGAGTACTGGCTTAGAAAAGTTTTATACAACAACAAAACATACAGTCCACTTATAGCCACTGTGCGAGATGCTGCAAAATGACCAAACAGCTTGTGTAGGTTGATCACCATCTGTGCTAAAGTGCCATACGTGTAACTTTAATCCTAAGTATAAGAACCTGTATTTCCAATTCTTTCTGAAATTGGTTATATCCTAATGGCCATCGTTTTAAATCTCGTAGCTGCTGTGCTTTATCCAGCACGGTAGATCCCAGTATCTTCACCCAACACAGCTAACACCTGTTGAAGGAAACTAAGCTTGCACATCAGAGTTTGTGCTCTTAAAACACTTAATAAAGCTCAGCTGAAACGTAAATCCAGACTTTGGACAGATGGCTGCTTCACATTAAAGTTTATTTTCCTGGAGTTTGCTGTGCACTTTCCATGGATACTCAGAAGAGTCATTTCTTGATATTATGATGTTAGCCCGTCAGTAATCTTCAGAGTTTCCATCTCATTTGCCAAACCCTATGAATCCATTTAGCCTCTTGTTGACCTATGTTTGTGAATATTGCAGGGTGAATTTCATCATATTGCTGGGTTTTTCTATCCAGTGAGTTGCCAGTAGCAGTGTCTGACCTGCCTGTTTTAGAGCTGCAAGGTTCACTGACACAAAGAATAAACCAGTCTGAAAAGCCTTAAATGCAATTTCTTCAAAACTCGATAAATGTATCCACCTTCCCAAGTCATTTGCTCACAAACGAGAATGCTTTTGATAAAACTTTTTTCCAAATGAAAATGCCAGTTCATCAGATATGAAAGTTTCCAAAATAAATTCCAGCTACACTTTGTACCAGGTCAGAGATGGAAATTCTGAACAAATGAAGAGACCAACCCATCTCCCTGTGATGTCCAAGCACTGCCAATAGCACAAGAGAGGTCAAAGACCTCACTTGCAATAGCATAAATCCAGACCTTCAGTCTGCCTAATTCAGATCAGAGGGTAAAGCCTAGGTCATGTATGTACTGGCCATCAGCCTCTACCCTCAACTCCATCCTCAATCTTTCCTATTGAAATTGTTCTACTTTCTAAGTACAACATAATATAGAACTCATTGAATGGAGCAATATAGACAAAGTGACACAGGAAAAACAGAGAAACAAAGCATTTAAATGATTTTTTTTTTTTTTGGCACCATATACATCTGGATCATGTTTCAGTGCCAGCTGGAAGCCACATTTCTCTTGCCTTAATACCTTTTTATATGGTGCTTGGAGACAGAATAGATTCAGGTGTTATCTTGTTTTTATGGTGGTGTGACACTGTCTGAAGGCACAAACAGGAGTGCATGGACCTGAGCCATTCTGGTGATTGACATCTCTGAGGAGACTTCTATTCAAACGTGCTGAGACCTTACCTGCATTTCAGAGGATTTGTCAGAAGCAGAGCTAAATGTCAACATCAGATCCATCAGGTATACAAGTTCTCACAGGTAGCTGAGTACTTGAAGGAACTCAAATAAAAGCAACAAAAATATGAAGACAGATTGACAAGTTAAGTAAAGAATTATAAAACTGCATTGGCTGGGATGCAACTGGTGAGGGACGTGCTTGTTCCAGTTTATTTGAGGCATAAAACACTAGGAAGCAGAAAGATTACTTGAAGATGAAAGAATTGTGAGGATTCCTTCTTACTGACTGTTCAGATCAAATGCACGTTACCTATCAAAACGTAGTGTATAGAGACCAAAGAAACAAACATACAAGGGCTACTCTGAAAGTAATGCCTCCTATTTTATTATTTGTTGTAGTTTCCATGGAAGTAAAATGGAGACGTTACTTTTAGAGCAACTTATATATGTAGAATAACTGAGCGATGGCACTGGGGAGGACCAACTTTAAAGAAGAAATCTCCCCCCCAAAAATTCCTAACAATGAATGTTTCACAGAGACATTCAGACCAGTAGACAGCAAATGTGTGAATGGAGAAGTGAGAAAAGGTAACAACATAAAAGACAAATCACCTTTTCTTTTCCATTTTTATTCACCGTGAGGCTTTAATACATGCTTTGGTTGCTTCAACTTCAAGTATGAAAAATTGGAAAAAATTGGAAAAAATAAGTGAAACAAATGGGCAGCATCACATGGTGTTCACTAAGGGGTTCTAAGGAAAGGCAGTTCTGAAATAATGGATCTCTTGGCTGTGTGTGATCTCTCATTTAAATCTTCCTTTGCATTACAGAAATTGAAAGTTACAAAGGTGATGCCAGTAATTAATAAGTCACTCCAAACAGAAACACACTAAGTTAGGAACATATGGCAAGCAAGTTGATTGAAATTGTAATAAAAAATAAATCATAACACACAAATAAATAAAATTGGAGGGTAGTGGTGGGGAATAATCTATCGAGCTTTTGTAACAGGAAGAGAGCGTGCTTTGAAGGAATCAATGAGCACATGGCCAAGGGAGAAATGATTAAGTCTGAAGTGCAATCTGCAAAGACTTTCATCAAAATCTATTAAACCAGCTGTGGGATAGATAAGACCTTAATATGGGTATATATCTGACTAAACAGTAGGGAACAAGTAGCAAATCACGATAACTCCTGAAGGTTTGTCAGTAGACTTTCAAAATAACTTCTGCTTGTACTTGAACTGTGCAACATATAGATAAATGACCTCACAGACTAGTGAAAGTATGAGTGACACATGAGCACTCAGAGTAAAAATTAAAGCTCAGCTATGAAGATTTGCAACCAATCAGCTCTGCCGTCGTGATGGAAAAGAAATGCAGGATGAAGTTCAGGATTGAAAAATCAGAGGTATTGCACCTAAGAAAAGAACACTAAATTAGCATATATAATGATATGCTCTTGCCCTTTGGGAAAGACATCTTGGAGTGATAGCAGATAGTTCTATAAAAAGCAACTCAGTGTTCAGTAGGAGTAAAAAAACTCCTTTGCTCGAATGTAAGAGCTATTTAGAGAAGAATGTAGAAAAAAAACAACAACAACCATCTTCATACTACTTTATAAATCTGTGACACAAACACATCTGTGTGCAGTTCCAAATTCTGGTTCTTAAAGCATGTAGTAAGACTTACATCCACAGTAGTTGTAAATGAGTGTAGAAAGGAATTGGAGATGGACATCATGTCTCCTATTAAATCAGCTAGAATTGCAAAATAAAATAAAATCAACAAACTGTTGAGCTTGCCCCAAATCTTAAACAAAAGCAGCAAAGAAGTAAAGAAAGTGCTGGGACGAAAACTCATTTTAGTATTTCTAGCTACACAACTAATTCTGATTCAAACACTAATTACAACTATCTAAAAATTTTGTCTTGCCTAACATAGAACAAGAAAATGTACAGAGAACTTTCTGAGGTATGACGTGGCACCCATAAAAGTATTGAAGGCAAACAAGTAATGACAGCTCTCTGTCTTTTCTAATAAAAGTCTATCCTGAAACCAGCAGGTAGCAGTTCTGAAAGCAAGAGGAGGAGGCATTTCCTCATACAACACTGAGTTAAGCTGTGGGTATCTTTGCCACAGGATGCAGTAGCTTCATAAAGGGAGCAGACCAAATTCCAAAGGAAAAAACAACCAAATATTAACTGCGAATATTGACAGCAGTCACTAGTTTAGGAAATCCATTGACCACAAAGTCCTAAAGCTTGAGGATCCTGTAGGGATATACAGCAATATTTACTCATCTATTTCTTGTCTTTACATGTTTCCCTAACTATCAATTTTTAGCCATTATAGAATCCTAGAATCGTTTGTGTTGGAAGGAACCTTTAAAGATCCTCTAGTCCAGCTCTCTTGCATCAAACAGGGACACCTACAGCTTGATCAGACTGCTCAGAGTCCCACCCAGCCTGACACTGTGACGGTGTTCATGCTTTTGCTTTTGAAGAATAGCATAATATCTCCACTGCTAGATCTCTCCCATGGGAAGGATTTTCTTATTCAAGCACTTATATAAAGCACCAGTGCTCTGGATTTAGAAGGATTTCCTGATCCTCTTAGTGATATTTATGTCTTTTGAGAACATTGTTCTTAAATGGAATTTGTTAAAATGAATCTACAGGTAACATTCTGTTCAACTTTTGGACAAATTGCTTTAACTTAACATTTAACTCCAAAGGGGCTAGAAAATAAAAATATAGCCCCATTCCTCAGTAATTATTAATTTCCTGTCACTATTTTCCTTCCTTCAAGAATTTGGAAAGTTCTAACAATCTTGTAAGGTTGATTAAAGAGTAGTTTGGAAGGGGGATGGTGGGTGAGGTGAAGGAAAGGAAGAGAAGACTATTTCTGAGTACTAAAAATAGTTTCAAATTCCCGCCAAGAAATGACAAATTGTTATATATACACTCAGACACAGAGATGTATATTTTGTTTTAAATTCCAATTTCAAAATGTACTGCATAAAGAGAAACCACAAATTGAAACTCCATGTGCTCATATTGGCAGCAACACCAAACATAGTTTTTTTTCTAAATATAACCACCCCAAAACCATACCTCTACCTTCCTCCACCTCCTGTATCCTCTTTTTTAAAGTAAGAACACTGAGTGTTTTGGTTTCTCTGTGGCTTTTTTCCTTTCCTTTGATTTACTAGTGGAGGACCAAGCTCATAGAACCTTACTCAGGTAACATTTCCATTGCTTTCAATGGGAGGTTTGCCCATGCGAGGTCTGCAGTATTTTTCTTGGTATTTATATAAAATTAAGGAATGTGTGACAGGAATGAGGAACAGTCTTGCCAA
This sequence comes from Perdix hodgsoniae, assembly GCA_035772895.1. NCBI lineage: Eukaryota > Metazoa > Chordata > Aves > Galliformes > Phasianidae > Perdix > Perdix hodgsoniae. The sequence continues at coordinate 680,537 of JAPSGF010000087.1, forward strand.
GAGAATGAGACACAAATGCCATTTTCTTGAGAGATGGAGAGTAGGGAAAGAAGATAGTGATGTGAGGAGCATTATGTAAAACTACACTCTTCCACCTTCGTAATTTCTCCTTTTTTAGTCAAAACACCTTTGAATTAGAGTCAGATATCTAACGAAAATGAATTTTGAGGACTCAGTCCAGGTCATAGGAAATAAGCCACATAAAAAAATCCACAAATAAATCACCTCTAATTTAAGCAAAACAGTACCAGAGACTAAAGACAAACCAGTCCTTTCAGCTCTCAGAAGGGAAATTAGCACCAAAAGAAGGCAAAGTAGAAGTCTAAAAGTGTAATTTTTTTTTTTTTTGTCTTTTCACACTGGAATTTTCACTTTTTTTTTTTCTTTTTTTTCTTTTTTCCCCCCATTTCATTTTACAAAAGAAGAATGTGGTCAGTCTTGAGTCAGGCAATGACTTAACAGAAAGTCTGTGTGAGTTGGGGTCGTTCAGCCTGAAGATGCTTCCAGAGAGACCTCATTACAGCCTGTCAGTATTTCAAAGGGAGCTTATTAAAAAGATTGAGAAACAACATTATTATAAACTTATTACACAGGCAGACAGTGATAGGACAAGGGGGAATGCTTCTAAACTAAAATAGGAAATATTTAAATTAGATATTAGGAGGAAAATCTTTCCTAGAAGAGAATGGTGAGGCACTGGAATAGGTTCCTTAGAGAAGTTGAGACTACCCCATCCTGTCCCTGCAGGTATTCAAGGCTGAGTTGGATGGGGCCCTGGGCAGCCTGGTCTGATGGGAGCAGTCAGCCCACAGCATGGGGTTGGGACTGGATAAACTTTAATGTCCCAACCCAACCCAAGCCATTTTGTGATTCTATGATTGAGTCTATGGTTCTGTGTTTGATTCTATGATTGTATGATTGAAGAGTAACATAGTTCTTCTTTGGAGAGAATTGATGAAGGGGAGAGGTATCCTGCTGAAACATGAGTGGTGTTGAATTTCTTCAATTTCTATGAGGAACATAGGAAAAAGGCTCATAACATTTTAAGAGATATTGCACACAACAGAAAAGTGTCCAGTCTGTGAAAATGAATGCTAACACCTCTGCTTTACTAGCTGTTGAAATACAACACAGAAAAGATGAATGACTTTGCCATGGGATCCTTGTATGAGAATGAATTCTGTCTTCACTTGTCCTGTCCAGCAAAGGCAATGGAACACTGAGTAGCACATTCAGTGCTGAGTGTGAAGTTGGGGGTGGAAGTGCCACCGTGTTTGACTATGTGAAGAAACTATGGCCATGTTCAAGTGGTCAACTTGGATGGCACGGAGTGCATAAAAACTTTAACTGAAGCAAGACAGGAATCAAAATTACTCTTACAGGTAATTAGAGCTACTCCTTTAAAGGAAATGAGATGCTTCCTGTTATTGTGCTCAGCAAGCATTAGAATAGTGCTAATTATTCACAACAACAAAGCTAAGGAAACCCCCCGAAAACCACTGGAACGACATGATGCAGAATAATGTAAATTATTTTTTGTATTAGTACCTTGAGAAATGCTCTTCTGACAGCTATCTGAAATGTTCTGCCTGGAAACCACCTGAGTGCTGCCTTATTTCTTGACATCTGTCACCACAGTTATTAGCTAACAACAAGCATAACATGGAAATAATCATTCTATTTAGGGCAGGAACAATAACTAATTGACTGACATGAAATTGCATTGATATCATTATCTCCTGTTGACTTTTTGATAATCTGATGAAGAACAGTTTGTCTTTTCCGGGTGGAAAGCTCTACTCGTTTCCTAGCAGGAACCCTGCACCAAATTTTTCTTAATGGATTCTGAGTTCTGCAAATTAAACTTATAATGCTTTACTAGCACTGTTGTTTTTGGTAGGTTTTTGTTGCTTTTTTTTGAACTCCAAGCTTCAACCTTCAACAGAATGCAGACTGGTGTATTTGATATGGTAATAGAATGACAACTGGATACCTTAAATTTAGTTTATAGCATTTCCAGCCTAATTTTAAAGCAAATACTATAGAACTTGGTTTTCTAATTGCGCTTTTTAAAAGGTGCAAATAAGTACTTCTTAGATGTCTAATTTACGCAAAGACAGATGGCAGTTGGATATTTTTCATGAAATTTTCAAAAATGACGTATGACTGATAGCAAGTGAGCTACTAAATACATAACATTCTGTCCTTTTCCAACATGAGGCAGTCTTTCAAAAAATAGTAATTTTTATAGCATAATTTTTTGTTCCTGTTTTTGAGAGCTCTGATGCTTCCAACCTAACTGAAGAACCTCCTTGTACGAAATGTGTTAAGGCCTCAAGCATTGATCTGCTGTCTTTGAGGTCTACTTTCAAATACAACTCAAACACTTTATGGATGTTAGAGTCTTTCCTAAGTGATTAGTTTGGCATATCATAATTCCTGGTTGCCCATTATAGATCTTCTTGCCCTAATAGCCCAATTTTCAGACAGTGCTTAGTTGCTTGTGAGTATCATATCTTTTTAAGGACTTAAAAATATCATCCAAGCACTTGTGAAAAACCTTTGGGAACACGAGGGAGTGTGTGAATACTTTCAAAGTTGTACTTTGACTAACCCTGCCACAGCTTAGATCATCAAACAGGCATGTGTTTAGGACATAGAAGCACTCAGTCCTAGGGTATGCAGACCAGAATCTTCATGGCTATGTGAATAATTATCCCTTCATACCGGCCTGGAAATCTTGTACAGAATTAGCAATCACAGCAAGGGTGCTAAAAAATAATTTGTGCTGTACATCTGTTAGCGTCCCTTAGCCCAGCTGGAACTTACATGCTTTCCCCCCTATCTTGGGTTTCTCAGATTGTGCTGATGTGTATTTAAGCTGCAGGAACATGTAAGGCAGCCAGGCAGGGGGGAGACACGACCTTCCCTGGTATTTTGGTTCCAAATCGTGATCTCTCTTACTGGGATGAGTAAGTAAAGAAAGTGTCAAGTGTCATTTGTCCTCCTGTTTCCAGCTTGCAGTGGGAGGAGCATGTGAGGGCAATGCCGCTGTGAGTGGAGCAGAAGTGCTGGACCACCCAGATAAGTGTTCTCCTACAGCAGGGGTCCCATGAGAATACTTCAGTAAAATTAAAATGGTACTCCAATTGGATATGATGGGCACTGATTTCTGAACTGCTTTAGCCAAAGTAATAATTGTTACGATTTACTTCATCCTGACTTTGAGAAGGAAAAATAAGGTCCTGAGGTATTTTTAATCATTAGTATGTTCCCCAACATTCTCATCCTCCTTGCTCTTGCAACCACGAGGAAGAGGGCTGTCAAGAAAGTATTGTTCAAATGTATTAGTCATAAAGATGTACAAAGGGGAGGGCAAGATGAAGCACCTTGTAGCTGACCCTACCATGAAAAGGAGGTTGTACTAGAGACCTCCTGATTCTCCACAATATTCTATCATCCTGTAAGAGGGGGGAGCCTGAACTTTCAGTTCCATTTTGCTGCTAACGGCGTAGTTTTATTTTCTGTATGCACAGCATTCAGTTTAGCGTCTTATGATCACATCATATTTATGCTTAATATGCTTTTACTCACTCTTCCCCCTGCTCTCCTTTACCTAAAGGTTACAACATTTTCCCATCCTATGTATTTTTGTTTTACATTCAACTTACGCAATTCAGCTGAGAATTGCTTTGGGTTATTTCCAAATACACCCACACAACTGATGAGATTTATTCAAAGATGGACTTGGCAAGTCTGTGTTTTGAAGGGCTACCGATCCAAAATGCTTCAGTGAAAGACTTTAAGACTCACAAACTCACAAAGCAATAAGATAGAAAGCTGTGAACAGTAATGTTAGAAGAGTTGAAGATGTATGGTTAAGCAACTTCATTGCAAATAGTTCCTTCTACACCAATAAGCCAATATCCATTAATTTTATAGCACCTGACAGAGTATTCAGAGGCTATGGCTATTCAAGGTCTCAGGATTGACATGATTTTGTCTGAAATAGAGTTAATTTTCTTCACAAAGGCTCATATGATACTGTGTTCTATATTTTTGATGAAAATTATGATAGCATACCAATGTCTTTGTTGTTGTAGAATAGTGCTTGCACAGAGCTAAGGACTTGACTTTTCATGCTCTTCTGCCAGCAAGGAGGCTGGGGCTGTACCAGGAGCTAGGAGGGGACGCAGTCAGTAAAGCTGACCCAGGCAGACCAGAGGGACATCCCATGCCATATGGCATCCTGCCCAGCAATAAAACTGGAATAAAGGAGGAAGGAGCAGACATTCAGAATCTTGTCTTCCTAAGTAGACGTTACATGCGATGAGCCCTATTTTCCTGGAAGTGGATAAACATCTGCCTGCTATTGGGAAGTAGTGAATGAAATCTTTCACCTTGCTTGCATGTGTGGCTTCTGCTTTGCCCGGTAAACTGTCTTTATGTCAACCCATGAGTTCTCTTTAACCTCCACCATCCCACCTGAGGAGAATGAGCGAGCGGCTGTGTGGTGCTGAGCTGCTTGGTGGGATTATACAATAACAAGGATGTTGAAAACCTGTGTTTTCTTACTTCAGAACAACGCTGCAGTTGGTTCCAATCAGGTTGCAGTTGGTCAGGTGAATCCCTGTTGACTAATTTTTTTTCCATCCATAGATACATAAAGGATCCTCTGGTGAAACTGTGCTGTCTATATGTAAAGATATCAAGGCAGCAAAATTATTTTAATTTGACTATTCTCTTTGCCCTGTTCCATGGCCTTGACCAAGTTGCCTTTCTTTTCCATGCCTCAGTATATACCCTTCTGGAAAATAGAGTCAGTTGTATAACAGCATAGCCCTCCACTGTAGAAACAGTCAAAGAGTTATTCATGAGAACTGCAAGATAATGACTAGGACTTTGTTTTGGCCAGTGCACACCCAAACTCATGAAATTACCTTTTAAATGAAGAGATAGTCTTTTTTTTTTTTCTTTTTTTTTTTTTTCTTTTCCCAAGATATTCCCTGCATTTGCTTCCCTTGGGTAGCAACTGTGGAAAGTACTGGCAAGGAGAGTAGCATTCAGACAAGGCCTTATTTGCCCAGGTTTGAGGGCTTTGCTTGTGTCGATGATGTAAGAATACCAGTCTCCTTCAAGAGGTGTGGTTTATCAGCAGAGCTTTTGCAGTATCTTGGACGTCAGGCTAATGGTCTCACATACAGATTCTGTAAGATGCCTTTCATTCGTCCTGCTAAACAGGAGGTGTGCTTGTGATGCTGTCCCAGACAGAAGGGCATTGCTCCATGAATGCAAGTAATGTTAAACTCTGAATAATGCACGCAGTCTTCCATCTGCAAAATGCTTCTACCTCTCCCTTCACCCTCCCCCACCTTGTGGGTTAGCTTTTGGCACTGCAGTGGGTACTCTGAATCAGTGTTACTTTTTTGAAAAGCGAACACTGAACGCTGGAAGTAAGACTCAAATCCAGCCATGCTGCAAGTCCAGTGCTTTTGTTTTGGTTTGTTTTCTGGAGTTTTATCACAGATGCGACTTTTGGCAGCACGGAGAAGCACATCTAATTTTTTTTCCCTGAAAAACATCCAGACTAATCAATCCAAATTGAAAGCCAAAAATTCTGAAATGGAAGAGCATATTGCTTAATGTATATGTCCTGCTTGCAAAATGGTAAAGATTTAGAAATGGAAAAAGGAAGAATATCGGAAATTTCCAGTTCATACTGCTTACACACGACACAATGACAACTTACTGGGACTGCGAACAACTGTTCTCCAAGACATATGTCTGTTTTCAGTTCAATAGAATCCCAGTGTCTTCACAGGCAAAAAACAAAACTGTCCTTTTTTTTTTTTGTTTGTTTTTCTTCTTCTTCTTCTTTTTTTTTTTTTTTAAACCAGGCTATAATAAACTGTTTGTGGTGATTTTTATCATGCAAGCCACTGTCCATTTGATACCAACCAAAGGCCGCTACCCTCATTTCTCTCCTGAGTCAGACCACAATGCATCTCCACAGTAAGTTCCCAGAGATAGCAACTTTTGCCAGGCTGTCCTCAAAGACACCCCAAGGGCCATGTTAGTTTGTGCAGAGTGACCCGATGTCATGCAATGGTCTGGAAACCACTTTATGCTGTTGTCTGTTCACACAGATCAACCAAACACGAATCTGAAGGACAAATACAGCATCCAGATTGCTGTGTTAGAATGACTCTGCTGACTCATGTCTACATGTACACTCCTGTGAAACAGCAATCTCCAGTATTAATTCACTAATCCTAACTGAAAAGTTAACCTGAATCAATATATCCACTGCATGCTACTGTGAAGTTTCAAGTTACCTCATTCTGAGGAAGGGCAGGCATTTACTCTGGTTTCAGTTCTTTCAACCATAGAACTTCTGAAGGTCACATACATCCCAAAAAACTCTGTCATTACTGGGACTTTCTCACTGGTTATGAGTCCTGAGGTCATTCAAAGTTCGTATGTGCATAGTGGAGGACCAAACTAGCGCCGAATATCTGCATGATATAGCAGATCCCAGATGAAGTACGTAATGGACTCACCCTTCATCTTCTGCTTCCCAGGCAGAGCCCAGAAAGGCTCATCCATGAGATGGCAGAGAGGGAATTAAAGCAGTTGAGCTACTTTATGGAACATCGCACATGCAGAAGGAGTCATGACTGGAAGCTTACCATGCTCAGTATTTTCTTAAACATAATACTGCTGCATAATCCTGTATATAGTCTTGTCCACACCTCTAACAGTCAGTAGTTATCATGATAGGAAAAGAGCATGGTCATAGAATCACAGAATCATTACTGTTGGAAAAGACCTCTAAGATTATCTAGTCCAACCCTGTCTAAGACCTCTAAGATCATCTGGTCCAACCATTGTCTCATCCCCACCGTGCTCACTGACCATGTCCCTCAGTGCCTCATCTCTACATTTCTCGAACACCACCAGGGATGGTGACTCCACCACTTCCCTAGGCAGCCTATTCAAATGTGTCTCCACTCTTTCTGAGAAGAAAATTTTCCAAATACCCAACCTGAATCTCCTCTGGTGCAACTTAAGGCCATTACCTCTTGTCCTATCTCTATCCTATCTCACTGCACTATTGAACTTTCAGTTGAAGAAGTCAATACAAGCTTATTCTCACAGTAGCAGAAGGTGGGAAGATACTATGGAAATTTGTTCTCTCTTAAGATACTTCTTTTGCTAATATCACTGTAGGGTTGTGCCCTTGAACTTCTCAATCTGTCTTGCAACTCATTTTACCTTTCAAGGTCTCTCTGAATGACTTCCATATCTACCCAATTTCAAGGACTCCCTCAAACTTCCTTGTCTTTTTTTCACACTATCTGTATTCCCATATATTTCTGGGGGATCTTGGGGATGTCCTTTTAACCTCTTTTCTCCCATATCCTTGGCTCCAACTGTCCGTTGTTCGTAATATTACCTCCAGTAGGACCTCAGCAAAGATGAAGTGGAAGTAAAGAGAAATACTTTCAGTAGGCATAAATGACTGCCATCAGACAGCCTTGGCCTAGGGGCAACCGGGATGTTTTTATTCCATGAAATGCCATGCAGAAATACCTGAGCTAGCTGAGAACATGCTAGTTCAGGTTACAGAAGCAAAGTGTACTCACATTAGCAGAAATACTGGAATTACTTGGGTGTGGTTTTCAGAGATTATCCTGTTCCACCCAAACAGAGAAATACTGTGGAGCTGTTATAGCCAAAAAACAGTGATGATTTCATTTCATTATACTTTTAAAGCCCCATTTTTTTGGTTCAGTGGTGACAATTTTTTGTTGTTGTTGTTTGGGGCAGGGAAGGCTTAGATAAGCATTTGTTATTAATAGTGCATTTTATACTGATTAAACTTGCACAACAGCTGTGAAGATGCCACTTCTACAAATGCCCTCTCTAGCAACCACAAAGCATAGATGGCAGAACTGTAGGAGAAGGAATAACAGCAGAAGGATTGAACTGAGTATTTCTGCTTGTCTGGTCATCAGGAAAATGACTGCTGTAATTGAACAGGAGGGAATTAGGAAAAATAATCTTCTGCTTCAAGTAGGCTATTGAGAATCAGGAGACTTCATTGTGGACCTTTACCACTGTAAATCATGGGAGCCTGGTTCCCTTCTATACTCCTTTACACTCCTTCTGCATTACCAAGATTCCTCAAACTGAAACTTAATCTCTTCACACATCCATCTACACCTCTCTTGGAGTTATTTATGTTGACCCATTGCCTTAGCTCTTTTTTTGAGTGTTTTGCTCACTGCCCCAAAAGGCAAATTTGATGAAATTTCCACATTCATTTTGGAAAAGGCAGGAGTAGGAGGCTCTGCATCTTGTCCAACCAAGTCTGGGGAAGAAGTTAAACCAAGGTGTCCCAAATCCCAAATTAACACTTTGGCGTCTATATGATCCTCCTTCTATCTCAGTTACCCTTGGACAGAGGAAACTGCCTCTGTAAAAGAATTAACATAACTTCTGCAGACTTAGCTGCAATTAATTGATGAAGCTGAGCAATCACACTGAAATAAGCACCTTTATTCTCAAAGAACAAATGGTTGAGGATGTTGATCAGGAAAAGCAAAATTGTCAGTGCTTTCCCCCAGCTTCTGTGTCCTCCTTACTGCCCACCTGAGATCTTGACCATGGCTCATCAGTGCAGGGATGCCATATTTTACCCTCAAAAAGTGGCCAGTCCTGTGCCAGACTGAATAAATAAGGGACACAATGGGATGGTTCTGAAGTGGGGAAGCTGCCTAAATAGAATGAGGTTCACTGGAGAGGTTGAACTGAAGTCATGAAGCTTGAAGCTGTGCAAGTGAAGGTGATGCCCTTGCGCCATGATGCTTGGTTTGCACTTCACTAGCAGCACAGCTAGCTTCCAGAAAAAAAAGATAAACATGTCTTTCAATGTAGATTAAAATACACACTCACTTTTGAAACATAGCTGGTCATTACCAATTCATGGCTGCTGTCCAACTAGTGGAGAAAAACATTTCCCCTTGTAGGTTTAGCAACAAAACTAAGAAAAAAAAAATCAATGACTTATACTGTACACTAAAACAGCTTAAAGCACAAACACTTCCAGAGTACAATATTTCAAGCAGTCTTGTAACTGGAGGAGCTATTTTTTAACTGGATTCTGACTTTTTACTACCAAGAGCCTTGTCTTATTTGCAGAGGCTCTGCTAGCTGTCAGACATCCTGACTCCACTTAATAAACTCACTTAAAGCAAAACTTTCTTAAGTCTCAGTGTAAGTACATAAATTAGTTGTTTCAGCATTAGACCAACACACTTCTCTTTCTTTCCCCTCTCCTGAGCACTGAGCTACAACGAAGAAACACAAGTCTCCAAAAAACCAACAGCTCATTAAGAAATGCTGCCATAACTCGATGTGCCTAATCACAGCAGCTCCTGTTGGCTTTGGTTGGAGCTGCAAGTCCACTTACTTGGAGGCATCACTGGGTAGAGTTTGGGTCCCTACGTTTAGAAGCTGCTTTAGAATTCTCTAGCTTTGTGCAGCACAGTCTTGGTGGGGGAAATGCAGAGGTGACACCAGGTCATGGGGAGATTTTGCAGCAGGTAAAACTGGAGCACCAGGAAGCTATGAGACTCTGCAGTGTCTTACCAGATAAGCAGGAGCAGGGTGTATTTCATTAGTGGGTGGATCTTAGTCTGGTTCCTTGTGAAAATGAAGCTTAAACAAGCCCATAGTCATGTCTTCATATCTGTCTGACCCTCCCTTGTAATTCCTCCATCCATTGGTCAAACTTATTCACATTCATCAGAGAGAAATGCATTGAAGAAATAAATGAATCTGGGGGATGTGGGCTACAAAGCAGGAGTGAGGTGCCAGAAGTCCTTCTGTTTCAGAGGAAGGCCACTTAAAATTTCAGTATGCCCCAAAAGAGTTCAAATTTTGGGAGAAAAATAAATAAATAAATAAAAATGATGCAAAGCTGCAAGGATCTTGGTTCTGCACATTCCTGTGCTGGCAGCTGTGGTTGATACTGCACAAAGATGGCTCCCAGGACAGTTGGAAGGACCCCATGGTCACTTATTACCACACTCAACTCTGACAGCCCTTCTCCAGAGTAGGGACATGCAGCACAGGAGCAATTTGTCCTTTTATAGGGGAAGGTGTTGGGGTCAGCACCTAATCCTACTCCCCAGTCCATCGCCCTGCCCGAGGAGCAGCACTAGGCTGGTGATGGGCAGCAGCTGGCAAAGCTTTCTGTTGTCAATGCTATGTGCTGGACCTGGTGGTGGCTGCTATTTTTACAGCAGAACTCATTTCTTGCTAATAATCTCCATGTTACACCTTGAGAACCTGATCTAGCCCTCTGGTAATTTGATCTTAACTAAACAATGTAGCCGCAGATCCAGTCCCTTTCTGGTAACCTGTGTATTGCAATGTTTGGTGTTAGTCAAACACAACAGGCATTTTATCGTCCCCAGTGTTGTAAATATAGCTCAATTTCTGAGCAGATGCTGATAGTAAAGTTTGCCTTGCCCTGCCCTACCTCTCCCACTAAGCTGAGTCATAATAATGCACGGGGTTAGCACAACTCCATCGCATGGTGTAATGCTCAGCAAGATTTGGCAGATAGGAGGCCCTAATAATCTTACGAATCTCATCTTTCACACTGAAGCGCTTGGCTGAGATACACCTTTCTTGTGTGTGTTTTAGTGATTGTATAATATGATCTTCCAAGTTACATAATGTTTCTTCTTTTCACTCCATGTCACCCAAGCCCCACACAGGAATGCACACACATCACCTCCAATCATCCATGAGGTCCCTGGGGCCACTGCTCCCCCTCTGTGGAGCAATTTTAAAAGGGCAGAGGCTACAACTACATGCTCATCTGCATTTTCCAAAAAGCCATCTTCACCCGTGTTGCATCACATGCCATAATCTTCCGGGCAGTTTTTAGCATATTATGCCAAATTAAAATGAGGTTATCAGCAGAAAGAGCTGTACTTCCCCCAGTCTTGAAATACTTGAAGCTGCTGAAGAGAGAGGGCAGCAGATAGGAGGCAGATGCTTTGTCCAACAGGATGGTTCAGCAATAGTTTCAATATGGGCTGGGTGTAATGGTTGCTAGAAATACTCTGATAGGTTTTTGGTCACCTAAGTGCCACCACTTCCCGTAAGCCTAATGTGGGTCTTTGCTAAGCTCTTGCTGGACTCCAGGCTGGGAGTCCCTAGGTGGTGGATGCAGGTTAAGGGGGTTATCCATGGGGTGCAGAACACTGACACCTGCCCCAGTGTCACCAATCCAATGACAACTGGGAGCCCTACTCTGCCCAGCAGCTCTTCAAAAACCAAGTAATTGGCTTTTGCAAATAATTTTTACAGAGAGAGATAGAAATTTTGCAGAGAGTAATCAATGGAGTCAACTCTGTCTAGAATGTTCAATGTTTCCATTTTTTTCACCTCTATTTAATTTTCTCTCTTCGATGTGATATTTTACTTCCCTTCCCTTCTCTTTTCCCCAGTGGAAGCTTTCTCTCTTCCTCTGCCTTCTTCGTTTCTCACAGCCTCTCCTAACCCAGTGACATCTGCTTTCAAACCTTCGAACCCACCACACTCAAGAGGGCTCAGGAGCGGGGTAAACAAGTTTGCCTGTGTATTTAGCATACAGCTCAATTGTACATTTACAGTAGATATTCTGCCTTAATTTGCTTTTAAACAGACCCTTCAAACAGCTCAGACCTCCAAACATTGTTCTTCTAGGTGCATTACAAAACTATAATTAATTAGCTGGGCTCCCCTGTGGATTTTCTCAGATTTTACCCAATCTTCCCGCCAATTTTAATGACCTTCCCAGTCAGGGGCTTTACATCTGTAAATGCTGAGTGCTATTCAGTACTTAGTAAATAAGGGGTATCTGAGCAAAATAGCCGGAGCTTGCAATCAAACAGTTTACTTGTTTATACTACAGGAGACGCTGTCAGTCTGGGTGGCTCTCAGCACCTGCCAGGCTGCATGATGACTGATTTTTGGCTTTCTGTCCTGTATTAAGAGAGCTCAAGATCGAGCTGTGTTGCCTTTCTGTAAAGTTGGGACTGTCAGGAAATCTGCACTGCAGAGTTCTGCTTTCCCACCCTCTCTTTTTGGCCTTTTTAAAGCAAGAAATGGCACTTTGTTCATTGTCAGTGTAAAACTTGCTGAGAGCTCTCCATGGAGCAATCAGCCAAGCGACTTTCAGCTGCTCCCTATTCCTGCTGGCCTCAGGCCAGCATTTCCCAGCTGGTGTCATATCACAGAATCACAGAGTCATAGGGGTTGGGGGGCACAACTGGGGATCCTTCAATCCAACCCCCTGCTAAAGCAGGTTCCCTACAGCAGGTTGTGCAGTAAAGTGTCTGTGTGGGTTCTGAATATCTCCAGAGAAGTGACTCCACAATTCCTCTGGGCAGTCTGTTCGGTGCTCTGTCACCTTCGAAGTAAATCAGTTTTTCCTCATGGTCATACGGAACTTTCTGTTCCATTGCCCCTTTTTCTGTCACTGGGCACCATTGAAAAGAGGCTGGCTCCATCCCACCCATTAGATATTTATAAACATTGATAAGATCTACTTTCAGCCTTCTCTTCTCCATGCTAAACAGCTCCAGGTCTCTCCCAGGAAGGGAAAGGAAAGAAAGAAAAATTAGCAAGAGAAAAAGATTTGGTGGTCTGTCATCTGGGGACTTCCTATGTACTACATTGTGATGCTCAATATCCCTTCAGGTTTTAGCACACATGATTCAAATGCAACATGGACTTTCATACCATCTTGGAAGCCCACCTTGTGCAGGCTGTGTTTGCAGAAAACCACAAGACAGTGAGCACTACCAATGCAATGAAAGGCATGTTCATGTGGAAAGCAGCAGGCAGCTAATGGCTATGCAGGAGGAATAGAAAAAAATATTTTTGCTTTGGTCAGCACTGGATTTTTAATGGTTCTTCCTAAAGTAAAAAGGCAGCCTGGTATGCTGAGAAATGCTGCAGCTCAGCATTTAGCTGGTTGGGTTTTTTTGTTTGTTTGTTTTTGAATGGATGTTGTATGTAAGTTTGAGACATGCAGAGAGGCTGCATCGGGAATAACTAGGCTGAAAGGTCAGGTGGGCTGCATTAGAGATCTGGCTTTATATGATTGTAAAGCTATAAAGCCTGGAGAGGTAAATAGAAAATTTTTCATATGATGTCAAATGTACGCGTCATAATGTGGCATGTGGATTCCCTATTCATTCTGAAAATGCATGTATTTTGAGACAATGAGTATGGATTTCCCCACTTGGGTACAGAGATTTCACAACCAAAAAGGGAAGTTAGAATGCTTCTTATTATTGCCGAGAGGTGTCAAATTAGAGCATGAAATAGAATGATCTCCCTGGGATGTACATGTCACAGTGTGAGTGACAATTGCTAATGACTGAAGTGAACCAATATTTGGTTTTAATTGTATGCTTTTAGAGATGTGTATGGTTCCTTTATGTTCTCTGTAGTTGCACTTGTACAGCAAGAATTGGAGTGATGCAACCAGTGAAATTTCTTGGACTGATATTTCTCTGGCAACTCAATGACCTTCATGAGCAGCTTTGTGTAAGAGCAGCTACTGAATGGGCTGAGCACGCTGAACTAAGATATAACCAGGCACCGACAGAGGTAACCTCACTAATAAAAGAAAAATAATTAGGCAACAGTACTCTGCCTGTGCCCTGGCTCTGCATCTGTAAAACAAGGATGATGATATCACCCTTATCTTGCAGGGGAGTTGTGAAGACACATCATATTAGAGTTGATTTAAGAGGTGCTCAGAGACTGGTGGGGAGAAGAGAAATGCAGTTTTTAACTTTCAGACAGAGCAGAGCAAGAGCTTGTTTGAACTGCTGCTTCAGGACTATCCAACAGGAATAGCTTTGAGGCCCTTTGTGCCTTCCAGGGCTGATATTAAGCCTGTTGTTTGGGTTTGTTGAGGCTGGGTACCTCCTGGGAGATGTTGTGTGGCCCAGGCGATTGGGCAGAATGGCAGCAAATAAAATACAGTACTGGGAAAGCAGTTCTCGGGAAGCAGGATAGAGTCACAGTCCTTAGCCTGTTGCTGGACTGGAAACAAACTGGACAATGGAGGAGGAGAAACACTGTGAAATTTACTGGAGACATTGAATGCTATTACACAGACTGTGGTGCTTGCAAGAGAAACCTCACAAGCCTTCAAAAGCAAAAAATAATGAAGAGGAAAAAAGGGTACAGTTGGTGAGACACTGTTACAGGCTGCCCAGAGAGCTGTGGGTGCCCCATCTCTGGAAGTGCTCAAGGCCAGGTTGGATGGGACCCTGGGCAGCCAGAGCTGGTGGGGGGCAACCAGCCCATGGCAGGGGTTGGGACTGGGTGGGCTTCAAGATCCCTTCCAACAAAAGCCTCACTATCTGATTCTATGATTACTTAGTGTTTTATCAGAATAACTAGGCAAAGCCAATACTTATACGATGCATGATTACTTGGGAACACAAAGATGTTGTAAGAGCAGAAGGAGGATGGATGATGAGCAGGAAAGATGAAGTCCAACAAATAGGAACATCAATTACCACAAGTCGCACATAGTTGTGAAGGCTCTGATACTCGGTTTGAGTAATCTCAGAGAAATATGAGGACCAATGGCTAAGGTTTTGCAGATTTTGGATTTGAGTCCATTCAGAGGCCTTGAGGACATTGTACTTCTCACTTCTGTTCTTCATATACAAGGAGCAATTGCTTTTTCTAAGCAATCTGAATTGTTTTTGAATTATGAAGAAGTAACCAAGGGTTAATCACAGATCTGCTTGAGGCTGTTCCTTTCTTTATCTGTCTGAGGATTGCTTTCTGGGGTCAGACCATGCACAGTCCGCAGCTAATGATGAGCTAATGAAGATGCCTTTCAGCAGCTCTCAAACACCAGTGTACCAGGGTACTCTCCCCTGTGGGCTTGCCTTGCCGGTGGTGACTGTTTCCCAGCCAGCCTTAGCAGTAACATCTTTGCAACAAGGTAGGTGTTCACATTCCCAACAACCGTATGTATTTGCTTTTTATCTTAGGTGTGAGAAGGAGCAAAATCTGCAGATATTTTCATTGACTGGGAACCCTGATTGAGTCAGCAGTTTTGTAAGAGAAAAGAGTTGTCTGGTGAGAAGCAGAATTAGCTGATGGGTTAGACCATGGGGCTATGATAACACTGACCAAAATGTCATGCTCATAACCGACCTACCACAATACTGCTCACCAGATGTACAGTATATTTAACCCATGCTTTTTATGTTGGAGAAGTAATAGGTCTGGGTCGAGTTATGTGCCCAACCACGATAAACCTGCTGATGGTGATGGAATCAGCCCAAAGTTGGTGTGGGAATTGGCCCACACCAGTGCTAACCAGAGCAGAGGTTGGCTCAAGAAAAGCTGGAGTTGTAACATAATGTGCAAGTGTGAACCAAGAGATTTCCAGGATAGGATTTTTAGGAAAAAGAGAAAGTTTTTGAAGTTTTATAAAGTCATTTTTGAGTGATTAGGACTTTAGCAGGAAGAGGCCAGAGAATGCCATGAGTTTTCAATCAGGCAACTGGAGAACCCTTCATGATTGCTGTGATCCAGCTTCTGCCCAATGAACTCAGGGTAGTCTTGATGCCCTTGCAAACTCCCAAGGTGCCCTTTCCCACAGCCCTGGCAGGTCACATCGTGTCTGCATCAGCAAGGCTGTGTACAGGCTCATTTTTCCCTCAATATAAATCCACATGTGGGGTCCTACATGAAGCAGACTTGGCACATCATCACCCCTGGCCCAAAAAACAGCTGCCACTCACGAGAGTTTGCTGTGGACATAACTCATCTCTTTGCAGAGCCAATACCAGGTCTCTGCGCTATTAAAGTTCCCTTCAGATGGGAAATTTCACCATGCAATTCTCACAAATGGACACATGGAGTCTATTTTTAATTCTAAATCCCCTCACTTCAGGGTTGTTACTTTTCCTCTATTTCCTTTCATCACAGCAAGGCGCTTATTAAGATCTTGCTTCTGCAGCAGGCAGACTTGTACAATTTGGATTTTATTTGTTGAAGAATAACCATCTGTCAGCTACTGAGAAGGAGGAAAAGAATCTATCCCTGAAGATTTGGAGATCTGCGAGTCTTTAACTAACTCTCTGAACATACTGTATCTCAGAACAGGAACTGAAGTGCCCTGGGAAATCAAACAGGAAAATCAAGTAATAAAGTGTTCAGAGAGGCGGTGTGTAAAATGTGCAGCACGAAGGTGGAAGCACTTGCCCATGGAAAGCAAAGGGCTTGGGTTAATAATGAAAATGACCTCACTCTAATAAATTAGGCAAAAAAGTGAAGAGGGAAAGGAAACTGCTCTTTAAACACTTATTGTCAGAGCTGTTTAGCAGCTCTCAGTGCAATCAGCAAGTGCTCCCTGGTGCAGGTCTGGTTACCCGTTACATTTGTGGCAAGCTTGCTGAAGCTGTGCTGCAGGAACTGCCAGAAAGGTCGCAGCATGTACACATATGGTACTGGGGATATGTGAGCTGCTCTGCATAATTACTCACCTTTTTTAATAAACTCCCTGGTCTCTTCTGAGACCTCCAGTGGCAGCACAGTGGGAACCTGCAATAGTGTACACCAGAAACAGTGGCTGCTGTTACGGTCTCAGAAGGCTCCTTCACTGATGTGTAACAGTGCTGTAGAGCCAAGACTGCATTTGCACTGCCTGTCGGGCTCCAGTCAGTCCCAAAGGCTGCCACAATCCACCTCTGTTGACTGCAAAATTAGTACAGTGCCACACAAGGCCAGGAGGTGACAAGAGCTGGTCAGATGCTGATTTAAATGCTTCACTACCCCACAGTTACAATCATAGAATCATTGGAGTTGGAAGGGACCTTTAAAGGGCAAGTAGTCCAACTTCTCTGCAGTGAACAGGAACACCTACAGCTCCATCAGGTGCTCAGAGCCCCAAGTGTCCTATCACAACAGACCCTGCTAAAGAATCCGTCCCTTTCTTTTCTGTAGCTCCCCTTTAAATACTGACAGGCCACTCTCAGGTCTCCCTGGAGCCTTCTTTTCTCCAGGCTGAACAATCCCAGCTCTCTCAGACTGACCTCATAGGGGAGAGCATAGGGGAGACCGCATAGGGCAGAGCTCCTGGTGAGGTCTCACCAGAACAGTGGGGCAGGATCACCTCCCTCTCCCTACTGACCACACTTTTGATGCAGCCCATGATGTGGTTGGCTTTCTGAGCTTGCTGGTTCATGTCCAGCTTACCATCCACCAGTACCCCCTTAAGGACCTCCAAGTCCTTTTTGGCAGGGCTGTGCTCCATCCTTACATCCTCCAGCTTGTATTGGTAGTGGAGTTTGCCATGACCCAGGTACAAGACCTTGCACTGGGATATGTTGAACCTCATGAGATGTACCTGGGCTAATTAACCCACAGTTAGTGATTATTTGCCAAGCATTGATGGGCTCAGTGGGCCTTCCCTTGCCATCTTAAATGGCACGGGCAAAGAAAGGACTGTAATTTGAGGGAAGAACTAATGTACTCAAGCATGAGTAAGAGGCAACTATGGAAAATACTACGGGCTTGTAAGAAGCAGAAAAAAATCATGCTACACAGAACAGACTAAGAGAAACTAGAATAATATAAAAAACATTAGTATCAGCTTATCTCCCTCCCTCTTCTCTTTCTTTATAACATGTGGACTTGTGTATGTTCTTGCATTTAACATACAAACTATGACCATGAGGAATGAAATTCAAAGATGTTCACTTTATTACTGAAAGACAGTGCAAGGAACAACCCCAAAATTTCCTGGAGAAATAGAAGAGCACTCCAGCCCATGTGATTGTTTCTTTCTTACTTTTCTCCATTCCATCTCATCTGAACTGTGTTTAAACCAAAACTAAGGACGCAGAGCAACTTTAACTTGGAAAAAGAAGGAGGTTAAGAGGACTGGAGAACTGTCTTATAAGTGGTAAAGGAACCTTGTGATGGGAAAGAAAGACACTAGTGAAGTTTGATAAGAGACAGGGTTAAATAACATCATTTTGCATAGCTGAGCCTTGTCCAGTGTAACACATGGTGGATCAATGCAAAGAGCAGCTACGTCACTTCTCTTTTCTTCTTCTCACAGCAAGTCAGACCTGTCAATCACCATAAATTGGAAGATTAGACATTTACTATCTGTTGGGGTTAAATGTGTTACTTTCATGCGCTAGCTGGAAGCTCATAATTAGCTCACACCTTCTTATCAGAGACCAGCTCTATTTTCCTGTTCTTAGTTTTATAACTGTTTTGCATGCTGTAAATCTGTCTCCACTGGGGATCCCTTATTTACATCAATTTATTGCAAGAAAGACTGAAGTAAATTAACACTAATTGACTTCAGTTCTGAGAGGTTTAGCCACAATTTCCTGTTCAGTTAAAAAGAGTTTCTAATCATGTAGGTGCACAAGCTGTAAAAATGCTGGGCTAAGTTTTGTCTTTGAATAAGGCTGTATACACCCAGAGTAATTTTTTACTTTACAGTACAGTTGCTTCAGTATAAATTGGAGCAGGAGCTACTCCAGCACTATGCTTTTCCAACATTTAATTAGAAAACTACATGCTAAAACAATTGCCTCCTGCTTGGAAATTCTGGATCATTTTAAATTTGCAAAATATCTTTCTTTTATGTCTGGACTCTCTAGAGCTGTTCACTTGTCCTGGGGCTGTTGAAATGACTTTTCAATTTCATACAGTTGCATTGATTAAGATAAATTATTTGTCTTATTTTCCATTTTCATGTTACTCACTCAACTTCTCACCATGCCTGCTGCTTTATATTCAGAAAATGTTGAAGCAGCCTGTAGAACTGGGCATGCTTCATTAGTTGAATAACTCAGCTCTACTCCAAAGTTATCTGCAAAAGAAATGCTAAGAGGCTTGCTTTTTTTTTTTTTTTTTCCCCTGTAGCTTTTCAAACAGTCTGTTGTGGGAACAGATTTTAGCCAATGTGTTTGTGCATCTTGTGACTTACAAGGGTATTTGGTGGGGTGATGCCCAAGGAATTGCTGTTGGTAGTGTCTGATTCCTCCTGAGCTGCAGAGCAGTGCTTTGAATCTTGCCAAGCACACTTATTCATGTCTCTGGACTGCATTTTCCAATGCTCCTGCCATCCTCCTTCGTAGACATTTGCCATCACCAGCTGTTCAGTAAGCCTCAGCAAGGGCTTTGTTTTAGAAGCAAAAAGTAAGTAGATCCTGTAGGAAACATTGAGCCACTGGAAAAGTCTGTCTTTACATTCAATTCATACTACAAGAGCCCTGAAGACCACAGTATGCAAAGGTCATAGTCCTATGGAAGAAAAGAAGACAACAATGTTGTCATATCTGTTCCAGTGCTGGCAGTAGTGTGTTTTCAGCTTGAAAAAGGGACTGACGGTCCCAGATGCTCTCAGCACCTGCAAGGTGAGTGAGCCATGGCACTCACTTAGAGAAGGGTGTGAGGGACAGTGATGGGTATCTGCAGAATGATAATGTGTCCAGAACTTGCACAAAGACAGAGGTTAGGTTTTGAAACCTATGAAGTCTTTGACACAAGAAGGTTTTCCAACATGCTCCAGTTTTCTTTTAACCAGGGATCCATATATACCACAGAGAGCTTTCAGAGTCTGGATGCAAGATCTTCGGAAGTCTTCACTGAAGTCCCACAATAAATAATTGTAAACATGTGTTTAGATGTTTGTTTATTTGTTGATGATCTTGGAACAGATGATGTGCTGCAGATAGTATTTTGGAGGCTTCAGTATAAAGCGTGGAGTGCTGTCTAGTTCACACCATCACTACCCTCAAGCTTTTTAAATCAAGAGCAGGAGCACTCTGTAGCACATTCACTGAAAGAAACACGTGAGCCTGAAACCCCTACCAGCCTTTTGGTGGGAAAGATTCTTTTGCAGAAAGGTGCTACTTCAGTAAAAGTGAAACCAACATTTTCTCATGAGAAAAAAATCAACCATTCACATTTTGGTGGAGAGCTATAATTAGTGGAGTCCTACAGAAGTTTTGGGTGCTCTCAGCCAAGAGCCTGCTTCTACATCCTGGCAGATTTTAAGCTCTTTTGCTTTCTTTGTTTTTGTTTTTTTTTGGTCAGAGATGTGTTCCAATTGGGATTTTTCAAATGCCCCATTTCTGACAAGAATGCATGGCAGTCAGCATCATCCCTTTCAAATTTTTTTGTAAATTTTCCACATTTCCCTAACTTCAGAAAAAAACACTGCCAATAGGGAAGAAGAAGACAAAAAATTGTCAAAATCACTTCTGCTGTACTGAACTATTTGAAATTGTGAATGCTGCAAGGTAGATGTAATTTTTTTTTTTTTAAGTTAAAATTTTATGGTTAGGATCCTGAGGGATGGGACAGATTTTATTTTGCAAATTGCTAATTATTATTTTTTTTTTTACCATTTCCCTTCCCAGTCATTCCATAAGGGATCTCCTTTTGTCTATCTAAAGACAGAGACCTGTTTTTCTTTCCAGTTGACGTTTTACTGTTTTGAAGATCTGCAAAAATGCTGAAAAGCCTTCTAATGCCATTCTCAAAACTGATCTCCACGTGGTTTTAACAGCTTTGGGGAGACAAAGAGGTGATGGGCTTTGAGGAGGCCTTCCACATGTTTGGAATAGAATTCCACAGTAGAATTGAGTCACATGAAGTTGCAAAACAGATTAAGGATTTGGTGGTGGAGTGAGGAGTTAGAAGAACCTGGTAGAAGAGGTAGAAATACACTGTAGATGATATAAGGCGGGTGCTTAGACAGCAAATTCAGAATAGGAAGGATTCCCTGGGACAGGCCCTTGGTATGCCTTGCAGTGGATGAAGTGTCAGAGAATACCCACTGTGTTCCCCATGCAGCAGAACTCCATGAATTTGTATCCCAATGACTTGAAATAGGGCAAAAGCCACTTTAGTTGTCAAGCATTGTGAAGTTCCAAGTCTTGCATTGTATGGACATTTTGTATTCTGCTCTTCCTGTCTGTGACCGTAGGGATGTGGCTGGGATTTCCCTCTGCTAATTTTGGCTGGGGAGCAATGGATTTGGTAGAAGACTGCAGCTGGTTCCCTCCTCACAAGAAGCCTGCAGGGTAGTAGTTCCTTCAAAATCTTCTTTCTCCTCTGCCTGCTGAAGGAGTGCAAGAAAAGTAACTTAAATAAGCATATATCTTTCAAGGTAATTGGGAAAAAATAATCAAGGTGAAGTGGGAATAGCATCTCTCCTTTTCTTCATTTGCTAGAAGTAGCCTGTTTTGATGTCTTAACCCTTAAACTTCTGAAATTAACAAATACAAAAAAGAGAATATGAATTTCATAAATAGAGCCTTCTACGAGAAAAAGAGATCTGTTTAGGCCAATTCAAATATGTAATCATTTCCAAATTGTTTTGGTTCAACTACTCTGTTGGAAAGCAAAAAAAGTACCCAACATGCATTTATAATAAGTCAAAATAATTTTCCCATTTAAAAATTAGGGGGCAAAAGTTTTAGTTTAGAAAATATCCAAATGAAATATTCCAGTCATATTTTTAGTGAGCCAGAATTTGTTGAAACAGAACCCTTCTTGACAATGTAAGTTCATTTATCACAAATAAAACGTTTCTGATAAACAACTTAAATGAGCTCCCTACAAACCTCTGTCTGACACATAGCTCCTGTTAGTTTATGATGTAGGTAGATGTAAGTCTTGCGGGATTTACCAGAATGGGGTCAGACCCTTTAAGCACTGCCAGGAACTCAAATCTCAGATTCCTGCTGTAGCCATGGATGTGTTACAGCACGAAGTTGGGGCACTTGCTGTCCGTCAGGAAGGTGCAACCTGGGGTTTGTACACATAGACCACATAAGGACCTGATGCATGTGGACCATCCAAACAGATGCGTTTCTTGGGTACAGTCTGCTGCTCCTCTGCACTTTCTCTCATATGAACAGAGAAGATCTGGTTCTGGACTGGAAGTGGCATTTCTAGGACTGAAAGCTACAAATTCACTTGAATTTCAAACACCACCATTCCCAACTCAACCTCAGAATAGAAAGTTGATTCCCTTTGCACCAGAGGAAATGCATTTTTACTTCACAAAAGCAAGATGAAGAATTGCCTTTCTAGTTGCAATTTTTTTGGACACTTCTTAACTATTCTCCTCAAACAACTGATGCCAGAAATTTTTTTAGGAAGAGAACAGCAGCTTTTTACACTCTTATGAACAGCTGTGTAAAAAAAATGTAATTAAGTGTTCCCTGAGCTGTTGACAGCTGGCAGCACCATTTCATGATGAAATATCAAAACTGTAGTCATTCTGTCTTGCAAAGAACAGATAACCTGCAACAATTAGAAGCTTTAAAAAGAAAAGATGCTTTTTTTTTTCTGTTTGAGCAGAGTGAACACACAGATTGATTTAACACAGCAGACTTTGTCCTCTCCTGAAAACATGGAATCATAGAATTATTACTGTTGGAAAAAACCACTAAGACTATCCAGTCCAGCCATCAGCCCATCCTCACCATGCCCAGTAAGCCATGTCCCTCAGTGCTGTGTCTCTATGATTCTTGAACACCTCCAGGGACAGTGACTCAAACCATCTCCCTGCACAGTCTGTTCCAATGTCTTCCCACTCTTTCTGAGAATAAATTTTTCGTAATATACAACCTGAATAAAATAAAAAGGAAGATCAGCAACAACACTTCTCTTTATAAAGTATTCACCGCCTGCATCCTGTTGTGGGACACAATGGGATGGTCGTGGAGTTCACAGCCAGAACAGAGCTGAAGGACACTGCTTTTATTATCAGTTAGGGAGAACATCTGTCCCAGTCCTTTGACTTGTCAGGGTAATTATTCCAATCATACAGGAAAAACAAACTCACCCATTGAAAACAACTGGATAAGAAACTAAGAAGTGAAACAGAATCCTTTGTCACATAGGACATCTGATATCCTGCTCCCTGAGAAGAGTCTCTCATGAAAAAAAAAAAAAAAAAGAAGAGGGTAAAAGGGTAAAAAGAGCAGCTTGGATTCTGCTCTTCCTTAGACAGGATCAGCTGGGAGATGTTCCGGAGCAATCTTTCTCAGGAACATTTTAAATGAAAAGATTTTATGCTAGATACCAGAAATGATCACTTTATTTTTTTCAAACTGGCATCTGGAACTGTGAAAACATGTGTTTTCCCATGTGCAAGCAGAAGAGATACCTCGGGATATTTGAATCAGGTGGCTGAACACACTCTTGTCCCATTTGTGTGCATAGATTCCTGCGTGATAAACGTCTCCAGATGGCCCATCTGAGGTTACGTATGAAAAGCATGGTCCTTCATCCATTATATAGGTGTGAATAATCTCCATGCTTAGCCAACAAGTAGTAGTGTACGGAGCTGGGGCTGTGCAGAAACCATCTCTACCATCACAGTCCCATGCCCTCAGGTACAGGAAACTGTAAACCCTGACAGGTGCCAGAGGGATGGAGGAGTCATTCAGCAGAATTCCAGGAACTGGGTAAACCCAAGAAATGACACAAGCAAGACCTTTCCATAATGTCTCCAAGATGAGATGGAGAGCATCAGACATTCTCAAAACTCACAGACGTTTCTGTAGGATGCTACTGATTGTACTGAATCCATACAATGAACTGTCCTAGAAATATCTGGTTACTTGACCTTCCCCTCCTCCTTTGTCAGATAAATGTAATCCCAAGACCCTTCAGGAGACTGCTGATTGCAGAAGTTTAAAAGTCTTCCTTACAATAGAGTGATGCCAATTGCTGGTGCAGTTTCCTGGTTGAATTTTATTTCATAGAAGCAGGTATTTCTTTTTTTGGAAATGCCATTAAGAAATGTTACCTTCATACCAGGCAAGCAAAGGTTGAAACCAGGTTAGACTGCACTTAATTTCATATTTATGTTCCTAATTCTGTTTTTGCAGTGTTTCACATTACAGTTTTTCCTTGTTTCCTAAGCCTCTTTCACTTGATAAATATACTTGTATTATGAAACTGCCCACTTTCTACATTCTTTTCACTTTCTTCTCTCACATCAAAGCCAATATAAATAAAGAGTAAATTGTTGAGCTAACAAAACTGTTAAGAGAATACACTTTTTCCCCTGGAGCTGTAAAGATTTCCAATACCCTTGCAGAACTGTCTTAGATCAGTAATTGTTAATGGAATAAAACAGTGTCAAAAGGTAAACACAGTTGTTTGATAAGTCGGGTTGACTGCGCCTTTCTGGACCGTGTCTCTTGCCTGTCTGCTTTTGTTTTGTTAAGATTAGCTGTTCTCAGTTCAAGGGAGTAGCCAGAAAATGAATTTTGTATACACAGCTCCGTTTGCAACTTCCAACCCCTGCACTTTTTCATTCTAACACAGCTAGCACGTATCCTGCTTCAAAGCAACTTTCACAACGTGCCCTTGCACAATCTCTGAATTAGTTATTGTAGGTGCAATACTGACTGAAACTCAAAGGATGAGCCAGTGAAAGTCACACACAGCCAAAACTTCTGAAAGGCATCAAAAATTAGCAGCTCAGCAATTCCGACAGGTTGAACACCAGTCCTTATGACAAAGAAAACCAGGGAGATACCAAGCCAGCTTTTGTGCTGTCCTTGTGACACCCATTCACTCCCAGGAGCAGTGCATGGTCCTGCTGGGCCGAGTGCTGCAATCCTGAGTCTGATCTTCCAGGAATTTATGCCTGAGCTCCTAATACAAGGGACTATCTCATTTCAAGCACAGATTGGTGGCAATCAAAATTTCATGGCAAAATCCCGTCTCACAAAATATTAGCCCACACTGGAGAAGAACTCTGAGCACAGTTTGCTTTTCCCAGTGTTTAGTAAGACAGATCTCATAAGATGACCAGAGAGGGTGGATTTTCTGCAGCTGGGATGAAAAATTTGCCAACAAAAGCTTTGCGGCCCAACATCTCAGACAGCCTGGAGTTACCTTGGTGGTGAGAGAGATATAAAGTCATAATAATTATTAGGTATGTCATTAGGTTTGCCAATAGTTAAATAGGAGCTAATAGGCTTTTGAAAGTCTACTTTTGGGCTCTGAGTACCTTTTATATCAAGTCCCTTTACAGATTTCACCATTTTTCCACATCTGTCTGAAGCAGCCAGTGGATAAATACAACATCCAGCTCTCGGCTGCTGACGTTGTGCACCTCTGTTGGATTGGAGGGGGTCAGAGGAAAGCAGCAAAGCCCTCAGGAAGGGAGGCATGGAGAGAGCACTCAGTGTAAGGAAACATCAAAAAACAAATACATATTTCTTTGTTAAGCAAGTGCCAATAAAGGCATGTGGCTAAACATTCAGAATATTCACATGGAGTAATCAATATTCTTGATGGCCCAAGAAAACAATGAAAGAATGGTATAAAACTCAGTGGGGAAATTGCAGAGCGCTGTTTGGAAAGGTTTTCTGATGGTGAGGTCAGTACTAGGAGTTGTACATTTTGCATAAAACTAATCCACCACTGAATGTCCCTGTGTCTGTAGGTACACCGCACTGCTAGAACGAGAAACCTCTCTAAGCACGTTTAATCCACATGGTTAAGATTTGGTACTCCAAGTTAAACACATGGTCTAAGCAGTTGGGACATTGCTTGGGACATATGCTTTAGTATAGAAGCTACGTACTGTTGTCAGTAAAAATCAACAGCTCTGTTACAACACGCAGAAATTCCTGTGTCAGAAGGAGGACCTCTCACAATAAAATCCTGAAAAAAAGAGGAGAATGTGCATCTAGATATTACACACATTATGCTTCTTTAATGTTAGAACACTTGGTATCTCAAGAACAAACTAAACAATGCATGAAACAATTATTGAGATGATTTCCAGTCAGTAATGATATCAGAGTTTGTCTACACAGAATTCTGTGGTCTCCATTGCTAAATTAATCCACTTTATTAAGGCAGGTCTGCAAGGGAGCACCTGGCATCTTTTGTGATTTCCTTTGATTCTCTAGCTCTCTATTAGAATTCTTCTTTCTTTATATGTACACATTATTACACATTACCACTGCTATGCCAGACACAACTTTCAGTAACTTAGGAAATCTGCACTCATTCAGTGATCTGTAGGTTTCTTTCTTGGTCTGGTTCCTCCTCTGGTTCCTGAAACAGATAGAGGGAGCGGTTCCATTTTAAAGAAATTTGCATCTCCGTCACAGTCAGTGAAAAGTTTGTTCTCTCCTACTTTTCTTTGATGGTGTATCATGTTGTTTGCTGGCCATTCACATTTGCAAGTGCACAGCATCCCTGTGTGGAGCAGAGGCATGTGAGGGCAGCTCTCTGCTTGTGCAATACAAAGGCGATGTTTGCCTGGGTTGGGGCTTCATGCTATTGCAGAAAGAAGCTGCTATTGTGCTCTGTGTAATCATTCCCTGTTGGGTGAATGCATGCCAGTCCACATTAATGATGTTACTGTTACATTATGCTAATTGTATCTTTGAAGCTCTGTAATTCTGATTTTTCTAAACTGCTAGATAATAACAGTTAATTAAAAAAAGATGTTCCCTGAAAAGGGCAAGAGAGATGCTCTCTCAGGATCTCGGAAGATTAACAAAGGAAAAGCTTTGTCTCTACTGTCCAATTGACCTTAGACACAAACACAAGTTATTAATTAATCAACACCACTTCAAGTGATCTGAGAGGACATGAGAAGGAACCAGGCTACAGACAACAGGAGGTAGGAGATGTGAGCAAGAAGGAACCAAATTTCCCTCTTGGCTTCACCTTCCTGAGCTATCCCTGAATTAGGAAAAATTACAACTTTATACTCCCCAGGAGAGCTTAGAGAGCTGATGGCATAGGTTTCAAAAGGCAACTTGAAGCTGTTGCAAGATATGTTGGAGGGATGTCCAACGCAGTCATGCACTGAGGAGGTAGGATGCACCAGACACTTCTTCCTTCTTCCATCCAGAAGGAAAAAAAGGAGTAAGTGTTACTGCAGAGGTGGAGGGAGACCTGGGGGGAGTTCAGCCTTACCACAGATTTCTTGTGCAAAAACAGACAAGTCTTGAAAGCCTGTTTCTAGAAGGATATTTAGACACACAGATAAGTTCTCAGATCTAGGTTTTAGCCTCTCCCGCTGTCTCAAAACTCCACAAAACAAGGCTATTCCACATTGTCTCGTCACATCTGTTTTGGCAATGATCTGTGGAGGGCAGGAATGGCCTTTCTATGCATATAATTCACTACTGAAGTAAATAATAAGAACTTGATGGGAAAGTTAAGAAGTTACATAGAATACACTCTTTCCATTGTAAGTCTTCTGAAACCTTTCCAAATTTTGCCGCCTTTATTTTTGTTGTTGTTGCTGGTTTGTGTTGAGAAATGATCTTCCCACACGTCCGTTTTTGTTCTTGGTCTGCAACTCTGAGCGCTGCTATGAAGTTCGAATGGCTCTTGCTGGTCAGAGCCTATGGGGCTTCTGTGTTCCTGTCATTTCATGTGTCATGCAGACAACCCAAACCCACAGCAATAAAAACTTTATAATACAACAGCCCCCCATGTGGTTGATGTATGCCACATGGTGTATTCTATTTGTTACTGGTCACACTTGGAAAGTATTCAGTCTCTTTTTGCCACCCAGTCCCATTGTAAAATCCCATAAAGCAATTTTTTCCTGTTTGAAGTCCAGCATTTTTATTTATTTTTTTTTTAAACATTAAGAATTTCTCTTGAGTGAGGTAACAAATGCCATAAGAGAATATAATGAGCCATGGTTCTTATCTATCTGTGATTCTTATCCTTTTTTTGTGCATTAGATCCTTACTTAACATTTGTAGCTGTACAGACACACCAAATTAGTTACAACAGATCCTGCTTTTCTTTAAGAATATTTTAAAGCCTTCCGTTATTGATTGCCAACCTGAATGGTGCTTTTCCATGACTGAAGGGTCCGCTGCATACAAAAATATTTATCACGTCTTTTGTACAAAGCATCCCACACAGAATAACTTGTGCTGATAACAAAGGGAATGCATATAAAGACAAAATGTAGCTACTAGGCAGTAGATTTCAAAAGGCAGAGGGGAAGATTTTCTGTTTGTTTATTTATTTATTTTTCTAGTTTTGCCACAGTGTTTTCAGTGAGCTGAATCCAAGCGTATTCTCAGCTGGGGAAAAAAGGCTGATTGATGGTAGTAAAATATTGAACTGCTCAAGGCTCCTGCTTCACAGTATATAAAACCAGTCATATCAGCTCATGTTTCACTTTCTATGTCTTTTTTATGAAAAAAGACACAAAAGAATCCGATAAGCATAGCTCAAAACTCCACTGAGTTGCCTATACGAGCAGCCTCCTCAGTGTGCAATTACTTCCACATTTGTCATGAGAAAAAGGCACTTTTAGATAAGTAGATGTAATAGGTCAGCATGCAAATTGGGTGTGAATTTGCTCTAATGGTGTGGAGCTCCTACACAGCTCCATCAAGGCATCCAGTGCTGACATCCAATTGCATCACCTTGCTTATAGCTTCCAGGGGCCAAACTAATCACTGAAATTAGTGGGGGCTGTTTATCTCTGAGTCTCCAAGATATGGATACACTTCTTATTTAGGGGTAAAACTGTGCACATGTGATAAACGACCAGACAGGTAGCTGAGAAGGTCCTAGGACTGTAACTGAATTAAGATATAAATATATCAGTACTCCATGTCCTGATGGCTACTGAAGCTTTTTAATGAACTGCATTTTCCATCACTGAGAGACTTTTATCAGAGTTAGAAACAAGAGCTCTGACTTGAGTCTCACCACGGTAAGCTGGGTGCAGGCTATCACAGTATCACAGAATTGCAAGGGTTGGAGGGGACCTCTAGAGATCACTGAGTCCAACCCCCTGCTAAAACAGCTTCCCTACAATAGGTTGCACAGGTAGGCATTCAGGCTGATCTTGAATATCTCCAGAGAAGGAGACACCATGACATTTTGGGCAGCTTGTTTCAGTGTTCTGATATGCTCACAGTAAAGAATTTCTTCCTCATGTTTGTGTGGAACATTCTATGTTCCAGTTTTTGCCCATTGCCCCTTGTCCTGTCACTGCACATCGCTGGAAAGAGCCTGGGAGGATGTGCACTGATTGCTACATTGTGCATGGGAAGTTTGGCTGGGAGGATGCATTCATTTTGCAAGGATTTACTCTTTGCAAACCTAGCTGAGCTAAGCACGGAGCTACTCCTTTTTCCTTTCCTCCTCTCTCCCCTCTCTATCAACCAGGTATATTTTGAGTGCCAAGACGATAAATGCATCTCTACTTTTGCAAAGGCCCATGAAGGAATAAGGTTGCTCGCAGGCTCGTTGTGATCACATTGCCTGGCTTGTGTCAGCAGTATCTCTGTACTTGTGCCTGGCAGCCCCAGCAGTAAGCAATGCCAAAACAGCTTTGACCACTACATTAAAAAACACCAAAGGACAATACTTATCCATGAAAACAGTCAACAGAGCTTGACAGCCATTACTTACAAAAGCTCCTGGGCTCTGCTGTATGCAGACCTCATTGGCATTTTGTACTGATGCCAAAGTGTCAAATTTCTCTCCAGTTTTTAGGGTCACGGCAAATTTAAGAAACCACAAATGAAGATGAACTCATAGAGGACATACTAAAACACTCTCTAGTAGCTCTTCAGCCATTGTTTCATGTACTGTACACAACCACAAACTGTCATGGAAGTGACAGGGAGGTATTGGCACTGCTGTGCTAAGCTGCTCTCAGATGGGAACAATCTAGTGGGTGACCTCAGCTGGGGCTCAGTGGTCCTGAAGCCCTGGAAGGCAGGCAGGCAGGAGTGTGAGCAACATTTCTTTTGTTGATGAGGACAGTTGTAGCTGGAGAGGATGAGATTAAGATTACAAGACAAAAGCACAGAATAATGACAAAATGAAGTTCTCTAGCACATGCCGCTTGAGCTGTTAGAAATTACAGGCTAGAAGACTGTTCTCAATAGCTGCAAATTGACAGTTTGCTAGACAAAGTGATGCTGGAATGGCACATTTATGTGATAAAATGCACTCAACTTTGTCATTTCTTGTTTATAAGGCTGATAAGGGCTCATCACATGTAACATATTACTTGAATTGCCATAATTTTATCCACAAACCAAGATTCAATTGTGAAATGCACTATTGAAGACCTATCATACAGTTCTTTCAAAGAATTTACATTGAAATCATGAGGCTGACACAAATGGAAGGGGAAGGACAAGGAGAAAACATAAGCAGGAAATGGAATGGCCTCTACCTTTTAGTAGCTGAATTGCAAAGACAGATATTCTGAATTCCAACTTTGAAATAGGAGGGAGGAGGACACAGTAAGGGACCTCCTGGAAAAGTGTAGGCAGAGGTACTGGAAGGTGCTGTCAAGCCTGAAAGTTGAAAAGGGACCAAATGCCTTGGTGTTTTAGCATTCCCTCTCAAAATGGTACTTCTTATTTGTGGATGTAGATGTCATTAACATCAGTTGGACCTGAAATAACACTATTTTTTTAACTCTCAGTACTAAATGTGGATTAGTAGCTTTCAAGGGGTTTTGTTTGTTTGTTTGTTTTGTTTTGTTTTGTTTTTTATCCAGCCAAAATTAGTAATGGGAGTCAGAAGTGAGACCCAGTCAAGTGTTTAGACTGCCATGGCAATCCATTAAAAACTTTTATTAGAAAACCAGTTTTCTTGTAGAAGTCAAGAAAAACTGTGCTCCAGGATTAAAAACTTTGCTCATTATTCCTCTCCATAAAGAGGAAAGAATATTGAAAGGCCACTAAGCAAGTTCGTGTACATTAGTTATATAAACCATGTTGCTTAGAAATGGCGATGCCCAATTTTAGAAAACATGGAAAGAACACAAAATAACTCTAGATTATAAAACTGGAAAGGATCATACAGCCCATGGACGTGGGTAATGGAGAATAATGTGATCCCTGTGGATGGATCCATAAGGAAATCACACCTGCTGTCCCTGAATTTTCCTAACTGAGCACAAACTCACTTCGGTTTGCCCCAGTTGGTAAAAGAAAAATAGTTTTATCTGAGCACCAGAGAAGTGTAATTGAATACAGCCACTTTTCCCCAGTCATTTAGGGTGGACATTAGGAAAAGTTTAAATATGCTTGCATGTTAGAAATAACTGTCTTATGACATCTCCCTCTCTGGAACAGGTTGTATTTATTTGTTAGTGATACAGGGAGATTTCACAGTGTTTTGTTCTTCCCTTAGTTTCTAGGATCCCATGATTTCAATAGTTATTCAAATTTTGTAATATCATCTGAACTAGGCAGTTGTTTTGAAAGTTTCCAGTACAGAAATCACTTATGATTACAAAAGGACTGAGAGCTAGGAGAGAATTGCATCCTCAGAGCTTGGCGCACAACCATTCCACTGGGTCCTTACCAAGGAGTGGCGTTCTCCCAACCAGCCTTAAATGGCTTGTGCTAGTGCCCAAATTCGAGCTTACACCTTGGGACAGAGCCTACCCTGCTGGTTGGTAACAATAACCCCGTGGCAAGCTGGATTCTCTGCCTGGAAAGAATCAGGAGTCAAAACACTCGTATTTCAGGATGCAGGCCAAGTACAAGCCAACAGCATAGGAAAGAAAATTCTTTCATGGATTAACTATTCCTAGATTGTCCACATGTAGTGTTTATTGTTCCTTTGTTCCTTTCTCCAA
This sequence comes from Perdix hodgsoniae, assembly GCA_035772895.1. Classification (NCBI taxonomy): domain Eukaryota; kingdom Metazoa; phylum Chordata; class Aves; order Galliformes; family Phasianidae; genus Perdix; species Perdix hodgsoniae. The sequence continues at coordinate 712,257 of JAPSGF010000087.1, forward strand.
AGCCACAGTGAAATACAGTCATTGGAAAGGAGAGATGACCATGCTGGCATGACATGAAACCTCCTATATGCTTGTACAATTTTGCTCAAAAGACATTTGGTGTGTGGAGATGACACAGGCACACAGAAGGGGTTCAAATGACTCACAGTCTGATTAAGCAAGTTTTGCAAGCTGGCATACACTATGTATATCAACAAAAAATGGAGATACGTGGAAAATAAATCCTTTTATTTGTGAGTGGTATGCCACAGTTATAGGGCAGTGGGAACTTTACAGGCAATGCTCTGGAAGTGCTACACGGATGATGACCTCTGGGAGCTGCTTTCTTTAGCTCATGTACCTCCTGTCAATCTCCTGGGCATCTCCTGAGCAGGCCCTGGTACCCACAGCTCTGCCCAGATCAGTCTCCAGAAGGTTTTTCTCTATAACAGACTTTAAGCATAGATACCTCCAGATCAGTTACTTTGAGAAGAAAAGCCAGTTGCTATCATTGGTCCCCATGGCAGGGGGTTGGAACCAGACAGTCTTTTAAATCCTTTCCAAATCAAGCTATTCTATGATTTTATGATCTTGTATTTCATTCCCATCTGCAGGGCTTCATACTAAGGACAAACTCCTTTTTCCATCTTCCACCAGGAGAGAGAGGGGAACATCTGTTCCCCCTCCCCATACCCCATCATCTCCTTTTCTCATGCTTCAGCTCCTATAGATTTTCTTAATAGTTTGCTTTGTTATAAAGAGAGCTGCTAGGCTGAGTTTGGAGCGATGCCTGCAACCTTTTCCAGGCGGGGTGGGGGCAGAAGGCACAGACTGCCCCGTGAAATAAACGTTGTGCTTTTCTTTTCATCAAGAGTGTCCTTTGTTCTTTTTTTTCCCCTAAACAATGAAGCAAGCTATCCCCAGAGGTGGTGGTTGTGACAGCCAGCTGGAAGGCTGCCTGGCCTTTTGTGCCCAGTTGATAGAAGAGCACATCACCTCAGCTTCAGGAGGGCAAGGGCCGGCTATGCATCCTCAGGCAATGGCCCTCTTGTCTCTCTGTCTGGAGCTTTCCAGCAACAGACGGAATGTGCACAGCCATCAAATCATAGAATTGAGTTGGAAGGGACTCTTAAAGCCCATCTAGTCCAACTGTCCTGCAACGAACAGGTATATCTACAGCTAGATCAAGTTGCCATGAGCAGCCAAACTCTGGTGTTCTGTATGTGTTAGGCCTGGCAGCCACTAGGCTGAAGGAGTCCTGTTCTCTTGTGCTTTCCCTGGTATCTCTAATGGACTCATGCTGCGTGGTCCTGCAGAGGTAAATGCTACCTGGGTCAAGTTTTGGTATAATCTGTGTCTCTGTGGCAGATGGGCATCTGTATGCTAAAATCACCTTTATTTCGGACAGAGCTCTTTGAAGTGGGGCTGTTCCCCCATTTGGCTGCTGCGAATGGGTGCCTTCAGCTTCACACAAGCTTTTCCTCCTTTAAAACTGAGCAGGTTCCCGACTTGCTATCTGGCTGAGAGCTGAGCTCCAGCTTTTTAATTGGATGGGAATAGGTGTACGTAATAGTGGTGCCGTCCTTTTTGAATGCAGCCTTTATGTGAGCAAATAAGGAATTTTATTTGCTGTGCCCAGTCAGTCCTCAATCTATTTGCGATTTAGCTTCTCACTCAGAAAGAATCCTATCAAGGCATCCAACTCCCCCAAAATGGGCCGCAGGCAGGGTCAGCTTAACTGTTCATATACAAAAAGCCCAGGTTGCTCAAGTGCAAATTCAGGGGTAGCTTTCCAAGTGCTCAGCACCCTTGGCTTAGGGCAACTTTTCAGAGGAGTTCTGCACCCCTAATTACAACAGTTCAGGCCAGATTTTCTGCAGGGATCAGTCTCTGGTTTGCTGGCTCTCAATCCTGGACAGTTATTTCGCTGCTGAGCAGATCAAATGATGTAGTCTTCAGCAAGCAATGAAAAACACCACGTTTCTGAGATTGCACATTGTAGGCATCACAGCTGCCTGGTGCTTGCCAGACTGTAAGCAATTATGCCAGCAACTAGCAAGCTGTCAGTTCTTAGTGTAAGCTGCAAATCTATCAGGAATTGTTTATATTTCACAAGGGGATAGATAGAGAGAAGATTCATTTAATTTCCCTTTAAAAAGTCTATATGTGTGGCAGAAGGTCAAGATAATTTTAGAGACAGATTTTTCAGCAAGATCCTTTAAAAAGGTGGTACTGGTGGAGTTAATAGCCCCTCCTGCAAGCATGGCTGGAGATGGAGAAGAAGGATTTTTCCCTGGGCTGGAGCTTGCAGCAGATGCTCTTAGCCCTGCTCCAGCTACCCAAACTCATTTTTTAGCATCAGGAGCACACTGAGGCCTTATCTTTACTCCTTTGACAGAAGTACATGGCTCTGCTGTGCTTCTGGAAAACATGACTCTTTTTCCACACCCCAAAACATAAGCCTGGGATATAGGTCCTATCCAAACAAGGAGTGCCAGGACTACAACATATCCTTATCCAGTGTTGTTTTCACTAAACCCAATACTCAGGCATTAGACCACATCATAAATTCAAAACAAAATCAGCATGAACTGAGGTGAGGGGTGTGCAAGAGAATTTCCTCTTATTAGCTGTGTACAGGTATAGCTAGATCCAGGCATGCTCGACAGTATGGTGATGGGGGAGCATTTCAGAGACCAAAGAGTCAAAGTTATCATTTTTGTTATTCCTTTAGCACTCAGGATCATGGGTAAAGATTCAGATTTCCTAGTAGGGTGAAAAATTTGAGGACATTCTGTATATCACAGCCAAATTATTCGAGCTTCCAGATCCGAACGTAATGATGTTTGCACATTTTCTTCTCTCTAAAAAAGTATTTTGGAAAAAAATATGAAAATCTAATGAGCAACAATAGAGCAGATAACAAGTCGTACCTTCTTGTGTAGAGTAATACTGTTATCATTACACATTGTTCTGCTGAGACAGAAAAACCTACTGAGCTGAAGGGACTCCTGGGTGACTGTTCAGCTGTGTATTTTCTGCACTCTCTAGGAAAGCGTATTTGCTGCTTTATACTCCTCAGAAGGTAACTGCACAGACAAAGTGGAACCTGAAACATCTTTAAGTTTCTTAAAATCATGTGGAAAGGTGCTTTCCAGATCGGGTATGGCACAAGACTTAAGGCAGATTAAACATTCCTGGATGAATCACAGGTTTCCGGGTAAGCTTGCATTTTCAGCAGAACACAGGAGATTTGGTACTGATTCCTCCTTCCATTAAGGATCCAGTTTTAAATGGAGAAAAAAAAGGGGAGAAAAAAAACCAACACACCCGTACAGTGAAAACATAAAGCCTGACACAGCTGCAACCAGAAGTGTTTTGACCTAAACTGCCATCAGAATGTCCCATGGGACTGGAAGTTCAGGTGTTTCAGATCGCCTTTCTTCACCCTCAACCAGGTTGCTGCTCCTCCTGTGCACATCAACATCCAGCCCTCCTTTGCCTGGAGGCATCCAGCTCTTGCTGATATTTCATAACCTCTTTTCTGAGCCCCAGACCCATTTCTTATTCACACTTGGGTTGCTCTGCTCCAGGCTTGCAGAGGGTGGCAGACAACAGAGCAAGAACTGGGAAAGAGAAATGCAGGCAAAATCAGCTCAATAATTAAGACTGGGGAAAAAAAAACCCTCAACCTCCACTTGTCCTGGTTGGCTGTGTACACCAACACCAACTGCCTGGCCTGGGGCTCTCCCTATAATGGCAGGCCAATGGGAGTCAATGAGGCCAGCTCCTTTGATCCCCATTTCTCGGCAGCTGTGCAAGTCATGGCCTTTGCAGCCCTTGATTCTGACTCACAGCAAAATCTTGTATGCTGGTGCTATGCAGCAGCTTCAGAGGGCAGAAAATAGGTAGTGCCTGCTTTTAGACCCTTGGAGCAGCATGATGAGGCCTTTGCACAACCTGAAGTCAGGTTCATTGTGGTAGCATCCTGCTATAACATAAGTAAATGTTATTTGAGCACTATTTGCAAAATGACTAATTTAGGTAACAAATCTGTAAGAACCCAAAAACTGGGTACTTAATCTTTAATATATCTAGCCCACGGTAAATTACTCAAGGACAGTGAATCAATTCAGTGAGCTCCATTAGGTGGCCCAACATGTATGTATATGAAAACTGGCTACATGCTATTGGAAGCTGCTGGTGGCACACAACTTCCCTTTGCCTCTTTGACTGTCCTGATGCCAGGGGAAGACTTCCAGGCTTCTTTCTTCTTGAAAGTTCGTCGAGGCAGGGAGCATGGCTTTGATCCTCCCAGCATAAAGTTTGGAGGTTTTGTGAAAGTGCTAAATTTTACTCAAATTTAATTCAAAATGAATAGCATGTTTAGCCTAATCGTTAGTCTGCAGAAGCTGCTTTAAATCTTTTTTTTTTTTTTTTTTTTAAACATAGTCAGATCACGTGCTGAGGAGCTGTGCAAGGGGTAAGGATTATCAGCTGCTGGTATACAGGTAGACTACACCCAGAAAAGGACTTCATAGCTGTTTTTTAGCAGGTTGATATATCTTTCATTAGAATTACAGGCTCCATGGTGTGCCACATAATGTGAGTTGTAGGTATTTAAGGAAGGCTCTGCAGGGCTGCTCTTAGCAAGCAGGCAAGATCAGGCTACTGATCAGCTACAGCTAAATGTCACAGAGGTACCTTTTTTTCAAGTAGCTCCTAAAGCTTATTTTCACAGGAGCTGCCAATACAAAGAGGGATTTGTGATTGCAGTCGAGTTAAGGAGCATAAAAAGTACATGATGTCTCTATGAAAATTATAGTGTCTTAGCTGTGGTTGGCTTAAGGGTCAGCTTTATACAAAATGCTGTACAGCAGCCAAGCTGTGTCCTTAGGCTTTGTGCTAAAACACACAGCAAACAATGAGAACAGATAAAACTTGTCCCAAGAGCAGCATGCATGACCACAAATATCTGCGAGATATGGTTTAGTGCTTGTGGTAGCAGTGGTAACGTGAAGACGGTTGAGCTAGATGATCTTATAGGCCGTTTCCAACCTTGTGATTCTATGATTCTATGAAATGTGTTTTATAGCAGCTTAAGGATGGTGCTTTCATTAACCTGCTAACAGCTGTAGGGTATCTGTGGCCCCAAAAGGAGATCATACACCCATTTTGGCAAAGTCTGAGCTCTGGGAAAGCCAATGGGATATTTGACATTGGCCCCCACAGAGCCTTTTATGTAGATTACTGCATCCAATTTCTGATGACCATTGCCCAGTGTCCCCACTAGCATAAAAACTTTTTGCTGTGTTTGCTGGGCTTGATTAATTCCAGTTGAAGATATGATCTGATGAACAGTATCTTCCCCGGACAAAAATGCATATGTGCACTAGTAAAATTCAAGGGTAAAACCCTTCAAGACTCCTCAAAGAAGGCTCACAGAGGCTGATAAGCAAAGTGTGGTTTATTAGGCAACTTTAGAAAAATGTGAAAAAGGAGATAGCCTTTATGTTGGTCATCCCCTGACCAGCTGAGAGAAGATGTAGTACCTAGATCAGCACATCCGTCTCATGGCTTCTATTAATGGATGCATCTCCAATAACTTCAACATTCTCTGGCACAGAACTGGGACCCTTACAACAGATGCACTCAAGGGCATTATCCATCTCACTATTTGCAAAAGTGTCTGAGATTATTTATTTGCAAAGCTGCTTTGTTGTGGAAGTCATGTAGAAGCAGAACTTTCCCAATGTCTAGCAAATCCCTGCATCAAAGTTTGCACAAGAGTAGTATAATGTGGAGTAAACAAACCATGGCATGACGCCATGAAGCTGAACGTTTCCAAAAGAGGTATCTTGTGGTGAGACAGAGGATAAGACAGTATGAAAGAAGACACAAAACTACAGCAGAATAAGGAAGAGCCAAAATTCTGCCTTAGTTTTCTTCCATTATTTCAAATAGGTATTTGGAAATGATGCAGTAAATGTGAAGGTCATGAGATTAAAAATAATTCAGGTTCCTTGTCTTTCTCAGACAGTACTTTCTGTTGTTTGTTTTTAGCATGCTTTTTAACAAAACCTACATCTTGCACAATGATGTGACTTCAGGACAGATCTTTGAGAACAATGTGATACATCATGAAATAAGCTGGGATATGGTGTAACATGGAGTACCTGTATGTACTCAGAGGACAGCCAGCCAGAGCAGAGAGGCTAGGAAGAAGCTTTGGGAAGGAATTAAGAAGGAACAAAAAGAGCTTTCAAAGCAAGGAAAACTTAAAAAATTGTTCATAAGAGAGAAGGAAAGGTAGGCAGAAGTCAGTGGAGTCCTGCATTGTTCTGCTGTCATCTAGGCCCTCTTAATGGGCTAGTCCTTAGCAATAGGAATAATTGGAAAGCTTACACTCTATTTTCAGTAGTCAATTCAAATAAATGTTTGTCTCAGCAATAAATTTTATGAACAACTCACCCCCACCTGAATTAAAATCCAATTCCACCAATTCTAACAACAAAAAAAGGGCCAAAATGAATCACTGGGATCCAACTAATAGGCAAAGCCTCCTTAATGCCATCAGCCATTCAGAGACTTTGTCAGAGTATTCTCTACACAAAACAACCACATCATGTTTTTGCCCATTCTAAAACATATTTGAACCAGCCCTTTTGGAAATTCTTAAAATGCTTGGTTATGCTTTGTTTACTCTGAGATTGGAAGAAAAACCAATACAACCCAAGTGGAATTCTAGCTGAGATGAAAAGACAGAGGTTACACCGCCCATTCATGGTTTTGAAACCCGTCTGGCAGATTCCAGGTATTCAGGTAGATATCTAAAAAACCCTCCAGTATGAAACTAAAGCTGCAGTGAATTCAGTACTGAATCTCTTCCCAGCCTCATGGGCCCAGCACTTCAGCACGGGCTATGTGTTCTTAGGGTCAACCCAAATTTCCTCACTTTCAGAGTCTACCCATTCCCCTTCTGGCTCTCCTTTTAACCACTTCAACCCTCTTTGGGAATATCACACTTTTTCTCAGGGATATGCATTGCTTATGAAGGGTTTCTCTGACTCGTTATGGGACTGTAACGAATGGAAACCTACATGTTGTTTTACTCTTTTAGGAGGCATAATTGACTTGCTTCCTTAAGAAAACAAATGCTGACATATCACTTCATTTATTTAGAGTTTGGAACACTGAAATCTGTGGTAACCAATTTTTTTGCCCACTTTCAGAAATATTTTGCAATATATACACCTACTCATTAGACTTTTTAAAATTTCTCCAAACTCACCCACTCACTAGATAAAGAAAAACATCCATTGCAGTCCAAATCCACAACATGATAACAGGATTTTAAACAAATAAGCACATATCTTAAAAAGAATCCATATCTGCTAAATCACTTGTATAGCAGTGCGGTAAATCAGCCCACAGACTAAGTGATACTTGATAGAATAGACAAGCTGGATATGAAAGCTTAAGTTTCTCACATGCAGCCAGCACTAATGTTTGCAAAGCCAAGATGTACTATTTAACATTTTGAATGTACTCTCCAGTTTGACTTTCTCGCTGTTGCAAGCACCACATGTTAGTACTCCTTGGAGTCTGCATAGTGTACTTATATGCTGATCTTTAACCTCTGTGTCATAACCCAGACCAAAATCAATAGAGGGATATGACACTGGTGAGACCACTTGCCTATACTAGTTCAAACAGACAGATGGGCTATTGCATGAACATAGGGCCAAAGAAATGTGCAGTCAGTCAAAGGGTTTATATTTTTTTGGAGTGTGAAATGAAGAAACATGACTCAGAGGGAGGTGTGTACAGCTTCAGCATCAGCAAAACCATGGCAGGTGCTATAAACTTTGTGCCTTGAGGCATGGCGAAATGGTTGTCTGCCTTTGGGCTTTGCTATTTTCTGTCTCTTTATTGCACCAATTCCACATAAATATCACTCTCTCAGGAGCTGAATTCAATGACCTTTATGGGTCCCCTCCAACTCGAGATACTCTATGATTCTATGACTCTCTCTTGGACTAAACTAGCTCATGAATAATAAAACAGCAGTGGTGTCTGTAAAGTTCATTGTCCTTGTCCTAAGCTATACTGGCTGTTTTCTCCCAGCACTTCTCATACCATGTATGAAACACAGTTAGAAATTCAGAGCATGGCATTTTCTCACTTGCCAACTTTGCAGACCTACCAGCCTATCCACTGAATTAACTCAGATGGTAGGTGGCTGGAGGTGACATAGAATTGGGCTGCTGGTGACAGACCAGTGTGTAAAGCCATAAACAGCTGCTTGCCAAAAGTCAAGTCATAAAGTCATAGCATCATAGAGACATTAAGGCTGGAAAAGACCATTAAGGTCATCTAGTCAAACTGTCAACCCATCTAAACCAAGCCTTTATAACCTTCAATCATCATTTGAGATACACAGGGTAGAAGTGAGAGCTCCAGTGTTTGGGAACCACCAGAACTGATGCAATGTTGCACCCGAAGAAGGGTAACTTTACTCCTCCCTGTATCTGGACAGAACTGCAAAATGTTCTGCCCTGTTGGTCCTGGTTCCCAGTTTCTGAGCTCCTGGCTTGCAGCAGCAACCTTCCCCTCTGTGTAGAGGTTCTGGCAGAATGTAGGCACAAAGCTGCCTGGTGCATTAACCTTTGAAAAGATTTACAGTTGGAGCACTACTGTTAGTTCCCTCTCTATATATCTTCTTTCATGCCTGTAGTAGTCCACGACTGAGAGTCAAGCAGACACTTTCAACTGTAAAAATAAAAATATTTTTAGTTCACATTTTTCAAATATCTTTTTTTTTTCCCCCCAAGCAGTATGTAACTTCATAATACAGTCTGGTTAAAATTTCTCTTTCATTCTACTCTAGGACAACACCTTAGAAAGAAAAAAGCAGACCGAATTTTAGGAACAGAATGCTATTCCCAGGCAAACTGATCTTTAAAAAAATATCATAATGAAATCAATATGTATTATTACACATAATGAAGAAAAATGTATATTTTTACATATTAACTCTATTTGCTTTTACTCTTTACATGTAGTCATAAAAATATTTATTTTTCTGCTTAGAATAACAAAATGAAAGCTCAGCATTCGGGCTTTATCTGGCTGGCACTTATTATTCCCATATGTTAGGGCAACAACCAGATTGCTCTGCCAGTTAATTCTGTGACTCTTTCTCCACCTTTTCATCTGATCTTGGAAAGATTATTTTCTTTGCAGATATTATTGCAAAGAGGTGACCAATTGCCACTGAGCAGTTAAAAATGAAAGGATCAATTAAGATTATTCATCTTGTGGGAAAAATGTACCTTTACTCAGAAAATTAAAATCATTAATACATTGCCACGTAAGGAGCAAAGATGAGAAACAAAGATGTTTTCAATGTTTTAAACAGGACTCTCTGTTTTCGGTAGCAGTGCTGTGTTTGGATTTTACTCTGGTGAGAAGTCTCACTCCCAGCTCTGCTCACTGCAAAGGACGGCAAAGCATCCCGTTGACTCCAATGGAACAGGGATAAAGAGAACAGGGCAGCTCCTGAAGATGAAGTCATTAAGATTACGTTTTTTATCCCTATTATGTCTGAATCATCTGCCGTTTCTATGTGCATGGTGATTTTGCATTGTTTTTTGTATGAGTGCATGCCCAATCTGCCTGGTGGGCTTTTGGAGATGCCCCATCATGAAGTTCAGTGGGAGCCAGGGAGCAAGTTCTATGGAGAGGAGGGTAGAAGGAACACAGAGTCCACCATGTTTTGAATAAAAGAGAACTATCCTTCTTTGAAAAAATGTGTGCACCTTTGCAAATGGATGAGTACATATAGTAGAAGCCACAGATGTGCATTCGTAGCTTAGTAGCAACACTTTCGTGGCAGTCAGTCAGTTTGCACTGAGCTTCTACCATCCTGACCAATACCTGAATCTGAAGTTTAAAGCCCTTATTCCGTCTCCTGTGACCTCTGTGGTGTCCCCAGCAGTAGGGCCTAAAAATGCTTCTCAGCTTCATGATCAGGAACACCCACACTTGCCTTAATGCCTGATGGGATGAGTTGTGGATGTCTGCTAATGCCCACCACTGTATTTCAGTCTGTCCATGAGGCTGGAAGGAAAAATAGTGCATGCTGTCCAGATCTCCAAGCCAGCATTCAGAGGTCATTGTTACGGGATGCATCATTATGGGATTCATGGCTACAGGATCATACTTTTGCCTCATCCCACTCATCATTTTGGGGGGGGGTTGCTGGAGCATTGGAGCAGGAAAATCAACAGTGTGAATGTTTTGTGGTTGAACAATGAGAAACACCAAAGTCAGATTTCCCAAACCTGCACTGATGCCTCCATGGAGGCCCCTCTCTACATGCACAAGTGGGCAAGAGCAGGGCATTGTAGCCTCCTATCCCAGCTGTGATGTGGTCAGGAACCATAAGCAGAAATTGCCTCTTCAATTTCAGCAGTGTCTACATAGTGCAAGTGCTGAGGAGATATGGAGCAAGCTGGTGTTAGCAGGTGAGAAAGGAACAGAGGGGAGAGGGAGTTCGTGGGAAATAGAGTAAGCTAAATGATTCCCTTTGAAAGGTGTTGTTACCAGTGATATAATGAAGATAAAATGCTTCAGATGTCAACAGCATACTGCAAGCTCTAGGAAAACCCGCACAGCTTCTCTACAGCTGAACTGTTCGTTCACAGAATAGTTTTTCTTTCTCATTATCAAGTTATTACAGACAGTTTTTTGTTCTGCCAGAGCTCTGCTGACCAGCAGTGTGAGACTTTTCAGAGCTGCAGCTGCTTAGGCAGAGTCAGGTATCCCAACATAAAGGGACTGTATGTACATATTCTATTTTTCATTCCCTTCCCTTGATGGAGTAACTATAGCAGTATAAGCAACTTTATACTGGCGTAATTCATCCCCATTGGGGATGTTATATCATGTTAGAGAGATTTAGATGGCTAATGTGATAAAATGTATGAATTGAGAAGCTAGTAGGATCTTGAATTCGGGTTTTTTTGTTTTTTTTTGTTTGTTTTTGTTTGTTTTTTTACTTCTGGCAGTCTACATGACTCACAGTAAGTCAAACTTGTAAGAATAACAGAGTGTAAACTGGGCAGGACTAAGTGTCACTGCTGGTGCAGATCAGTTTTTAACTACCTGAATGCTCAAACGTTCCTCAACCCCAGAAATCTTATAGAAGGATAACAAGTCTACATAATGTATCATCTACTGGCAAGGAGTACATATATACTAAACTTTCCAAAGGAAGCCAGTGATTCCAGCTTCTTTTATATTGAAATGCCTGTCCTGAGAAAACTTACAAGGTATCTTATGTGGAAACTGCTGTTGTAAAGCAAAGAGTGATAAGGGTGCAATCTATGGAAGACACAGATTGCTCAGCAGAGGGCTATTTTCTTATCTTCAGGACATTCTTGGGAAAGAGAAAAGAGTAAAAAATCGAGCTGAGAAAGAGGGAAAGAGATCTAACAGCCAATTGGGAATGGTGAAATAGAAAGGGTGAGAAAGGAGAGTCTTGGAAAGGGGCTAGAAAGGAAAAGACAACAAAAGGAGAAAGCAGAGGAAGGCAAGGGGGAGGGGGTGGAGAGAGGAGAATGTGCTGGACAAAGGGGAAAGAAAGGGAAGAAGAAATGAAAGTGAGATGGGAAGAAAAGGCACAGTGCTGGGATGAATGCATTTTGTTCCTATTTATACATTTATATTCCAGTTAGTAAGGGTCTCTAAAGGCTGTGATTTATTATAAGTTTTCCTTTTTAGTCTCTTGGAGGAAGGGGCAAAGGCCGGAGGGGGCCGAATTCTTTGCCTAGGGCATGGCTATTCCTCTGGCTGGCCCTGAATTCAGAAAAGTGCTAATGCTCTCAGGAGCTGGAATGCAATTAATTTTCGGTGGCACAATGTTCTAAACAGAGCATGTTTGGGGATGCTCAGGTTTGTGATTCTAGGCTACCCTTAGCCTATCTGTGCAAATAGGAGCTGTGACACTAGCTCTATCACCAGGCTATTATCTTACACTTGGGAAACGAGCACATCTCAGATTTTTGACCTGAAAATGTTTGTTTGCATGATATTTCTTTAAGTCAAGAGGGTATTTCATCTTACCCATACATACTCCTCTCAGCATCCTGGCTAGAGTATGTAGTAAAATCTCCTCTGAATTATCTCCTGCTGCTTTTTTTTTTTTTTTAATTTAAATTTCACAAAGGTCAAAATTAGGGGATCTTTTTTTAACAAACCCCAAGCTGAGACACTGGATTATTTAGAATAATCAGTTTAAAACCACATGTGACACATCACTGAAGCAGCATACTTTTTCCATGACAGCTTGTTATGTGTCACAGGAACATTTGTCACTGATCACTCAATTATCTACAAATTACATCTTAGTTTCATTCATGCCGTTTCCTGGTGAAAATCAGGGCAGTGTCCTGAAGCCATCTCTACTCATACTATTGCAGTCAGGAGGTTATTTAACCCAGATATATAAATATCTTAGCTTTAAGATACTTTACAGTAATTGGACATGTTTTTTGGTTGCAAAACACTTCAGAAAACTTCAGAAATTCTTAGTAATAGAACTGTTTTCTTCATCAATGACCAGAATTTTCAAAGGGGGAAATTTTTATAAGATGCTTTTTTTCTTTTTTTTCCCCACATACCTACCTCATTTCTTTCTCTTTCTGAAGCCAGACGGGGGGGCTTATTTACATTCTGAGGGATGTATGGGTACATGGCCTCAAGCTGCCCCAGGGAAGGTTCATATTGGATATAAGGAAGAATTTCTTCTCAAAAAGAGTGATAATGCATTGGAGCAGGCTGCCAAGAGAAGTGCTGGAGTCACCATGCCTGGAAGTGTTTAAGGAAAGAGTAGATGTAGTACTTAGAGACATGACTGGGACATGAGGAGTTGGACTAGATGAGCTTTAAAGGTCCCTTCCAACTCTGAGGATTCTATGATTCTATGGCTTAGTGGGCAATATTGGTGGACTAGATGATCTTAGTGGTCTTTTCCAATCTTAATGATTCTTCGATTCTACGGGCAGGTGTCAGGGCTGTCTAGGGAATCGCAGAGGTTATACTCAGTGTATGAGGGAGGATGATTTGAGGAAAGATTTAAGGAAAGATAGGAGACTCACAGGTGGGTATGGGCTTTGTGCTGTGTCCCTGTTAGAGCTAAGATCACATCCAGGTGGCTTTTGAAGATCTCCAAGGAGGAGACCTCTTAATCATTAGGGTGATTTAATTGATTTAAATCAATTTAAAGTGATTTAAATTAGGGTGAATTTAGGTGAAATATCACAAACATGCATCTTTTCCCTGAGATAAGAGGGCATGCAAAGCCTCACATATTTTGCTTTTAGCAAGGGTAGTGGTAATGGCATTGAAAACGGCAGTGCCATTATTTTGAGATCCTGTTTTGAAACATTTCCTATTCCAGAGAATGCATAGTTAACCCTGAACACCTATGCCACGTTTTGCTGACTCAATTAGAAAAAGAAATGTTTGACCACTGCAGGACTCAGTCCATTCCAAGCTCCATTGTTTGATAAATAATTGAACGTGATTGTACCCTGGAAGAATTACTTCATGATGTTTGAATAAGATATACTGCCCAGTGGAGGCTGATGGGAAAAAGATAAAATATGCTGAATACCATATATTTAGACTATTGTTTTGTAGGTGAAATAGTATTTCCTTGTGAGTCACTGACTTTGCTTGTAGATCAATGCCGATGTGCAGAGGCTCTAACTTGCACGTAGCACAGCTTCCCCTTGATTGACTCCTCAGAAGAGAGGATTAGAATAATCTCTTTGCTGGCACAAATGTACTGGCAAAAGCAGGAGTTCCCAAACTATGCTCTGTGATGTGAAATCTGTTTTGAGGGAGGCACAGCAGGAAGCTGGAAGTAGAGAATAGTTGGTGGGATATATATCACTGGGATACCTTCTGTTACCTGTGCCACCATGCGTTACCCCAACACATGCAGTGGTTACCCTCAGTTATTATCTCTGCTATAGCAGCTTAAATCATACAATGATAGACTCTTCTGAGTTGGAAGGGATGCTTAAAGGCCATCTAGTTCAACTGCCTTGCAAGGAACAGGGATACCTACAGCTTGATCAGGGAGCTGAGAGCCCTACCAGCCTGACTTTGAATGTCTTCAGGGACAGAACATCCATCACATCTCTGGGCAACCCATGCCAGTGCTTCACTACCCTTACATTGTCCCTGAAATACAAAAAGTGGGAAGTTTTGTAGCTTGGGAAATCTAGCCTTCACCATTTTGTCCATCAATTCAGTGTGAAGAGGCTTGTTATTGGATGGAGGCACCTTTTAGTTTTCTCCCAAGCAGTGTGCTATAGCTGCCAAGGTTGCAGACTCCTTCAATTATATGCTGGGCTACCAAATCCTCTCCTTCTTGAACCTATGAGATGGAGGCCAAAAGGCCAGTAGGTTACCCTGTCCCTGTGCAAAGCACCAGCTTCTCTCTACCAGCCTGTGCACTAGTCTATACACTCTTCCAGTCCACTTAAGGTGCCAGTGCCTCTTCTCTGTTTTTGTTGTGATTGGCAGCCTGGTGATGCTATCTCTGCACCTGGGAAGGTCTCAGCTATTGCTAATCCAATGCAAGCACTCTGTTGGAAGCAGGTGATGAAGAGGGAAAGGCTGGTGGCTAATCTTTGACACATGGCCCTTTTCTCTGGCTCAGCATGGGCTTTTGGCCTGAAGGTGCACAGTACATGGCATCATCTGGAGGGTGAGTGCAAAAGCTTTGAAAGAAGCAAAAGAAGTCAGGCAGGGAGCCTCCATAAATCTATCAGAAAGTTAAATACTGTAAAATCTGCATGTTGTTTACCAGCTGTGGCTACAATGAAGACAGAAATAATCCCGGTAAAACATGACCTTTGATCAACAAGGTGGAGAAATTAGGTCAAGCAGGTTTTTACTTGCTGAAACCATAAGCTGGGGATGGACAGAAATAAAATTATCTTCCAAAAACGGGTTAGTCTAATGACCCCACAGAAGGCTGTTGTACTGTTCAGCTGCCTGCAGCCAACTTGCTGCGCTTGCAAACCTTTGCATTGAGCACTGTATGCCCAGGGAAAAACACATGCAAAGAAGGGGAGAAATTTCATGCCCCATGAACTGAGACTCGGTGCTTGAATTATGTTGCATGGCAGGCAGTGGCAGGACTTTCCTGTGTGACCCTAGGGAAACCCTTCAGACTCCGTTATCTC
The DNA here is from genome assembly GCA_035772895.1 of Perdix hodgsoniae. NCBI lineage: Eukaryota > Metazoa > Chordata > Aves > Galliformes > Phasianidae > Perdix > Perdix hodgsoniae. The sequence continues at coordinate 727,502 of JAPSGF010000087.1, forward strand.
CACCTGCAGAGCCATGTTCTAGGTGTGGTGCAAGGCGTTCCCACTTTGTGTTTTGCAGATGGCCTGCTGGGAGGGTGTTGCCCTTGCACACCCAGTTAGCGTGTCTTTGTTAGTGTTGTCTTTGCAGCAAGGCTCCTCCTGTCTGCACACCTTGGGCAAGAGCATGGAGCTAAGGCTCCGTGTGCTTTGGGGGTGGAAAAAGTTTAAATCTATGAAGCACGTCCTAGCTCTTTTATTGAGCACAGATTCACAGATTAATAGAATCATAGACTCATACGCCTCACCAACCTCCAATGTTGACCTCTAACATTTAAGCTAAATGTCCCTTCTTTTAGTTTAAAGCCATTCCCCTTTGTCCTATCGTTATCAGACCATGTAAAAAGTTGGCCCCTCCTGCTTGCAAGCTCCCTTCAGGTACAGGAAGGCTGCAATGAGGTCTTCTTTGAGCCTTCCCTTCTCCAGACTGAATGAGTCTAACTCCCTCAGCCTTTCTTCATAGGAGAGGTGCTTCAGCCCTCTAAGCACCTTTCTGGACCCACTACAATGGGTTTCATGAGTTGGGGGCCAAATCTCTGGGTTTAGTACTCCAATTGGGCCTCACAGGAGCTGAGCAGAGGAGGACAATCACCCCCTTCTCCATGCTACCACCCCTCTTTTGATGCAGCCCAGGATACATTTGTCCTGGGCTGCACGCAAACACCGCTGGCTCACATCCAGCTTTTCATCCACCAGAATTCTCAGATCTTTCTCTGCGGGGCTGTTTTCAGCGAGTCCTTCTCCCATTCTGGATGTGGGAAGCAGCAATATGCCCTTCTGACTCTGGCATCAGCTCAGTGCCTTGGGGCATCCTCCCTGAGGCCACGGTGCTGGGTTTCAGTGCCCTGCACACTCTGTTCTAGCACTGGGTTACATGCTGGGGCTCAGGCAAGCCTGTACGGGAATGATGACAGAGTGTGTTCATCTATAATTAATGGGTAAAAGGATTCTCAGAAGAACTTGTAATCAGAAAAAAATGTCACCACAGAAAAGGCAGGAATAGCTGGTCATCAATTTTGGATGGGGTCATCGGTCTTCAACCACTTCCTTGCACCCATATGTGGGGGCACTGACCTGAGGAAAGCATCCTAACCTGAAATAGATTAAGTCCCTCCCTCCCTGGATATTATATAATGTCTAATGATGAAACTTACCAGCCTCCATTTTTTCCCACAAGAAGCAATTTAGCAGAGCCAGGATACACATGTGCACTCAGAGGGTTAAACCAGCAAATGGGTGACATGATTTTACACCTGTGGCAGTTTGTTCCAAAGATCAGCTGCTCTCAAAGCAAAAGTAAACTCACAGTATTTATTATGAGTCACTTAAGCAAGCAAATTATTAGTCGAATCTAACTGTGGTTATGAGAGCTGGGACCTGAATTGAAGGTTAATTATTTTTTTCTCCTAAAAAAAGAAGAAAAAAAAAGTGCTTGTCAAACTCCAAGGTGATTTAGCAACTGCCATTGGAAGATGCTGCTTGCATATATTCCAGGGCTGCTCAGCCTGGGTAGCTCAGCGCTTCTGCATCTTATGGGACTGTTTCATTAGGGGATGTGGAACTGCTTTTGAGGGTTGAACCCAAAGTCCACCAATCATACAATCATAAAATCATAGAATTAAAGAATCATAGAATGGTTTGGGTTGGAAGGGACCTTACTTCCCACCCAGCCCCTCCCCTTGCTGTGGGCTTGTTGTCCCCACCAGATCAGGCTGTCCAGGCCCTATCCAACCCAGCCATGAGCACCTCCAGGGATGGGGCACCCACAGCACTCCAGGCAGCAGTGCCAGAACCTCACCGCTCAGAGTCCATGTGCAAAAGATGTGGAGCTAAGAGGGAACAGTGGGGCATTTCCTTCCCCATTTCCCAGCGGTGAGTATATTGCATCCTCTCAATTGAAAGGAAAAAAAATAATCCCCTCAGGACTGAGCTTGATGCCCATGGGTGTACATTCAGGTATATCTAGAATTGCTGCAGACTCTGGCATAGCAGCAACCCAGTTGCTTTGAGTTGCTGTAGTAGCCAACAGCTTTAAAGCCTGTCCTAATGCTGCTGCACAGGGAAGGGTGGCAACGGCCAGAGGCTCTTCAGTGGAGGTGGCACTGGGGAGAGAGCCTTTCCTGGAGCCTTTCATCCCTTGGCATGGAGTGTAGGGAGGGTGATCTATGGGCAGAGATGGTCTGGACAGCTCTCCAAGGACTGGGGTAGAAGTGGCTCTCAGTTCATTGGAGGGGCCTTAGTGATGGCAATGAAAGAGAAGATAATAAGGAAGGGCCATACGAGCACATCCCATGCAGAGGACGTGAAGTTTGACAGATCTGTCTCGACTGTGCAAGTTTGCCCTGGCACTAGTTATCCTTCATGCTCAGTAAACGAACAAACAAACAAACAAAAACAACAATGTGGATGTTTTCTGCAAAAGGTAATGGAGTATAGGTCTCTTGAGTCAAATCTGGAGTCGGTTTAATAAAGCTCCTTGGAGCAGTGACTCTGTGTTGCTCTCTGTTTGTAGAGCACCATGGTGCTATTCACATGCTTTTTAATGCAATAAAATTACACAATAATGCAATACAATAATAATAAATTAGAACAGAGATGGTTCTCAGCCATACCAAATGAGGAAAGGCAAGGTTTCACTCTTGCAATACCAACTCATTCCATAACCCTAGGCAAACTGCTGGGTATTTTTTTTTTTTTTTTAAGTGTGCCTTTTTAAGGCTCTCTGGAATCACAGTGCTCTTTGGGAAAACAGCATCTTAGCAGTCCTCTGCTCTGCTTCCCTCACTAGTGAAGGCAGCCGAGAAAATAATAACCCCACCAATGCACACTGGGAGAAACAAACACAGTGACTGTGAGTGTAGTGCTAAACTGGGGCTTTGCCATTCATTTTACCAAGTCCAGCAGGGACCGTCCCATTCAGAGAGACGAGCCCCCGCACTCCCTCCTCTCCGGCTGCCTAAATGTCTCTATCTGAAGGAAAAGCAGTTTAGCACATCGATAGTCATGTTCAAATTCCAAGGCTAAGCACGAAGCCGGGGAGAGGGGAGGGGGAGCAAAAAAAAATCAGGTGCTTCTCAAAAACAATCAACCTGATTCACATGCAGCTCAGCAGCTTTTTTGATGGCTCAATTCCAGATTTCACAGCTATTCAATAGTTCTCTTGTGTAGCTGATCCTTGTCTTAGAATTCAGCACAACTCAATCCATTTTCCCTTTTCTTTCTATAAACACCCCTCCTCCTCTTCCCCTCCCTTCATTTTCTTGATTTACATCTCTAGGGAGATGGGAATGTGAGGGAGAAGCTTGTAGTCTTCCTTCCTGGGGGGCCTTGAACTGGTGTCCTCTGTCTCAGGTTCCCATTATCCTGGCTGTGCAAGCCGTAGCCCCTCTGCACTCCAGCCCGACTCAATTGGAATTTAAATGCTTCATGATTGTTGTCTCACAGAATAGGAAAGTGCTGCATTAAAGAGTAAATTACAGCAGACAAGTAACTGCCTTGGGAAGGAGAGTGAAAGGAGAGATGAGCCCAGCACAATGCCCATTTGCTAAAGAGAGTTTTCCAAAGATGAAACAATCTTCCTGGGACAGTCTCACAGGAGTAAATATGACACAGCCTGCATGGATATGGAGCTTCATTTGGGAGAAGTGCAGTGTGCTCAGCCCAGAGCAGCCCCCTGATATGCATCTTGCACACACATCTGAGTTGTGCCCTGGCGCCAAATGTGTAGCTGGATCTGGGCTGGATGTTCAGTCTCTTACATGGGGTGGATTTGGGCTCTTTTGCTGGGATTCAAACTACTAAGCAGCTTGCAAGGAAGTGAACAACTGAGATTTCCTGCTGTCCTTGCTTTTTTGATCATTTTCTAAGAAGAGCAAGAGTTTTAAGTTAGTGGTGATAGGTTGATGGTTGGATTGGATCATCTTACAAATCTTTTCCAACCTTAGTGACTCTATTCTGTGATCCTAAGTTCATTCACGGTGAATCTTTCTATCAATCTCCATCCATGCTGAGGCAACATCACTCTCCACTTTCCCCTCTCTAGCCACACTGTGGTGATGATGTGGTTGCCTAAATGCTGTTATGCATTGTGAGTCTTCCCCATTCTTGTGCAAAACTGAATGAAAAATAAACCCCCAAGATTTTTCAGTTGTTTTAGAGATACTTCTATACACTTTCATGTGCTCTGATATACTTCAGGTCCAAGATAGCATTTTTCCACTTGAAATAGTACTACTAGAGTCAGCCTCAAAGCTCAAGTGCTCTTTGAGCAATGGCACAGCTCCCCTTTCCTTGCCTTATTCTGGGTATGCCTCCTATAGGATCAGAGAAAAACAAAGCATCTTCTCCAATACCAAAGGAAAGCAATAAAAAGATGGTTAGCATTCATCTAGACCATCTGAAAAAGGAGCAAAAAAAATGACACAGCCACAGTACCAAGACCTGGGACAGAGTAAAAGTCACGTATTTACCTTCGAGAGTTACTCAAGACATCTGTGTCCTTAACATCTTGGTCACCTTTGCAGAATCTGTCATATCAATAGAATATTCATGAATAAAACCGGCAAGTGTAAAGGATAGTCATAAAATGCCAAAATGAATGACATAAAAAAGACTGCATTGCTATAAAAGAACAAAATCAGGAGAGCTTCCCTTCCTCTCGCTCAACAGCATATGCCTTCCAAACTGTTGAAGTAAGGCGCCATGGACATACAGTAAAATATTGCACAGATAAGACTAAGAAGAATCAGAAAACAATGTCTGTACACATGCACACATGCAGGCACGCGGTCCTTCCCCTTCTGAGATCGCAGTGTGTGCTTTTCCTGGAGCTGGCTCCGAGTGGCTCCTGTTTAATTACTCCTCTGGAACCACTGCAGGAAAGGCTGTGCCAGCATTTAATTTTTTTTTAAACAACATGTGAGAAATGCTCCTTGGCTCAATGTTGACAATTAATGTGTCAGTGCTGAAATACATATTTGTAAGGTTGCTGTAATTTTTTTTTTTCAGTGTCCGTTATGAAAGAAGGCTTTTCAAATGGCCTTCATCCAGGACTCTGCCACCTCCCTCTGCCTTTGCATGCTGTGAACCCCACTATCCTTTTGAAATATTTTGAGGAATGGCCAGCGAGTTTTCAGAGAGAATACCCTGCATTTTCTTTGGAATAGGGTCTATCTTTAGGGTCTACAGCCAGGTACTCTGCAAAGCACTTCAGGAACTGCTGCAGTCACACAGAAGTGGCTGTGCTTTGTCCTTGTGACCCTAATTCTACACTTCATGTAAGATTGCAGGCAGGGAATAATTTAAGTAAATGCTTTGTGCTAATCATTGTCCCTCTGATTTACCAGGCTCAGCACTCTGTTGATTCAGGGCCTTGTGTCCCAAACTAAATGCCACTGAAAACAATAGGAAAATTGGGCTTTGGATAAACACATGCACAATGTGAAATGCTTTAGACTGAGGCCTTTTGAGGACAGCAAGCACGGCGCCATCGGAGCCCTGGCATCAAACCCTACCCTGCAGTCCCACAACTTACTGCAGAACAAGGATTCTGGTGTGAAGCCTCAGGTGAGGACCGTGGCATCTTCACACCTATGAGACACAAACCAGGAGACCCCACAACAGCCAGGGGAACTTCTGGGGATGGGGGCACACTAGACAAATCCTTCATTCGTTCTCTGCAAACATTTTCTCCTGTACTCGGGCAGAGACAGGAAGCCATGCATTGAGCTTACCCTGAGGAGGCCAGCCATGCTTTTTTAGCTTTCTCTTTGGAATAGGTGAGACCTGGATGTTGGGCATGAGAGGAGATTTGCTCCAGCCCTGCAGAACTTCTGCCTGCTATGGCATAGGTAGCAATTAAAACATCTCTGCCTCCAAATCCCCACAGAACATTGGAAAAGTGCTGCAGCATCTCCAATTGTGCCTGCCTCTCCCTTGTAGGCATATGCAAACACCCAGCTCCCAAGCACCAGCCCTCACTTTGAATTTATCTGCTTTGGCTGTTTGTCTCGCAGCTCCTTAGCATGTCTTGAATGTGGCTTATTGTCTGCTAATAAAGAAGAGTGCAACTCTCCAGCAATGGCAAGAGCCCAGCTTTCATGCCCTGCTGTGGAGCCAATTCCCGTCAGGGAAAGAGGGTATCACTGGAGGTTTTAAATAAAACAGTTCTCCCCTAAAAAGCCCTCCTGTTATATAATGCTCTCCTTCTCCCCCTTTTAATGAAAACAAGCAAGCAACTGTCTCTTTTTACCATGACAGGGACAGATCCTGCAGCCCTCACTGGTACATGTCCTGCTGGAAATCAGTGGCCTCTGTGGGAAAGCACTGAAGGACCAAGTTCAGCAGTCACTGACTTAGGGTAGTGCTTCCCTCTTTGGCTTGAGAGAGGCCAGGAAAACACAGGACACAGCATAGTACACATTATACATTTGCATTTTGGTGTCAGCCAAAATATACATCAATATGATGAGGGATATAGTAAAAAACACATTCCTTCAGTATATTATTACTGTAATGTCTCAGTGCTTCCACATTAACTTGTTCCCAGGAAATTCCATCATCAGTGCTTCAACCCTGTGTCTGTTCAAGCCAGTTAGGATGATGGGAAATTACCCTACTCAGGAAAATAGCATAATTAAAGTAGTGATTAAATTTTGCTGTCATCCTGGGTCTGCATAATATTAACAATCTCTCACAAAATATTTTTAGTATAGGAAGATCCCTATTATGTTCTTAATTAAGTATTAAAAACTGATTGAAAGAGTAGGTTTGCATTTCTGCTGCAACATCCAAAACAAGAGTAGTGCTGCTCCCCAAGAGATTCCCACAGTAAGATGTTTAGAGTAAAACAACAACAATAAAAACCCAAAACATTAAAAAGGATACACTGCTCCAAAAAAACATGACCATATGCAACAGAAGCATTGTCAAACAATCAGACCTAATTCTGCTAGATTGGTGATCAGGTTTTCTTGCCATTAGGTCCAATGGGAACCAGCACTGACTTCTCCTGAAGTAAGGTATTATGGACTGCCTGCCTTTGGAAAAAGTCCTCAACTGAGTAACTGCAGAACTGGAGAGAGTCTTGAATCATGAAGGTTTGTGTCTCTTCCAAAAACTGTTGTGCATCCAGCAGTTATGGATGAGAACAGCCATGTCCAATATATACACAGACATACATAAATACACTTAACACTGCATAGATTTTGCTGTCAGGGATTTCACATGGCAGCAGTTTCACAGTCAAATAAATATCTCATTCCAAAACACCTTAACTGACTGGCAATCATGGTATTTAAAAGCTCAAATATACGTGAGAAGTAAGACTTTATTCTGCTACATCTATTTCAATTAAAAAAAAAAAAAGAAAAAAAAAACAACAACAACAACCAAATAAGCTAAAAACAGATGAAAACAAGTTTGGATCAGGTTTTGTAATGCAGCACCAAAATATGCAATGTCATTTGCTTAAATTTCCCTGTACTGAAGTTTTCATCATGTGTGAGCAAGCTTACAATTCCCAAGGAGTCAGGCTTATTCTGCCCACCCTTGGGCACGAAGGGGAACCCCATATGCCCAACTTCTGACATTACTTTTTTGTGCTCTTTTCTGAAACCGGCCCATGGCTGTGGGTGGTGATTTGCACCACCAAGAGGACCCTGCAGCACTTCTAGGCTACAGCTTCTGTTATTCGCATAAGGCATATGCACACTGCACCCGGGTTTGCTGGAAGCTAAGACTTCACATACAGAGGGTCACCAGATAGGAAAGTCCCTGTGGGCCAAATAGCTTGGAGTGACTTTAGATGAGGCTGAGTCACCTCTGGAGATGTTCTCTTTCACTCCTCATCAACAGAATATATATACATTTTTAAAACACGACTGTTATACACAAAAGGTAGAGCTGAAATCCCGTTCTGCCTTTGTCAGATGACAGAGGAGAATGGATTTGCTGGAGTTCTACCTTCACATGGTGTTTCAAGGACCCAGGAGACAGCTCTGAATGGAGGTGCACGATGTGTGTATCACAGCTGCTGACCGCTGTGCCTAGAAAACCTTTAAATACAGACTAGAGGGCTGAGGCTGAACATAGGGAATATAAGGTCTACAAGTCAATTGCGTCTCTTTTTCCACCTAGGATTTGTGTGTATATGTTAATATAAACTCAGAATTAAGCAGCTGATGGCTGGGAAATGAGAAACTTTAGTTAGCTATTAAGATGTTTTAAATTAGGATGCTTGTATAAATCTGCTCAGCCAGTGCTTGTTTGGGTTCTGCTTTGTGCCCGGAATGGGACATATGTGCTGAGTCTCCAAAACTTCCTCAGTCCTACCATGAACGTGCTGCTCTGATAGGGCACTGTAGTCACACTTGGGAAAACAGCAGAGAAGCGGGCAAAATGGGTTCAGAAAACTAATATTAACTAACTAAATCAGAAATACACAGTGCCAGTTTCCCACTGCATTGCCAGTCAACGCAGCTCAAGAAATTATTTTCTTGTTATTGATGCTGAAATGGCTACAGTTGCAGCTATAATTAAAATCACCTGAATAGTTGGTTTTCTGGTGTGGTCACAGAAATAAAAACTCAAAATACAAAATGTAAGGTACAGCTGTCTTGAAACAAAATTGTTTTTGTTATTTTCAGATTGAAATTATGTGAAAAAGAATATTTGGTCAAAATTCACTCAGAGCAGAGTCAAAGGATTCAGAAACCAACCCCAGAATAAATGTTCATTTCCTGACATTCTATTTAACCTTTAAAATCAAATAATAATAATATAAGAATGCAGGTAGCCATCTAAATTTTCTTTTTCAAATTAAGTGTTTTGTAATACAAACAACTGTTTCAAATTGCTTTCTTTTCCCAGTCAAAGCTACTCATTGACTGGATTGACCTCTAGTTGTGAATACGGTCACCTGAAGCAACTAGGAACACTTTTCTGCCCTTCTAACACATTCCTGTGTGCAGCCACATACAACTTTCCCTCTCACAACCAGCAGTGCGTGAAGGATGGACACCATTCCTGGCCAAGGCATTGCTCTATATAGAGAAGTGAAAGGACACTGTGAACATGACACTTGTATGATCCAAGCCAGATTATGCTGGATATAACAGGAGTCTTTCCATTGATTTTTGTGCACTCTGCGTAGGGCCATTATTCTGAAAGCTGCAGCTTTGCTCTGTGTGATGGCAACAAGATATTCCTCTGAGGCTTCAGTAAACACACCACCACGCAAACACTGCTTTGTGGTATGGAGGTTCAGATCTTTGATTTCTTGATTTTCTGCCTGTGTGTGTGTTGTTCCATCCTTCTTAGCAATCACTGCTTGAACAGGGGTTGTGTGAACCAGCAGGAACAGATCCAATCTCTCAGGCAGTAGGCTTCTTTCTTGGTTGGAGCCCTCCTCACACACCTGAGACAAACATTGCCACCAGCATTACAGGTGTCCAACATACTTTTCCCTTTTAAAGCCTTCCTGGCCTGGACCATGCTTTTGCTACCTTTCATAGAATCAGAGAACCAAAGAATTGTAGGGTCATAGAGTCAAAGAATCACAGAATCATGGAATGGCCTGGGTTGGAAGGGACCTCAAAGATCACCTCATATATCTCTTTGGTCTGAATCATAACACCATTATTGTCACAGGTGCACAGCACAAGAGGGAGCTGAAGAACATAGGTTACGGGACTTGCCCAAGCTGATGAGCAAAGTTGCAATTATGACTATGAATAATTGAGGTTGGTTTTCATATCAGCAGCCAGATATACTTTCTTTTTTATTATTTTTAATCACAAACCCTGCACATAGTTTCCCAGCCATAAGCTGGGACTGAGTTACAGCCACAGCTGGAGGCACATCTGCTTGTGAGTTATGACAACTTTACTAATGCAGAATTCAACACCTGAAAAGGAAGAGACAAGTGGGTTTAGATGCACATTTTTACTTAAAGCTTCTCTCTGTCATACTATCACCAAATCCTCTCTGCTCAGAGCCATCAATCGATTATTTCAAATCCTATATTAAGTTTCTAATTCATTTTTTATCCTTCTTTCCATCTTCTGATTTATTGTCTCTAAACTTTGCAGACCTTTTCTGGCTAAGTTGGATTATTGTATGCCCTAAATCTAAGGATTACAAAATGTTTGGAAGTCGTTTAAGAATGTGAGTTATTACTCTTTTCATGGAGTAGAAAATTGAGTTTTTGCTCTCTCTCCACATCAGAGGACACGCTGCTGAAGACAGACACTTAAAAGTGAGAGGAGACCCAAGTTTTAAGCAGGTCAGGATCTCTGCTCTGCACAGTATGTGCATTAATAACCACAAAAGCAATCGTGCATAATGAACATGTGGAAGCAGTTTTACTACTTGATACGATCTCTGAGCCAAAGAAGAAGTTGTCTGATTTGTCAGCATCTGGGAAGCAGCTCCATTGAGACATAACTGTATTAGTCTTCGCTTTGTATCCAACCTTATTAAAGACTTATGCTTTAAGTCTGCTTCTAATAAAAGCCTGTTTTAGTAGGAGCTGGGCTTCCTTACCATACACGAGTCACCTATTTTTAATGGAGAGTTAGTAACATTTGCTACCGAGCTGCTAAATCATTTCAAGCTCTTAGCCCACCTGCTTGTTTTCCAGTGATACGGATGAGTTCAGCTGAGCTTTCCAAAAAGGAAGCAGCTGTGGTCTCCATCAGAAAGACCAAATGCAAGTCAGTAATGTGACCACAGTGAAGAGGCAGAGACAGGAGATCAGTGGTTACCTCTGAAGTGGGACGGTTGATGATGGTTCTTCTGAGGGGAATGAAACCTGGAAGTTTACTCTCATCCAATACTGCTCACAATTTGGTGCTGGGGTACGGCTATCAGGTGGTTTCTGCCTTTCCCAGCAGCATTTGAATCCCACGGGATGTAGCCAGAAGCAGTGATGGATGAAGCCATCTCTGGTATCTTGGCTATCTCTCCAGCTGGTGTGGAAAATCATTAGTTTCAGTGGAGGTACACTGATTTTTGTTTACTTGAAATTATGTCCAAGGCCATCCAGTGAAAGCTGGGTCTGATATGCATCAATGTTGCGAGAGTTATTATTCCTCAAACACAGCCTGTTAACTGCTTTTAGTTCCTTACAAAACTCATGTGTTTTTGGTGTATGTTTCACTCATGACCAAGTTGGCTTCATTCACTCAAGGCCAAAAATGAGATTAGGAAGATTGGCATCTGCATAATGGCAGCTTGGTAGTTTGTCTGAGGTGCTTTATCAAACCTGTTGGAGGCAATAATAAGCAGTGCAGGTCAGGAGCTCAGCCAAAGCAAATGGTCAGATGGTGCACACCAGTGCAGATACATGAGCCTTGAATAAGGGATCTGACTGCTAAGAGAACACTGCAGTCAACTAAAAAGTGGACAGGGGAGAATATAATTTATGGTAGCTTAAACATGCTTTTTCTCCTGAAGTCTCCATTTCTTTCCTCTCCTCAGGTTTTCTCGTTTGAAAATGGGCATCCTGCCATCATAGAACCATTACTGCCTTTTCTTAGGCTCCATTCTGTGATAGGAAGGAGGACATAGATGCTGGTTGGTGATACACTATACCATAGATGTACTGGTGAACAGTTCATATCTGCCCTCACTGATTACAGTTTGGGGGAATTATCCTAACCCAGCTCCAGTGGTCTTCAGTGCTGTTTTGAACTCAGGATGGAGTTGAAGAAAATTAGGAAGGTGAGAAGGGGAGGTGCTGCAGGAGGAAGAAATGAAATATTATTTTTGCCTAGCTGGTCTTGGATAAACAAAGTCCAAGATGTGCATATTAAGATTACATTTGTCTTATCTGTGATCAGACATTTCTGGAAACAGAACTTGTGAAACCATAGTGCAAGAATAACAGTTTCAGTGATAGAGAACAAGCTGTTCTTGGAGTGTGTAAGGGGGGAGGGAGGGTGACTATCTCATCAACAGAGCAAGCCTGTAAGAAATGTTGTCCAATTCCCACGCCATACATTCAGACCAATGGTAGGACCTGGATCAAGCCATGGGAGGGAAATGCCTCTGTGTGTTTCCAAATTCCATCAGATGCATATCTGCATCTTCAGGTATAATATTTTTAGCATTTTTTCTATGCTTCTCTGCATACCTAATCTTTGGTGAAGTCACCATTCCTGGAGATGTTCAAGAAATGTGAGATGTGGCACTGAGGGACGTGGTTAGTGGGCATAGTGGGGATGGGCTGATGGTTGAATGAAATGATTTTACTAGTCTTTTCCAACCTTTATGATTCTGTGATTTTATGATTCTATGATATGCATGTGCTAAATAGAGGATCCTACCCTGGGACTGAAGACCAAAGTGTGCTCAGATGCTTTGGGTGCTGAGGAAGTCAGCATGGATGGATAGGTTTCTTCACTGCTATCGGAAATGAGGCAGACTCATCCATTTGCCCTAGTCTGTACTCCAAGGCAGGGGCTGCATGGTTGTTCCACAGCACAGCCAAGAACACAACAGCAGTCCCAAGACATCTCCCAGAAACCAGTCCCAATCTCCATGCCACCCAAATCCCTCATAGAAGATATTCAGAACAAAAAGCTCGAAGGACTGGGGAAAGATGGAAGTGGGAATTTCACAGCCATTATGCCATGGCGAAGGAGCTTCTCGTTGCCTGAACTCAGGGTATCTTCTCCTGTTTTTGCCTTGCAGTGAACAGCATGAACTATATTTTCCCCCACCAGTCTAAAGGCAGAGGTGCACGGAGTCCATGCACCATCTTATTAACTTCATCTTAACTGTAACCATTGTCTGGCTTGCTTTGAAGCACACTGCTGTTTTCCTGGAGTGCATTAGCAGCAGCATCACTGCAGCACTGCATTACAAGAACCCAGGCTGTCAGATGTGCCTGATTTGCTTTCAGCATAATGCCAGAGAGGCACAAGGCTGTGCACAAGCCAGTCCTGTTGCAAGATTGGTGTGTTGAGACATGTGAGTGTGTGTATAAGGGTTCATGTATTTAGAGAAATAATGTTTCCCCTCCATCCAAGGCCAGAAAACTGAAATCCAAGCAAGCCTAAACTTCTTTACCATCGACGCCATAACAGCATTTGAGGTTTAGAAAAGGAGTGGAAAAAATGTGTTGCTGTAGTAAGGGAATTGTAATAAGATCTTAGCCTTGGAATAACGTGCTTTTTAGTGAGGCAGCAAGCTCTGCAGCACTTCCGCCTCTTCGACTTGTGAGATTTGTGAGAAGAAATATGCCCCAAAGAATGCAGGTCATTTTGAGTGGGGTGAAAACTCAGCAGGGAATTAATGGAAAGGCATCCTATAAAAACAGAAGAGCATGGATATTCTGTTCTCTTTCCACCTCCTGCCCCCTTCCTCAGCTCAAGCTGAAGTGCAATGCAGCAGGGGCTGGTGGAAGCACAGTAAAGGAGCTCGTGGCAGCAATGAAGAAGATTCAGGCTATGGCAAGGAGAGAAGGAGAAAGTGCTTCTAGCCCAGACAGCAGATTGTCCTGATGTGTGCCCACTGGTCTCTGGTCTGTAGGGACCTGAGTTGCAGGAGGATGAAGCTGAGACTCTGGTTGCATTCCAGGGTTCAGAAGCTCCTGGATATATTGCAACACAACTCTTGATGGAGGTTGTAGAAACTGATGGCACATCATAGAATCACAGAATCATTAAGATTGGAAAAGACCACTAAAGTCATCCAGTCCAACCACCAAACCATCCCCATCATGCCCTCTAACTTATGTCCCTCAGTGCCACAGCTCCATGGTTCTTGGACACCTTCAGTGTTGGTGACTCTACCTCCTCCCTTGGCAACCTGTCCAATGCCTTAGCACTCATTCTGAGAAAATAAAAAAATCATATTATGAATGATAAATGGAGAAATAGCAAGAATAGCGGAAAATATTATTTAAATCCATAGAGTGCCAGTTCCTTTGTAAATAGATACTGTCAAAAGTCTGGACAACTCTCTGTACAAAGAGCAATTTGAGTAAATCTCTTTATCTAGAATAAGAAAACATGGAGATTGGTTATAGAATCAAGAGTGTGATGAAGAAGATGTGAAGGGAGCACCTGTTCATCATCCATCCACCAAAGGGGACCACATAGAATCATCAAGGTTGGAAAAGACCTCTAAGATAATCTAGTCCAACCGTTCATCTACCACTGGTATTTACCACTAAATGGTGTCCCTTAGAACAACATCTAAACATGGAACCAGGCAGAGCACATTGGTAGCAGACTGAGGTGGTTGTCCTTCACTGAGTAATAAATCTCTGGAGTTTCTTGCCAGAAGACACTGGATGCCAAGGTATTACATGGGCTCAAGTTCATTGGTCAATTCTTTAGCAGGCAGCACCACAGAAGAGAAATTTATTGCAGACTGTTAAATGCCAGAAGACAAACTGTGGATTCAGGAACCACAAGTCACTGGGTGCTTGGAAAGTGTTTGGAGGAACATACTGCTGTATTCTCACCTCTTTTACTTTTTCCCAATCATATGTTGACCAATCCAGTATAGTCTGCCAGATTGATCTTTGATCTGACCAGTAACACAGTCCTTGCATCAGATCACAAACATTTATGGAATCACTTGTGCAGAGTGCATTTATACCTCTTGTTCCTATTACACCTCTGCCTAAACTTCAGTTTGTTTGCTTTTTCTTAATTTTTTAATCATTAAAAAAAGCAAAACAAACAAAAAAAAAAGCACAAGAAATTTCCAGTCCTGTTGGATGTAGATATAACCCCAGATACAAAGAAATAAAGAAACTGAGATAATCTCTCGTGTTTCAGAAAAACAGGCGTCTAGTGAATGACGTTGAGCTGGTAGAAAACACAGTAGAAAACCATTCTGTATGAATGTTCTGTATGAACACAAAAGTACATCAGCAAGTCTGTCTGCCAAAGACAGTGTGTCCAGATGTTTGCAGGGCATCAGCCTGGTGTTTAAATAAAATCTGTAGCAGTAATTCTGTGAATTCTTTCGAGGACCGTGTGATGCCTGGACTGCGTATGACTAGGTTGTCTGGGAGCTGAGGACTGGCAGAAGCATTGAGAAGGGTGCACATTTTAAAGTCTAAACAGAAATTCTTCCAAAGTTTGTTCCTGAAATTATGCAATGTGTTTTAGGTCTGTGAGACCAGCTCTTCATGCAGTATGGAGCAGTACGAGCTGGAGCCTCTTCTGGCTGATCATCAGGGTGAAGCCAACCACTGTGTTGTTACTTGGAAACTGGCCAGGTTTGCAGCTGAAGCATCAACACAAGCTGTCTGTGAGTAAGAATCAGCACCAATCTCTGAGATTAGAAAGAAAGCTGAATATCAAATTTCATCACAAATGCATACATGCTGCTCACCTGGAGCTTCCTACAGGCAGAAAGAAGCGCTTCCAGGGAATGACTGATTTCACTTATCTTTGACAGTTGTTTTGAAATGGACACAGAGACACTTGAGAGAACACGTTCAGACTAGACTCCCACTTACAGATGATTAAAATTAGATGAGATCCATTCCTTATGAGAGTTCTTGAATTTTAGTTCTTTCCTCAAATCCTTTGTGGACTCAATTTCCTACAAAGTTTCCTTTCTCTGTGGGTTAAGGAAAAAAATTCACTGTTCTTACTTAATGGAGACTCAAGCAGGTAGGGATTTGTACTAATTCAAATTTCAATGAAACTTTAAATAAAGTGCCTAAAACCTAGCAGTAATAAAATGATGCCAGATGTTATTTCACAAACTACGGGGCATTGTCATAATAGAGCTTACTTTTCAGAAGTTCCTCTTAATTATTGTTATTGTATTATTAAGTTTTTGTTCTGGGATAGGATACAAAGGGAAAATTTAAAGGAAACTCCAAAATAGTCACAGATGCTAAATCTGAAAAAGAAGTGGCTGTAACCGTGAGGGATTTGCTACCTACTGGCCTGATCCCACCACACAGTGTTCATAATATTTGTTTGCTTGAATATTCCCGTTAATCTCAGTGGAGCTGCTTACCTGCAGAAGCATCGCAGGGTCACAACAGCTTTCAGAAACGTGGCAGGCATTGGATGCATTCAGCCGCTAATTCTGTAAAGGTCAATCAGGACAGGTCTTCTGATGGAGGTTTTTTTCAGTATTGGATTTCAGTAGGGATATTTTTTCAGGAATGTGTTCTTACATGCATTCAGCAGCTACAAGACTACGTTTAAACTTTTACCAAACGATAATGCTAAAGGATAGTGTGATTTTTAGTTAACATTTGGAAAGCATTTTGAACTATTTCTCATGACAGATATGCAATCTAGGGAGGAAAGTGTAGGATAAAGGCTGAATTTTATTTCCTTTTACTATGTTTACTATGTTTAATGAGACACTTTTGTCTCTTGAAATAAGCGGATGAGAAAACGAATCCCCAAACAATGGATTTCCAGTAGTCACCAACAGAACATGCTAATCTTCTGATAGATGTACAAAGTACCTGCATTTTGTTTATTGGCCCCTTATGGAAACTGGTCATGCATGTCTGGAGTAAATCATTTGTATTTTCAAACGTAACAAACTAAACAGGCAATGTGTTGGACTTTTTTTTTTTTTTAAGTTTCTGTTGCACATGTGCAGATGCATAAACTTTGCAGCTCTTGCAGGGGTGTAGCTGAGGACAGAACGTTACCCTTTGAGTTTGGGTGGTTTTTAAAAACCCCACAATATGCCTCCTAGAGTCATAAGTGAGTGGTTGGATGACTGGTTTGAATTAGGACAACGAGCAAAGACAAACGAAACATAATCCTGCACGTCTACATTCTGGAGGCTTTCCTCTTCATTTGGTGTTAGTACTGAACCAAAAGTATTTAGAGAGGCAATATTATCGAACACAACAAATAGGAAGCAAAGCATAATTTTTGTTAGGGGTAAGTCATCCCTTAGGCAGAAGCATTCCATCAGTCTTACTGCATTTCACTGCACTGAATTATGGTTAATTTGTGGTCGGAAAAAATAGAGGCACTGTGGTTACTGAAAATTATATACTGTGTTTCCAGCTTAAAGGGAAACAAAGGCATGTGTTGTAAATATAAGCTTTTTTTTTCTCAAATTTTAAAAACAAAAATCCATCTGAATGTTTTTTTCACGCTCTTTTCAGCATCCATAGTAACTATGCTATTTCACTGCCCATTTAGGAAATATTTCTCTAGTGGAAGATGAAAATCAGTACAGTTGAATAATTGGCAGCTATGACTTCACTGTGTTATTGTGTCCAGATCTACACAATGGTGACAATATTTGGTCCCTGATGGTACAAGTAGAAGAAGAAAATTCCTGTTTTAAGCAATATCAACAACTAGATTTTAGGAAAAAAATGCCAATGCAAATGTTGGATTTTCCCATTATTTGATATTTTATCTCAGCACTGTAACTTTTCCGGAGGATATATGCCAAACAATACAGGCCAGAGGCAAAAATTGCTTGTTAAATTTTGTTTCTTAGGAGGTCAGACTAAATGATCAAAATGATCACTTTGACCTAGGATTTTTAGCTTAGGGGCTTTTTTTGGAACATGGCTTCTGGGCCTTGATCATAGGAACCTTTCAGCAGAAATATGTAATTTTGATGATGTTCTGTGCACGTTCAGCTTTCAATACATTACATTTTTCTGACAGTCACTGGGCCTCAAAAATCACCTACTGTTCATCTAAGAGAGTAAATTGGGTAATGAAAGGTTGTCTCTTGTTACTGATGCAATGTTTTTGAAAGATGAAAGCTTCATTCACCAAGGGGGTGATGTGGCTTTTGCTGTGCTGAGGACCTCCGAACCCAAACACTTATATTTCTGGGGACAAAACCAAGAAGAAATTCCAATAGCTTGGTGGTGCAGAGATCCTTTGTGAATATAGGGGCAGTAATGGAGGATTATGTACTGCTGAATAACTGACTGCAGGCCTGAGATGAGCACTCAAAACAACAACAAAGCTGAACCCGCCTCTTCCTGCCATGGCTGAATGGTGGCAAATCTACACATCTGGTGGCTTTTTCGGGTAAAATATCTCTGCTTCCAAAAGTAACCTTGAAGCAGAGATTTTGGACATCATAAGCCTTTCCTTCTGCATCTGTGTTGCCCAGTTGTTTTTTTTCCCCAGGACTGCAATCAGTGTGTCAGTTTGCCTTGGGGAGTGCACCCATATTATATTGATAGATCTTAGGCGTTGATGGCAATGACTACTACTGGTTCAGCCAGGGCTCAAAACAGTGGAAAAATATCATGATAAGCTCTCTAAACGTGGCTGCAATTTTGCACGCACAAGTAGCTTTGGAAATTTCAGATAAGCTTCCAAAGGTTTAGATCCAGGTCCAAAGAAAACCCAAACAATAAAATTATGGGGCTCGTGCATCACTAACACACTCCTATATTTACTTCCATTGGGAAATTCTAAACATTTTATGGATTTTTGCATGCCCCAGTTAGTTCTCTACATTGGCTGGAATTGCTATAGTCTGCCTTTGCAGCTATATAGACATCAATAAAGATGAATAAAGCTGGGCAGTCAGATTCTAATTTATGCTGATAGTGTTGGATGGCTCAGGGCACTTCAGCACACATGCTTAGCCAGTGACCTTTCACACTCGCCTTATAGATCAAAGCACTTTATTCGTCCACTTCCAAGAAAATCACAAAGACAAAATTCCCATTCAGCACTCCTTTATTAATCTACAAAGGGCCAAATCCTGACGGCTTTAATCTGCTCCTACTCATCACTGCCATGATTTAAGGAGCAGAGCCTTGCCTTCAGAGGGCTGGGCCCAAAATCAATATGCAGAAAGGCCAAATTCTCTGTGGCTATAAATGCAGACAGGACCACTGCATTCAGAAAGGTTCTCACTGTCTCTCACCATACTCCCTTGCAGCCAAGCCCTTTGTCTGCGAATCTGATAAATTCTCAGGAAAAGTTAAATTCCCCTGATGTAATTTTCACTTTGTATTTTTCTGCGGAGTGCTTGTTTGTCTTCCTGCAGATACTTGCTGTGCCAGGCTTGATTGCTTTGGGCAACTCTCACTGGATGGAACCCTTGGAAAGGTGCACAGGATAAGAAGGTGCCCTGGGCTTCATAGAATCCAATTGCATAAAACCTTATCTAAGTTTTTGATTATGCAGTTTTACTTCAAACTAAGTGCATTCAGACAATTTCTATCAGTGTTCATGCAAAAAGATCTGTAATACATTGGTGCAATCTGTTCAAGTTTCTGAGTCTTGTTCTCAGTCTGTAACAGGCAATCTCCCCTATAAGTCACTTTCAATTCACAACCATGTCAATGAAAGAGAACCAGGGCACCCGATGCACACACTTGAGAATAAAAAGCATCCTTAGCAACTGCGGATTCATCACAATTTCAGTTTTCCTCCTACTGATTAATTTCCATACTTCTTAAAAGACAAACTTCTGTTCACTCCTTATGGCTTTTGTTTGCCTGTGTTTGATATTATTTAAATGCACGTGAAATATCAAGCAGGCTCGGTGTCTTTCTGGCGCTGGGCTTCCTTTTCAGTCTATATTCTCACTCTGTCTAAATCTCACTTTAAATAAGCATGCACAGTACAACTATTTATTTTTGTTTTATAATTTTCATCAGTTCCGCTAGCAGATAGCACATTGCTGTGAGGATAAAAGGCTTGGGTAAAATTGTAGTGAACGCATTTCCCTCAATAGAACATTAGGTTTTTGGTAAAGCACTTTTGCACAGTGGTTCCTGCTTCCCATAGAAACCTCTACTTCATTGAATTTAGTTGAAAAGTAAATACTACACCTAGAAGTAGAACAGGGCATAAACCTGATAGCTAAATTCCGCTGCGCATACCAGGATTATCCTTAGTAAGTGTATTTGAAGGAAACTCTCTTTTATGACTGTTTCACCTTGCACACAATATACCAGCTGAAAACCAATTAATGGTTAGTGATAATTATCTGAGATTGAAATTTCTGCCTATATTCATTTTTAATGATGGTTTTGAAATATTAAAAGCAAGGAAATGGACAGATAAAATGATAGATTCATAATGTAGCTGCGATGCCACAGTCAGGATTAATACAATGTAGACGAATATATGTTCTTAATGAATTGGGGCAGAGATAATATGTTAATGAAACACCAGTTTTAGACATCTGACCATAATTAAGTTTCTTTTTCCTGCTGAAGTTTTGATCAAAGTTAAATCACAGGTGTTCTTCACACAGTTTGAACTATATAGTAAGAGGAGAATCTCTTGGCGCGCTGCTGCCATGCACTTGTTTGGAGCAGTGAGGTTTTCTAGCAGAGCAGTGACCTCAGCACACGCTCTGGAAGCTCTGGAGATGGTGGTTTTATACGCTCGGAGCTCTTCTAGGAGGCCTGCAATGGCTCTGAAGGGTGTGAAAAAATGAAACTTCACTCGGCATAAATGCACATTAGTACAAATGCTGCCACATTGTACTGCCAGAGTCACAGCAAGTCAACATATGCGCAAACATGTTGAGCTGAAAGACTGTTATTTCGTCTTGAGCTCATACTTTTCTGCCTGGCTTTTGAAAACACATTCATTATATACAAGATTTGGCATAAATAGATTTTACATCACTTTGTTGTCTCTGTAGTCTTTCGTCCTTTTGTGGCCACAATCACAGTTTCTCACACAGACTCTGTAGAAGATGGCAGTCTGGACCTGGTCACCAGTGTCTGGAATAAATGACTTTTGGTAATAAAGAAAGTGATTGGATCAGTAGGTGCTACTACGATTGTGTTTACACTTACAGCAATAGCCTCAAAACCTTTTGTTTAACCAAAGATCTCTGACCGCTCTGGGAGTTTTGTAGATGCATCTCTATGTCCTTCAGAAAGGTGCTGCTGCACTAAGAAAGGCACATGGTGCAGCCACATGTGTTTGCTCTATGGGCTTTACGAACTGTTTCTCCGGCCTGTGTCCCACTCAGACCCCTTGGACTTGCTGGCACATAACTCCAGTTTCTGAGCTGTTTTGAGCACCTTGCTGCCAGGTATCCTGTTTTAGGCAAGTGCTAAAAAGGACTGTGCTGCTACCCAATCCAGGGCCAGAGCATCTGACAAAACAAGGAGTGATTTTTCAGCCTGCTCTCAGGCTCTCACAATGTAAGTCTAATTCAGCCTCTCCTGGCAGGATGCTCATGCTGCTGCCTGCCTGTTTGTGTCAGCTGGATGTCTCACTCCTGTAGGGGATGAAAGGGAGCCAAGTACCAAGCAGATATTTTGTCTTTGAGCACTGCCTGCTTTCTTCATTTTACTTACAGTTATGTTCATGTTGTGGTTTATTCACCTTCAGAACAGCATGTTGATGCTACTGTCTTTGGTAATGATGCAGAAGATTTCATTATTAGTGAGGTTCTGGAAAGTGAGACCCACAGATCTTTGAGAAGATGGCCTTGGGAAGTCTTGCAGAGACACCAGTGCATGCCCCTTCCAAACAGCCTTTGCCACCAGAAAGCTGTTGGGGGAGGATTTCTGCAGAGGTGAGAGTTTCAGCTCTTACCTAGATAGCCTCCATCTGAACAAGGAAAACTGCCTCTGATGTAAAACAAAGAAATCTACATGAGAAAAATGTCTGAGAAATTTATGCCTATGAAACACTTATCAACCAGAAAGCCATCTAAAGGAGGGCCACAGAAATGTTTCAAGGGATGGAACCTTCCCTACAAGGAGAAGCTGAGAGCTTTGGGTGTTCAGCCTGGAAAGTAGGAGGCTCCAGGGAGATGGTGGCCTTTCAGTAGCTAAAGAGGAGCTGTAAGAAGGAAGGGGACAGACTCTTTAGCAGGGTCTGTTGTGACAGGACAGGGGGAAATGGTTTCAAACTAAAAGAGAGGAAATTTATATTTGATATAAAGAATAAGTTTTCTTACAGTAAGTATGGTGAGGCACTGGCACACATTGCCCATAGAGATGGCAGATGCCCCATCCCTGAAGACATTCAAGGTTAGGCTGGACGGGGCTCTGAGCACCTGAGGGAGCTGTAGATGTCTCTGTTAATTGCAGGGGTGTTGGATTTGGTGGCTTTTAAGGACCCCTTCCAACTGAAACAATTCTGATTATATGATTTTATGATGGTAAACTATTTTTGTGTGGGGTATGGTATAAAACTATCACTTTAACTT
The DNA here is from genome assembly GCA_035772895.1 of Perdix hodgsoniae. NCBI lineage: Eukaryota > Metazoa > Chordata > Aves > Galliformes > Phasianidae > Perdix > Perdix hodgsoniae. Next base: position 749,663 of record JAPSGF010000087.1, read on the forward strand.
CTGTTGGCAAGATGGAGTTAGAGATGGGAGTGCAGAGCACCAGTGAGTCTCCTGCTCCACTCTCAGATGGTGTTGCCACCTGATGGATTTTTTCCCATGGCTGTTGGAATTTTCCCCGTTGAACACCTGACTGAAATGACAGCCAAAGACAATGCCCTGTAGGATGGAAAAATCCTCATATGCTCTCATGATTTGTGAAATATGAACAGAATAACTAGAGCATTACTACTATTATAGACATTTGTCCAATTACTCTCTAATGTTTATGTATTCCAAAGATGCTGTGCATTCTGCTGACAAGACACACTACTGCAAAACAGAATAGAGGACACACATCCCTGGACTTTATCTAACATCTAACCTTGCTTTGATGCTATCTCTGAAGGGAAAGGTCAGGGAAAATTGCTATCTTTTCCCAACAAATTGAGTAGATAAGCAAAGTGCTGCAACACTAGTTGGCAAGGAAAACTGTCTTTTTAAAGTCAGCTTGCTGCAGCAGGATGGATAGGCTGCTGGCTCTGGTGCTTCTAGAGGAGCCAAACTTGCAATGTCTGGACTGAGCAGCTCATGGTTCATAGGCAGCCATGTGAGGCTAAAAACCATTTTTGCATCCAGGTTATGAGCAGTTATAGAACTTGAGCCTTGGAGATAATCTGGGAATGACAGAGTAAAGAACTGTGTGGAGATGTAATACTGAAAGTAATGGTTTAGAAGACATGGTGGAGTTGTGTTGATGGTTGGGCTTGATGATCCTAGAAGTCTTTTCCAACTTTTATAATTCTATAAGCACTGAAGACTTCCAAACTCATAAATTAGAGAAGTGCAAATGTGAAGAGGGATGGAAAGGGTCTACATCTTGTTCCTCAGGTACCTGGTGATTTCCCTCCTGTTCTTTGATGTGACATAGGAGACATGGGGCTTGCTGTTCTGCACCCCAGCACTATTTGTCCCTTGTCACTTCCCACCACAGGATGAGTGTGTGTGCATAAGTATATGTTTGTACACATATGTGTGCATATACATTAGTATGCATCTGTATGGAAGATGGTCTTAGAGAAAAATCTGAAAACTTTCTGCCATTCCTCTGGTAGGATATTTCCTCAGTTCACGTGTGATTGATGTACGGGGGTTGTTCCACATCTATTTCCTATTGCAGACAGAGCTATTACTTAGGTAATCAATATTTAATCTCTATTAAAGGGAGTAATTTTTAAGTCTACTTTAAAAAGTGCATCTGCAGCACTGGACATCAATCATGGCTGTGTGGAGCTGTGCTGGGCTCAGGATCTTTTCCTGTATCTTGTGGGAGGAACAGTTCTTTTCACAGGAGGGAGAAGAAAAGGAAGGGAAGAAACTCAAGAAGTTCTGATAGCTCAGACTATTTCTGGCAATGGAGTGGGTCCAACATAGCACAGGCTTGATTCACACCGTTTATTTTGCAAGGATGGTAGAGAACATGGACAAAGAGTATCAGCATCTGTCCTGCAGTGAGTCAGCATCCCCAATACAAAGCCCACTGTAGGATGAGGAAAGGGTCCCTCTGCTCCTGTGCATCATTGGTTGCCAGTGGTCAGACTGTCCCAGTCAAGGCTTTGAAGTGACTGCTGCAACAATTCTAAGAGGATCTAAACAAGTTAAGAAAAGAGCACAGGTGAAATGCATACCAGAAATAAACCTGACATTTTCCTACCTACTACAATGGTACGAACTTGTGAGTGCTCTCCTCAGCTGCTTTCAAAGAAATACATGCAGGAATGGTACACTTTTAACACTGTGGAGACATTTTGTTTGGATGTGATTTGGTCAAAGAGCTTCAGAAAATATTTAGGTATGAGGCATAAAAAGGGGGAGGAGGGGCTGAGATTTATCAGAAATAAATCCTGAGTCAACACAGCTTCATTATTTGCAGTTGTGGTTCAAGGCCATGCAGAATGCACTAGATGCACAAAGGGCACGTTGGCCCAAGGCTGCTGAAAGTTAATATTGTGCAACATTTCTGCAGATGTGCAATAACAAGCTATTCCCAAAAATGATGCTCGGTTCAGCAGAAATTGAAATCAGCAGAAGGAATGAGCACAGGACAGCATCAGAAGGCAACATGTAGCCCAGTCATGAAAGAAAGAAAGAAAGAAAGAAAGAAAGAAAGAAAGAAAGAA